>CM060707.1:59638475-60238475 GCA_030686995.1 Artemisia argyi
ACCAAAATAGTGTGTCAAAGGGTGATTAAAAAACGGTTGTCGTATTTACCTAGAAGCAACATTGACATTCTTTATCCCCTTCTTTTTGAGCCGTTTTCCATGCCTAAGGAGAGCTTCACTAACAGTAACTCCTCTCATGTCCACCGATAATACACAAATAAACATACATCTTGATATTAACCTCCCCTCATTGTTTGCATTATAATACATACAAATTTGATTCAAAGAATACATGTACCTGAGTGTATTACTTTTCGAATGTGGACATTAACATCTAAAATTGGTCAACATTTAAGTTGTAAAGAAATCAACATTCACTTATAGCTTAGCAAATAATCATTTTTGTCCATTCATTCCACTATGATTCATGTAAACAGTACCTTAGTTGACATTTTAATTCATCAAGTTCTCCATTATACGAATTATGCCATATTTTCCCATGAAAGTCAAGGCATTATAACTACTAATCTTTTGACGTTAAGAATTGGTAGGCAATGTATGCATTCCTTTTGACAACTGAGGTGTATAGCATCTGAATCAAAATAATATCAAGATATGCTCTTTTTCAAATAGAGATGAACAATCAGGGACATGTATATGTTTGAATGCGTGTAAATTGCAAATGCTAAAGACCAGGAACAATGTTAGTCCAGTTTTGCAATAAGAAAATTGCAAACTAACAACATGTGAACTCTATTGTTCTTAAGACTATAGTTCTATCATGTAGAAGAGTTTGAAGTATATACCTCAAATACAGAAGCCCGATAATAATCGTAGCGGCATTTGAATTTCTTCTTTTTTGAAGGTTAAAATACATGCTTCGCTTTATAATTTAGAAGTCCAGGTTCATAGACTTTTACTGACCTAAGATGTTGTCACACCCCCAAAATCGGGTCCAGCGGAAGCATACGTGTAGCTGGGGTGTAACTCAATTGATATCACAACATAAGTACAAAAATGGTTTTCAATTTAATCATTTAGAATAAAATCGTTTAACCCAAAAATAGTGAATTTACATCGTTAAAAGTAGTGCGGAAATAGGCCCTTAAAATAGTTTAGAACGGTCCCCATATAAATATCAGAGTCTTCTATGACCATGCCATGCCCTGCCAAAACCTCCAGTAGCGTGCCGTAAGATTAAAACCTGAAAATACATGCTAAAGTGTCAACACGAGGTTGGTGAGTTCATAGAGTTTGTTTAACAAATAAAGTTTATGCATATGTATGAAAGTTTCCCAGCAAAGGCATCGTAAATCCACTCAGTTACAAGTCCCGCCATAAGAGCCTTGTAACCTGTGTGTTTACAACCCACTGCTACAATATATAGTATGAGTAAAACATATATAAGTTTATCACAACAGTTAAGCAATTAGTCGTGAGTCTACACTTCATCTCCGAAGACCTCACGTTTGTATGTATGTCTCCATGGTTGTGCCCAGCAACTTAATCTGGGGCCATTGGAAGTATGTATATCTCCATGGTTGTGCCCAGCAATTTAATCTGGGGCCATTGGAAGTATGTATGTCTCCATGGTTGTGCCCAGCAACTTAATCTGGGGCCATTGGAAGTCTCAGTAGCTCAAGAATACACATCACAGTTTAGTATAACACAGTTAAGTATAGCACAATCACGTATTTATGAAATCAAGTATAAAACAATCGAGTATAAAACAATCAAGTATAAATGTTTTGAGTATCAAGAAAATATGTTTTGAGTATTTATACTAGTAAGCAAGTAGTTGAGCATGTATCTCCCCCAAAGAGTTAAAACAAGTATAAAGAGTAAAAGTGGGGCTATGACTCACCTGGGTCGAAAGCTACGACGACAAAAGTGGATACACAGAAATGAGGTTCGATCTCTAACCGCAACCTAATATGAATGATAGTGATCTACTTAGATCATGAAATGATGAAGAGAATATGCATGCACATGATACTCATACCACTCGTAACTTGGAAATAATTGTTATTGTCAAAATAAAGTATTTTCCATACTTAGGAAAAATAAGTCCATATATAGAAGTATATAACTTGTCATATTAACTCGTACGAAAAAGTTAGCGTTATATTCCAAGTATCAAAACCTTAGAATAACGTTGTTAAGTCGTATAAATATTCTCTTGGGTCGTACGTATTCGTTTGTTAAGAATATAGTCCTTAGTAACGTTTCTAGAAAAATATACCATTTAGTACGTAAGTTATTATTTTTATTTGTGACCATATATATATATATATATAGTTTTGACAATGTTAAAACGGGTATAACTTGGTCGTTGTAGGTTCATTTCCCTCGTTCTTTATATCCACGGATTCGTTTTTGTATATACTAGTATATTTTTGATAACTCGGCTTCTCTAAGTTACGTTTAATGCCTCTATTTGCACGGCGAAATCTGCCAAACAGCAAGCAGTTTTTAATAAAATAGTTTTCGTCGTTAAATTTGCAAAAATCATATCTCTTTCGTTATAAACTCGTTTTAATCCGTTCTTTCGCCTAAAGTTTCGTTTTTGAAAGTATTTTCTAAATCTTTGGTCAAAAATTAGCCATCAACCACTGATTTTCCCACGAAATCAAAATAGGGACAGTAGGTATTTCTACTTGTTCAAAAACCATTTTCAAGGCTCTAAACTAGTTTCTAACATCACCAAACCACTTTCAATCACCACAAAGCTAGTCTAATCCTACCATACACCTTCTTAGGGTGTCATGGGTTCCTAAACATCATAACCAAGTAGATCTAACAAGGATCTAACCATAAACACTTTCTAAGGTTCAAAAGTTAAAAGTTTGTAAAATAAAGTGGTATAAATAGCATATGCATGTAGATCTAGTATATGTATCATATGGATCTTGTATACCTAATGATTCTTGAGTTTATATTTCAAAACCCCAACAAGGATCACTAAATAAACTAGTTAAACACTTGATCTTGAGAAAAATTGTTCTTGCTTCCTCTTGTTGTTTTGCCGTGAACCAAAAGAGAGAAAAGAGAGAAAATAAAACTTGGTTTGACTTGAATTTTGTAAAAATGAGTAGAAACATCTAAGTAAAGGATATGTATTATTGATTGTAGACAAAATGGTACAAGCATTAATGGAGTTAGTATAAAATTTTCAAAGGTGTGTAAGAAAAGGAAGGGGGGGGGGGGGGGCGGCAATGGGATGGTGGGTAAAGAGAATGGAAGATTTTTGTAAGATTTTTGGTGTATTAGGTAGATATTTTGTGTTTTAGGGGATACCGGGTACCGAGTTTGCTAGAAATAAAATTTTAACGAAGTTAACCGGGACATAATAAAGTTATAAAAATTGTAAAAATAGGTTGGGTACAAATATTAAGTGTTTAGATAATTATTGTTTAATTTCTACGAAAACCGTCGAAATTTTAGTAAACTTAAGTTAATAATTAAAATGAATATCCAAAATACCGGGTAAATTAATATTATAATTTTTATATTATAAAAATGAATATAAAAATATATTGGGATCATAGTCGGGAGTGTTGGACGTGTTAGTCACATTATTGATCGTTTGTTAACGTTTATATAGAAATAAAAAGTCAAATATGTCAAAAGTATTAATTTGAATATCCTACGAGTGGAATAGTATGCAAGTGCCATAATGATGATATGCGGACTATTTCTAGTCCGTACGAAGTATCCCAATGATAATGTATGAATTCGCTCCTGAACCAATACGGTTACGCGAATTTTGAATACTCGTAAACTAAATTTACGATGACATGAGTAATGCACGTGAATAGTGGTTTTCTTCCGGGAATGAATAGTGTCAAGTGAATAGTAAAATTTCTGAATGTTTCTCGGAATGTCAAATTGACCTCAAAAATGATGAATAGTGATCGGTGAATAGTGATTTATGAATAGTGAATTAGCGAAGTTTGGAAAATGACCGGAAATTACGAGTTGTGACAGTCTTCCCCTCTAACAGGAACTTCGTCCCGAAGTTCAGTTTGTGTTGGTCTCTGGAGTGGTATTGGTGAAAAGGTGATAATATTTATCGTGTAAGCTACTGGGCTCTAATGGGAGGAGCTCAAGTCTGTAGGCCACTAGGCCCATACTGTCTGAAGGTCCAATGTATCTCGGGTTTATCTCTCCACGTTTGGGAATTATATCTCAATGGTGTTGTCGTTGGAATCTTGTGATAGATATTGTTGTCCAGGAATCCAAGTTATAGCAAATAGTTAGCCCAACCATTTCCAGAATCAATCACACCCGAATTGGGTATATCTCCCTATGTTTGAATCATTCTCTAAACCTAACCATTGGTCTAAAGATAATAGGTGGTGTGGTTCCAAAGGAAATCTTAATGAAATCTGCCAGAAGTTTGAGGTGAATCAAATTCCTCCATTAGGAATAGTTGGAATAGGTATCATGAATCTTGTGGAAAAGCTTACAAGGTTAAGTCCGTCAAAGGGTGTTGTTTGAAAATAATAGGTTAGGATAAGGTTGTGATCCTCCGCAGGAATGTCATGAATTGAGTCTTTCTCCACCTACAGTGCTTAGTCTCCATTACTAAAATTTTCCCAAGCTCTATGTCGTCAATTCACAAACTCCTAAATGTATAAGTGATGAAATATAGTGATTGGTTTTCAAAGTTTGTTTTTGAGATTGTGTGTGTTGTTCATAAACCTTCCCTGAATAAATGAATTTACAACTTTAAGCAAACGACTTTCCAAGTAATTTTTTTTTTTTTTTTTTTTTTTTTTTTTTTTTTACAAGATATATGTTTTGTATAACCGTAGTTTAGAGAAAAATCCATTTAAAGTGAAAGTATTAAGGGATAAAATAGTCGGGTAGGTATGTCTGCACAATTACCTAGGTGCCTAACATATTTGAATAAGGTCTATTGGTGAGGACATGTTCAATTGCAGGTTCTATAGTCTTGGTTAAGAGGTTGGGTTTTTATCTCTATGGTGTTGCTCAGTGAGCATTCGTATCGGAGCTAATCTTGTAATTCAGTCAAGCCAATACTTTCTAGATGGTAGAACCTTGGCGATCAGGCTAGTGATAGTGGTTCGAATGGTTTTGTGATACCTTGAGGTTTCTGTTGAGTTTTAAATGGTCAAAATGTACCTAAGGATCCTCCTTATATATGGTATGGAAAGTCTTTCCTAGGGAGATCATTGATAATATCCACTTATCAATATTGGGAGTAATGAGTGATGAGTGACATAGGAATCTATAGAGGGTTAGCTAATTCCTTATATATATAGGGATGGGAAAGGGAATGATAGTGATAGTGAGAAGGGAAAAGACTGTGACAGCTGCGACATAATGAGATTGTGATGAAAGAGAATACTGTGATGTAAAATGAAACATTTGGAAATTGGGTAGATAATTTAATCTAGACACAATTTTATTATAACCATTCTCAGTGTTGCAAAATTCATCTCTGAGTCAGACATAGGTGGTTATCCTATATCTCACTATCCCGGGTTGAATGTAGGTGGCCAGTCTACATTCCACCGAGGTTCCATGAATTTTGAAATACTCAGCTCAGTTATACTAATACTATGTCCTTCACAATTACCAAGACGTTCTGAAAGACTAAGGCAGGTGACCAAACTCGAGGTTAAATGATATGATACGTGAACATGCTTATATGAAAGACAATTATAGTAATCAACTAGAATAAATGAATATAATATACTAGATAATGAGACACAAATCTCATCATCTAAGTCAGCAACAAACCACAAGTGAGGCTTCAGCTTGGCAGGCAGGCACGTGACGGTCATAGGGTTAAGTTTTTCGTAAGAGTAGCTATAGTCTAGGTTTTAAAAACACTTAGTTCGCTATAGCCAAAGCTCTGGTACCAATCTGTCACACCCCCAAAATCGGGTCCAGCGGAAGCATACGTGTAGCTGGGGTGTAACTCAATTGATATCACAACATAAGTACAAAAATGGTTTTCAATTTAATCATTTAGAATAAAATCGTTTAACCCAAAAATAGTGAATTTACATCGTTAAAAGTAGTGCGGAAATAGGCCCTTAAAATAGTTTAGAACGGTCCCCATATAAATATCAGAGTCTTCTATGACCATGCCATGCCCTGCCAAAACCTCCAGTAGCGTGCCGTAAGATTAAAACCTGAAAATACATGCTAAAGTGTCAAGACGAGGTTGGTGAGTTCATAGAGTTTGTTTAACAAATAAAGTTTATGCATATGTATGAAAGTTTCCCAGCAAAGGCATCGTAAATCCACTCAGTTACAAGTCCCGCCATAAGAGCCTTGTAACCTGTGTGTTTACAACCCACTGCTACAATATATAGTATGAGTAAAACATATATAAGTTTATCACAACAGTTAAGCAATTAGTCGTGAGTCTACACTTCATCTCCGAAGACCTCACGTTTGTATGTATGTCTCCATGGTTGTGCCCAGCAACTTAATCTGGGGCCATTGGAAGTATGTATATCTCCATGGTTGTGCCCAGCAACTTAATCTGGGGCCATTGGAAGTCTCAGTAGCTCAAGAATACACATCACAGTTTAGTATAACACAGTTAAGTATAGCACAATCACGTATTTATGAAATCAAGTATAAAACAATCGAGTATAAAATAATCAAGTATAAATGTTTTGAGTATCAAGAAAATATGTTTTGAGTATTTATACTAGTAAGCAAGTAGTTGAGCATGTATCTCCCCCAAAGAGTTAAAACAAGTATAAAGAGTAAAAGTGGGGCTATGACTCACCTGGGTCGAAAGCTACGACGACAAAAGTGGATACACAGAAATGAGGTTCGATCTCTAACCGCAACCTAATATGAATGATAGTGATCTACTTAGATCATGAAATGATGAAGAGAATATGCATGCACATGATACTCATACCACTCGTAACTTGGAAATAATTGTTATTGTCAAAATAAAGTATTTTCCATACTTAGGAAAAATAAGTCCATATATAGAAGTATATAACTTGTCATATTAACTCGTACGAAAAAGTTAGCGTTATATTCCAAGTATCAAAACCTTAGAATAACGTCGTTAAGTCGTATAAATATTCTCTTGGGTCGTACGTATTCGTTTGTTAAGAATATAGTCCTTAGTAACGTTTCTAGAAAAATATACCATTTAGTACGTAAGTTATTATTTTTATTTGTGACCATATATATATATATATATATATATATATATATATATATATATATATATATATATATATAGTTTTGACAATGTTAAAACGGGTATAACTTGGTCGTTATAGGTTCATTTCCCTCGTTCTTTATATCCACGGATTCGTTTTTGTATATACTAGTATATTTTTGATAACTCGGCTTCTCTAAGTTACGTTTAATGCCTCTATTTGCACGGCGAAATCTGCCAAACAGCAAGCAGTTTTTAATAAAATAGTTTTCGTCGTTAAATTTGCAAAAATCATATCTCCTTCGTTATAAACTCGTTTTAATCCGCTCTTTCGCCTAAAGTTTCGTTTTTGAAAGTATTTTCTAAATCTTTGGTCAAAAATTAGCCATCAACCACTGATTTTCCCACGAAATCAAAATAGGGACAGTAGGTATTTCTACTTGTTCAAAAACCATTTTCAAGGCTCTAAACTAGTTTCTAACATCACCAAACCACTTTCAATCACCACAAAGCTAGTCTAATCCTACCATACACCTTCTTAGGGTGTCATGGGTTCCTAAACATCATAACCAAGTAGATCTAACAAGGATCTAACCATAAACACTTTCTAAGGTTCAAAAGTTAAAAGTTTGTAAAATAAAGTGGTATAAATAGCATATGCATGTAGATCTAGTATATGTATCATATGGATCTTGTATAAACTTGATAACATTATAAAAAGGAGTTTGATATACTTACTTCAAAGATTAAGAGTGTAGATGATGAAAACCTAATGATTCTTGAGTTTATATTTCAAAACCCCAACAACGATCACTAAATAAACTAGTTAAACACTTGATCTTGAGAAAAATTGTTGTTCTTGCTTCCTCTTGTTGTTTTGCCGTGAACCAAAAGAGAGAAAAGAGAGAAAATAAAACTTGGTTTGACTTGAATTTTGTAAAAATGAGTAGAAACATCTAAGTAAAGGATATGTATTATTGATTGTAGACAAAATGGTACAAGCATTAATGGAGTTAGTATAAAATTTTCAAAGGTGTGTAAGAAAAGGAAGGGGGGGGGGGGGGGGCGGCAATGGGATGGTGGGTAAAGAGAATGGAAGATTTTTGTAAGATTTTTGGTGTATTAGGTAGATATTTTGTGTTTTAGGGGATACCGGGTACCGAGTTTGCTAGAAATAAAATTTTAACGAAGTTAACCGGGACATAATAAAGTTATAAAAATTGTAAAAATAGGTTGGGTACAAATATTAAGTGTTTAGATAATTATTGTTTAATTTCTACGAAAACCGTCGAAATTTTAGTAAACTTAAGTTAATAATTAAAATGAATATCCAAAATACCGGGTAAATTAATATTATAATATTTATATTATAAAAATGAATATAAAAATATATTGGGATCATAGTCGGGAGTGTTGGACGTGTTAGTCACATTATTGATCGTTTGTTAACGTTTATATAGAAATAAAAAGTCAACTATGTCAAAAGTATTAATTTGAATATCCTACGAGTGGAATAGTATGCAAGTGCCATAATGATGATATGCGGACTATTTCTAGTCCGTACGAAGTATCCCAATGATAATGTATGAATTCGCTCCTGAACCAATACGGTTACGCGAATTTTGAATACTCGTAAACTAAATTTACGATGACATGAGTAATGCACGTGAATAGTGGTTTTCTTCCGGGAATGAATAGTGTCAAGTGAATAGTAAAATTTCTGAATGTTTTTCGGAATGTCAAATTGACCTAAAAAATGATGAATAGTAAGATGATGAATAGTGATCGGTGAATAGTGATTTATGAATAGTGAATTAGCGAAGTTTGGAAAATGACCGGAAATTACGAGTTGTGACAGATGTACACCCGCAAGAATATAAAAGTTGTCAATTAAGCTACATTTATCAGATAAACTATCAAACAATGTAAATTACTTTTAACAAATAAAAACAGAAGTAGCTTTAAAACACATGCCCAAATCGGCAACTTCCTGTTCTACTTGTTCCTGGTCATCCTTTTCCTGAAAAGACATCAAGAATTTAAGTATCTTAACCATATTTTTTCCATATGCGTTTGTAAAATGCAAGACCAATATTAGATGACAGGACATACCTGTTCGGCTTCAAGTGCAATAAGCGCGGACGAACTTTCACTTTTAATTACCTTTTGATCATGATGACGCTTAGATTTTAGATTCAGCACATGGCCAAAACCCCTTTAACATGCACAGCAATGTACCTAACGTCTATAAAAAAACAGGAAAATGTAAAAAAGAACATCCACATGCTATCCCAACAATGAAAATAATCCAACAATAAGCGCGGACGAACTTTCACTTTTAATTACCTTTTGATCATGATGACGCTTAGATTTTAGATTCAGCACATGGCCAAAACCCCTTTAACATGCACAGCAATGTACCTAACGTCTATAAAAAAACAGGAAAATGTAAAAAAGAACATCCACATGCTATCCCAACAATGAAAATAATCCAACAATAGCAATATCCAAATACTTGGCAACAAATAACAATTCTAAACAGTTCATACCAAAATTAAAATAACACTCAGACAAATAAGCAGCCACAAAAGCATCCTGGACACCAAAGCAAAGCGACGTCGATATCTTCCAGTAATCTTCACAATATCCATTTGTTTCCAGTAATGACAAATCCTGAAATATTGCCGTGTTTGAAAATATATATTATGGTCGAGAGCCAATGAAAACTATACAGTTAAACAATGAGAAAAGCTAAAAATTTATGAGTCCTTTTTTATCCATTAACATTCAACTAAGTGATTATTTGGTTAATAATCAGTACTTCATGCACATAAGTTAGTTATCTGATCTTAAGACTTTGTACTTCAACTTTATTTTAAAGTCTTAACTTTTTCTATATCCATATACTTCTGTAATACATTTTGTTATCTGACCACACCCGATTAGTATCTGACCACACCAGTTAGTTATCTGACCACACCCGATTAGTATCTGCATTTAGACATTTTGTTGAATCTAAAATAAATATTTCTGTAGATTTTACTTACACTATCAAATTTCTAACAAAAGAGTACATATCATATCAGTTACCCGATCCCAATTAAGCCAAAGTATCTGAAGTACTAACCGTTAACCAAGTTGAGGGTTCATAAAAACATAACTTGTACTTCGACAACGAAGGAACTGTAAGGCTTAGGGCGGCAAGTGAGCCTTGGATTTTTCTTCAATTAAAGATGCCCAACATCTTGCAAAGCTCATATATTGAATATAGCCTAAAAGAAATGAATACATTATTGTCATATATGCATAGTTATAAATAAGAAATTAAACCTAATAGCATTCTTATTAAGCTGTAGTCATTTTTCAACCACATGGAAATACCCATGTGTTCGTTTATTAAAAATAAGTTATACGACTAATTAATTTTTGCTTATGTGTTTTTGTGAACTTATTTCGATATTTAGTACCTTGGCATTCTTTGAATAAGCCCTTCTCCAAAATGATTGTAGGCAATAGTCACTTGCGTTAATTTGTCTCTTGTATTCGAGTCACTGTGGCCCAACAATATCACCTGTTTGCATCTGATATCATATTTTGGAAAAGGGTTGATATATTAATTTAATTAAGAGTTACACACCTCGTTGTGATGAGTGAAGTAATTGTTTAAAATGGTGATTGCAGTTGAGCCCATGACATCATCCACGAGTCCATCAGCACAATTAGAGAATTGTGATTGACCCATACATAGCTTGACCCAAAGATGGAGATAGCGTCACCATCGGCCATTGTCCGCCAACCATAATAAGAAAGGGAGCTTCTCACCAAGGCATTCCAGTGGGTTTACAGTCATGGATGTGTAAACCATGGATGATAATGTTGGTAACAAACTGGAAGCTCCATCAGCAATGTGTACATTGACCCTACGAGCATCAGTTGTCTTGAAACTGTTCATGATAAGTTCTTGCTTCAATTGGATAACCATGTCATGTATGAAGACTATCTAGAGTGGAGCATCTTGCATGCCAATTATTTCACATGTAAAATAGCACAAAAGAGTATAATGAATAAGTGTGATAGCTGTTGGTTTCTATTATTTCTATTGTTGGTTACTTGACATTAACTAAAGTATTGATAGCTTCATATATAAGATATAAAAACGACTTTCTACTATAAGTGTAAGATGACCAGGTTGGGTAAAGGGGTTGAACCACACTATGCTTGGTTGGATTGACAAAAAAAAAACTATTTTGTCTTATTCTAGAACTATTTATTATGTGTCAAATAATCTCTAAATAATACAATTTCGGAAGTAAACTGTGAGCACATGAATGAAACATCGATCACTAACCCAACGAATTTCTTTGGAATATAGGTTGATCTCAACGCAAGTGTTTCTTCAAACATCTTCTTTGCTTTGTCTACATTCCAATTCCAGGCATCTAAATATTTCTCCAACATGCATCAGCATAGTACAGTGAGTTACGTCCAGTAAGTGGTCTAAGAGCAGATTTAAGCTCATTGACCTGTAGTCACCAGAAGACACATCAGCAGTCACCACAAGGTCATCATTCCGAAAACCATTTTTCGAAATATTCTCACAATCAAATGATGTTATTGAGTTATACTATCATTGATGCACGTATGAAGTTAAAAATGAGTTAAATGATGCATCATAACCAAATAATCTCAAATACTAAAGTGAGTTGCGTGTTCTACAACTTGTAGTTACCTTAGATTCAGATTTCAGCTCGGGAGTCTCCTTCTTGCTGTTTTTGAGAAGTACCATGATATCGAAAGATGGACATGCTGAGAAAATCGCAACAAAAACAATTAGTATTAGGAATTAGATTAACTGAAAATATACCCAACCTTTATATGAAATCATAGTTATATGATAGGTGTACCTGTATCACAAAATAGCACCGGATCTGACTGAAAGTAGGAGAGGCTTGGCCGGGTCACCTAAAGATGCACCCATTTCTTGTTGGACGTATTGCATGCCTTCCAAAATTTCATCCCATAAACCTGAAGGAAGCTTTTTCCCACTTTGTACATATTCATTACATGCTTCAGTTGTAATAGTGAGCCTGGGAGGGACTGATAGACCTAAGCTTGCCATCTCTGCAAGATTTGCGCCTTTTCCTTCCAACTGTGGTTAAAAAAATATGTTACAAAAATTTTAGTATAAAATCACAAAACAACCTCTTCTGTTTCTTAGAGAATCAGTATTTTGTATCAAACATAAGTAGTAGATAATCGTATTATATGGTTTTTTAGCAATTTTGCTTGATTAAGGCGGCCGGGTCAAATGATATAAATGATTTAGACTATAAAAACTTATGATCTTTTTATAAGACCATTTTCATTTTAACAACATGGTTTTTGTCCGATTTTCGTCAACTTAACAGTTACAAATGATTATTAAAAATGTTCGTAGAAAAGAGTATGTATAACCCAGGTCGTGGGTTAATAGGGTCATCATCTTTGGAGACAGTCACTACATAAAAGCGTCTATCACAGCCTCCACTGGCATTTGGACTAAAACCAATGTCACAGTCAGCAAGACGCTTGTGGTTGGGTCGCCAGTTTGGGTCATGCCTCCAGCATTCATAATAGGATTACCCGTACCACACGAAAAGTACCACAACTTCCTCCTTTCTGTGACGTATCTCATACTCCGGTTCAAAATTCACTTCGTGAGCCAATATGGTAAAATGAAAATTATAAAACAATTTGATGTTACTAACTTACTATCCTTCACATCATGTTATTTCACACGATATCACCAAATAATAATGTTCAGCTTTTGTCATAAGTATGTAGGACCAATTGAGCATGGTGCTATAATTCTCAATAATTTAGATATGAGCTTGTTGTATTCTGAGAAAGATTTGATTTGTCAAATTATAAATGAACACAACAAACTATACTGGAATTAGAGAAAACTTAATTGGAAATTTTTTATCGCACATGGACATAAACATATTAGCACATAAACTTACCAGGCATTATCACATTAGAGCTCGTGATAATTATTCAAATGAACCCAACTTTGTGCAGCCAATGCTTGACTGTAACTACTGATTTGACTCTTTAAATAAAACAGTAGTCTCTAAGTCTAATCTGATATCGACATTAATTAAAGTACTTGTCGAAAAAGAGTCCAAAAGATGTGAATATCATCAAAATTATGGATGTCCAGAAAAATCCAAGACTTATCCATACCCAAATTTTGCAATATTCTGTTCTATCTATAAAGTACATTGCACATAAAAAACATCTTTTGTGCCTATCTTACATTTATAACAGTGAACATAATCAACTTCTTCAAAAACCAAACCAGGAATGTGGGAGGGAAAGTCTTAGTTTTATTTAAACGACTACCCATCAAAGTGATTTCCAAACTATGATAGCAAATTTGGATTTTTGCAATTTGCTGCTGCAAATCTGTCAATGAAAACAACATGGTGTAAGATATCACAATGTAGTCATAGTTACATCAAGCACACAAATTGCATAGACCATGTAAGAGATAGATTAACGTGCTTTTTACACTACCACTAAGACCAACCCGACTAAAACAGAAAGAGGTCACTATTGACATTATTTTATAAGTAAAATGTATAATTAGCAGTTCGATACAATAAAAAGGTACCAAAATACAAATCAAAATGAACAAAATATAGTACAAAAAAATTTTGCATGCTTAATAAAAAATTCTCAACCTACTTGTGCCACTTAAAAACATAAATAACTAATTAAAAAGTGTCAAAAAAACTTACCGGTTGATCCTCATCCATTGATCGACTAAAAAAATTCTAAACCTAAAATAACAACCTCCTATAGTTAAATTAAACAAAAATAGTAATTAGCAATTAAAATTACCTCACTTTTGATTAGTATGTGCTATTAAAACGAATCTGTAAATAAATTTGGATTAAACAAATAAATTAGGGTTAATCTTTGATGGCCTTCAAATGCGCATTTAGATCAGCACGTACAACCACAAGCTGCATGGTTTAATTATAGGGTTACATAGATGTTAGCTGAAGTTGAATAATAAAGACAAGGAGGAAGAATAAGCAAAGATTTCGACCTGCCACAGATGGCTTGCTGCATTGCCCCTAACTACCATGAATGGCATGGCTTTTAAAATAGTGGATCAAAAACTTCTAATGAACCAAGCTCCTTCAAACTGTAACAATGAGAATAAAAAAATGAATCATTATACGTAAAAAAAAACAATATAATTTACATGATTTAATATAAACTAGATCAATGAATGATATTAAGGGTTTTGAGGGAAAAAAAATTGTTTAACCGAATGATATTAGGGTTGAGTAAAAAAAAATATAATGAATGAATTAACTTTCCTAAGTTGTAGTATTCTTATAGTTATCTTGCTACGGTATATAATTTTGAATTGTGGAGGGATTAAAACATATATATTTTGTTTTAAATTGTCTACCACAACTTCTGGCTTGCTCCAATGGTTGAAGCACTTGTTTGTGGACTAATAGACCATGTTTGAATCTTGTAAAGGCCAAAAATTTTTATTTAATTAAAATCGGATTTTAGTCCTACAAAACGTTGCTTATGTGGCATGATTTATTTAATTAAAACTGAATTTTAGTTTAAAAAGAAATTCCGAATTTAAGGAATGGTAAATCATTGCTTAGGTGACGTATAATATAGAGATTTTCGAAATTAATTATAAGAATACAAAATATTTAATGAATTTAATTATGTTAAAAAATACAAAATATTTAATGAATTTAATTATATTAAAAAAATACAAAATAAATTAAAAAAATTGCTTACATGGACACAATGTGATGACATGGCAATGACTGGGCAATGAGGTGACATTAATGATATCATACGCCTCCTGTTATATATAATGTAGATATATATATATATATATATATATATATATATATATATATATATATATATATATCACTGAAATAAACCTGCATTGTAGCAGCATTCAACATGCATAAAAAAATTATATCAATTCATATGAAAGTGCACTAAACATCCTAAACAAATGTCGACTATGCTATACTAAAGTTGAACTACTTATGTTATGAAAAAGGGCATGCATTGTAGCAACAGGAGCACAGTCGATATTTTTCCACCTAAAAACCCTAGTCGTCGCAGAGCTACGCGCCGAAGGACCATCTTTAACATAAGTAACGAGTATCGGCGGCGTGGAAAGGTGAAGTCTGCGAAATCTCCAATTTCCCATACTTCAATTCCTTAACAATATCTTCTTTCTCCTCGCGACTGATTTGAACATACCCTGTATTTTCATCAAAGGTATTTGTATGGCGGTCTACTTGTTGCTCAGAACTGCATTTCTCAATTTCCGTGTCTTCACTTTTCGGATGTTTCATTGGCTTGGGGTTCACTTCTAATGTGCGTTTCTAAGGTGATGTTACCTGGTCCTTGGATTCTTTGAACCTGTTTTCAGTTCAAAGAAACATTGTAAGCTGGAAAATCATATACCAACATAGCAAATCTATATATACACAAAGAAATAAGTTTTGTCATTCTATACAAAATTAGCAATAGTAAACTTCTTGATATGAGTTGTTTGACTACTATAAGTTTTCCGACATGTAGGAATAACTATTGCCTTTGTAGCCTCCATAAGCATAAAACCTACATTACCATTATAACCTCCTTAACCGTTAAAACCTACTTTACTATTATATCTTCTAGAACCTGGAGGCAGGTAATAGCCACCTGCCCCGTTTCCATTGCTAGCGGATAGAAAGATAAAGACTATGTAAGTTCTTGGTTTCCATTAGAAGATTCAGTTAGGTCTTTCATCCATTTGATACTCGGCTCATCACGTAGCCTTAATGTTAATGATTATGCTATAGCTTTCCAGGTACTGTTCTACCTATAGAATTTAGTAAACACAAAGTGCGTTGGCTAATTAACAGGGTAGAATGGGTCATTTTAGCACGGGTCACAATGGGCAGTCGGGTTAACCAACATTTTTTTTCATCCATCTTTATAAATGGGCTATACTATTACAATAACATGTATCTTAGCGTATTATTGCCATTTTACCCATTTGATTCGATATAATTAAAACATAATCCCAAGTCCAAACCAAGTACTAACATGTTGAATGTGTTGGAAAATTTAGTGCACTTGAGGAATCAAATCATACATGGAAATGGATTTAGAGGTACGGAGTGTACACCCATTAAGTCCCTGCTTACCCTGACTGAAATAGTGGTTAAGCAGTGATACTATCGCTAGTAGTATGTTTCTACTGGTAGTAGTATGTTTCTGCTGGTAGTAGTATGATTTTGCTGCCAGTAGTATGATTCTGCTGATGAGCAGAGTTTCTGCTGCTAGTGCTACGTTGATTCTGCTGCTAGAGTACTGGTTGAATATGTAACTGATTTGACCTATTCAAATGACAATTAAATCTGCACTCATGACCACGTTTATTGGTCATGTAACCACTATTTTTGGCTATAATGGGGGTAATTATGTTGAGATTAATGGGCCGATTAATTCTCATAATTCCATTTGACTAGCCATGAGTATTTTCTTATATATAGGAAATCAATGATGCATGAGAATATACACAGAAAACATATAACACTAAAACGCAAAGGGTTATTGATTTGTGCCTAATTCAATAACAAACATTTGGTCTTATCCCAAGTAGATATTCGTGATACCCAGACATTAGGGTCGAATAGTTTACTTTGGAAAGTGATACCACGATTCCAAGTGATATCCGATAACAATTCAATTGGTACGTAGTTAGGCTATTGATTATCTTCACCCTGTTCTGGGCTCATAACCACCAACAACCAAAGTAAACTATTTTTTGATAATCAATGGCTGCTGCTATGAGGCATATGACTGCTAACTTTTCAAAACTGGAAAAGTTTGAATGTGTTGATTTCAAAAGATGGCAAAAGAAGATGCACTTCTTGCTGTCAAGCATGAATGTGGTGTATGTTCTAAGCACTGCTATTCCTGAAGATCGTGGGTATGATGCTACTGTGGAACAGATAAGGAAACGAAGCAAATGAGAGAATGATGATTACGTCTGTAGAGGTTTGATCCTCAATGGTATGTCTGATTCTCTCTTTGACATTTATCAGAATGTTGAATCTTCCAAAGAACTATGGGATTCCTTTGATGCCAAATATATGGCTGAGGATGCTTCAAGTAAGAAGTTTCTTGTAAGTAATTTCCTAAATTACAAAATGACTGATTCAAGACCAGTTATGGAACAATATAATGAACTTCTTGGAATACTTGGAAGGTTTACACAACATAAAATGAACATGGATGAGGCTATTTCAATCTCTTGTATCATTGACAAATTACCTCCTTCTTGGAAAGATTTCAAGAATACCTTGAAACATAAGAAGGAAGAACTGAAACTTGTTCAGTTGGGTAGTCATCTGCGTATTGAGGAATCTCTCAGGGTGTAGGATAATGACAAGCCAAAGAGTAGCAATGCTACTGGTGCATCTGTTGTCAATATGGTTGAACATAACAATTCCACCAGATACAATGACAACAAAGGCAAATGTAAGCATCATGATAACACAAGGATGATCCTAACAAGAAGGCAACACCTACTTGTTGGAAATGTGTCAAATCTGGTCACATTAAAAGGGATTGCAAAGGTGTTAAGATTGGTGGTAAAACCAATGGTTCAGGCACTAGTGGTTCAGGGAGTGGTGGTTCCTCCAACTCACTGAAGGGTCAGAACATGTTTAATGAATCTCTTCAGGTTTATTATGTTACATATGTATATGAACTTAACTATGTGCAGGATGATGATGTTGCGTGGTGGGTTGACTCTGGAGCAACTGTTCACATGTGCAAAGATAGAAGATGGTTCAAGACTTACAAGTAACTGAATGATGGTTCTATTCTTCACATGGGATATGAGTCAAGAGCCTTGGTGCATGGTCGTGGTTGTGTAGATCTTAATTTTAGCTCTAGAAAGATTGTAACTTTGTTTAATGTTATTCATGTTCCTGATATAAGGAAGAACTTGGTTTCAAGTAATGTTTTGAATAATCATGGATATAAACAAGTTATTTAATCTGATAAATTTATATTGTCTAAACATGGTGTGTTTATTGGTTTTGGTTATTTGTGTAATCAAATGTTCAGGCTTAATATTGTCACTGACATTGTTAATTCAGCCTTTATGTCAACCTCTAAATTGGATGACTCTACCCTGTGGCATGCTAGACTTGGCCATGTACATTTTAAAAGGATGCAAGATATGTCTAAGGATGGGTTAATCCCAGCATTTGACATGGACACTGAAAAGTGTAAAACTTGCATGTTGACCAAAATCACTAAGAAACCTTTTCAGGGTGTTAAACGTGAGTCTGAGCTCTTGGAGCTTATACACAGTGACCTATGTGACTTGCATGCCACTCCCTTTTTGGGGAACAAGAGGTACTTTGTGACATTTATTGATGATGCTTCTAGGTTTTGTTATGTCTATCTGTTACACACCAAGGATGAAGCATTAGATAAATTCAAAGTATTTAAAACTGAAGTTAAATTGCAACTTGGGTCCCTGATCAAAAGATTCAGGACTGATAGGGGAGGTGAGTACATGGATACTCTATATTTTCAGTCTGTTGGTATAATCCATGAAACGACTGCTCCCTATAATCCTCAACAAAATGGTATCTCTGAAAGGAAAACAGGGTACTGAAGGAGATGGTTAATTCCATGTTATCCTACTCAGGACTGAGTCAAGGGTTCTCGGGTGAAGCTATGTTAACGGCTTGCTATTTATTAAATAGGGTTCCTAACAAAAGGGAAAAAGTTACCCCTTATGAACTCGAGACTAAAAAGAAACCCAACCTGAATTATCTCAGGGTTTTGGGTTGTAGGGATGTTGTAAGACTCCCTGATCCCAAGTTAAAAACTCTAGGTGAAAGAGGCATTGAATGCATATTTGTTGGATATGCTAAGCATTCCAATGCATACAGGTTCTATGTTATTGAACCTAATGAATATGTTTCAATTAACTCAATAATTGAATCAAGGGATGCACTCTTTGATGAGTATAGATTCTCATCAGTCCCTAGACCAAGCCAAAGGATTCCAAATGGAACTGATGACATTGGTGTATCAGAGGTCCCTGATGAATTATAATCTCAGGCCCCTGATGAAGTTGTGGTTCAACAACCTGAGCTCAGAAAGAGCAAAAGGATCAAGAATAATTATATTTAATTGAAGATTCAAGGAATTAGGTATCTGACCAATACTCCTATTGCTTCATTGTTGAGGATGATCCCAAAACATTTGAAGAAGCAATGAAGTCCTAGGATGTTACTTTCTAGAAAGAAGCAATAAATTATGAGATTGACTCTATCATGGGGAACAACACTTGGGTGTTAGTTGATCTACCACCAGGTTGCAAACCTCTTGGTTGCAAATGGATTTTCAAAAGGAAACTGAAGGTAGATGGAACTATTAAAAAGTTCAAGGCTAGACTAGTCATTCAGGGCTTTAGACGAAAGTCAGGGATAGACTACTTTGATACTTATGCCCTAGTGGCACGTATCAGTACCATAAGATTGTTGATTGCTTTGGCATCAATTCAGAATCTGATTATTCATCAGATGGATGTGAAGACAGCTTTCTTGAATGGTGAATTGGATGAGGGGGTTTATATGAACCAACCTCAGGGCTTCATTTTGCCAGGCAATGAAAACAAGGTGTGTAAACTGACTAACTCTTTGTATAGACTGAAATAGGCACCTAAGTAATGACATCAAAATTTTTATGAAGTGGTCTTGTCTAATGGTTATGTTCTTAATCAGGCTGACAAATGTGTATACAACAAATATGATGAATCTGGTAAAGGAGTCATCATTTGTCTATATGTTGATGATATGCTGATCTTTGGCACTGACCAAAATTAGGTTGACCTGACAAAAGAATTTTTGTCATCAAGGTTCTCCATGAAGGACATGGGGAAGGCTGATGTTATCCTTGGTATAAGGATCAAACATGAAAGTAATGGTATATCAATTTCTCAGTCTCATTACATTGAGAAGGTACTGAAGAAATTGAATTACTTTGATTGTACTCCAGTGAGTACTCCCATGGATACCACTGAGTAGTTTACGCTTAATACTGGCAAAGTTGTATCTCAACTTGAGTATTCTAGGGTGATTGGCTGCCTGATGTATGCCATGACTTGTACAAGGCCTGATATTGCTTTTGCAGTAGGTAAACTAAGCAGATATACTACTAATCCTAGTGCTTAGCACTGGAAAGCAATTCAAAGGGTACTGAAGTATTTGAAGAGAACTATGTATTATAGTCTCTTATATACCGGTTATCCTTCAGTGTTGGAAGGATACACTGATGCAAGTTAGATCGGTAACACTGAAGACAATTCGTCTACCAGTGGCTGGGTATTCCTACTTGGTGGAGGTGCAATTTCTTGGCATCCAAGAAGCAAACTTGTATCACCAGTTCAAAAATGGAAGCTGAATTTGTGGCTTTAGCAGCTGCTGGTAAAGAAGCTGAATGGTTGAGAAACTTACTTCTTGAGATTCCACTGTGGCCTAAACCTATAGCACCCATTTCTATCTGTTGTGATAATGCTGCTACATTGCAAAGGCTTATAGCCAGATGTACAATGGGAAGTCTAGACACTTAGGTTTTAGGCATAGCATGATTCGTGAGCTTATCATGAATGGGGTGGTATCGATAGAGTTTGTTAGATCTCAACAAAACTTAGCTGATCACTTGACGAAGGGGTTGGCTAGAGACTTGGTTATAAAGTCTGCTAAAGGGATAGGTTTAAGTCCAACTTAGTCACTGAATGCTAAGACACCCAACTCCCTCCTGAGGAAATTTGGGAGTTGAGTTCAATGTGGAAAGCTGAACATTCAGTGTACTGGAGCACATGTATTACAATCATCCCAAGGTTGTGCTCAGAACCTGCCGAAAAGGAGGATGAAGTCTTTACTTCTCAATGGTTAATTTCTTTGAAAAAGTGCTAAGCAAGAGCATGAATAAAGAGGAACCACCTATGTGAATGTTGAAGTTTTTCTGCTTCAGGAAAGCTATGGACTTTTAGCTTTTACAAAATTTATGAATTGGATATGGACACATGGCTCGTATAGTGTTAGGAGTGTTTAAGTGTTTAAAAATTTATGTGTATTTTATCTTCAGGTATTCAAATGGGTTGAAGGGTTCAATTCTTAGAACACCCTGATTCTCGAATATTTGAACGTGTAATGTACTAAGATGGAAATTCAATCCTCAAGATATTTTCGTTTATGCATATGTTTTGTTTAATGTTTGACTTTCATCCAAAGGAAGTGAACTAAATTTGGGGAGAATTGTTGGAAAATTTAGTGTACTTGAGGAATCAAATCATACTTGGAAATGGGTTTGGAGGTACGGAGTGTACACCTATTAAGTCCCTGATTACCCTGACTGAAATAGTGGTTAAGCAGTGATACTACTACTAGTAGTATAATTCAGCTGGTAGTAGTATGTTTCTGCTGGTAGTAGTATGATTCTGCTGCTAGTAGTATGATTCTGCTAATGAACAGAGTTTCTGCTGCTAGTGCTATGTTGATTCTGCTGCTAGAGTACTGGTTGAATATGTAACTGATTTGACCTATTCAAATGACAGTTACATCTGCACTCATGACCATGTTTATTGGTCATGTAACCACTATTTTTGGCTATAATGGGGGTAATTATGTTGAGATTAATGGGCCGATTAGTTCTCATAATTCATTTGACTAGCCATGAGTATTTTCCTATAAATAGGAAATCAATGATGCATGAGAATATACACAGAAAACATATAACACTAAAACACAAAGGGTTATTAATTTGTGCCTAATTCAATAACAAATATTTGGTCTTATCCCAAGTAGATATTCGTGATACCCAGGCATTAGGGTCGAATAGTTTACTTTGGAAAGTGATAACACGATTACAAGTGATATCCGGTAACCATTCAATTGGAACGTAGTTAGGCTATTGATTATCTTCATCCTGTTCTAGGCTCAAAAGCACCAATAGAATGCATGATGTATATTCGATTATCTATTCTACCCTTATATGCACAAACGTTATTTTAATGAAAAAATGAGCTTAATATTTTGTTCTATAAAAATGAGGCCATTTCCTCTACTACAAAACTTATGGAATCTTTAAGTTAAACACATGAGCCTTAAATATAATTTTTGTATTGCAAAACACAAATTAAGCTTAGCCAAACATGCAACCATTAAATAATTTCAAACAGAAAGAGTCAAATTGTATTATTTCCGAAATAGGTGCTAAAGTAGTGGCTTTTTTTAGTACAATGTCCATATCTCCTCCAAGTGACACACAAATAAAAACACTTTCACATAAATTCATCAAGATAAATTCATAAAAGTCAAAAACAGAAAGTTAACCTTCATGTACAATTGCTTAGATACAGTAAGGATAATAACCAACAATCAGAAATAACTTAAACAATAATAAAAGGAAATAAGAGTAGATTTCACTGATTCATGATGAGGACTCAGGCACGTGTTTGACACGCTTCCCTTAAAACAGATTCGCCATCTATAAGGCGTCTATTTCCCAGGGTACAACGGCCAGAGCAGCGTACTTCCGGATATGAAAAATGCCTGAAATAGTCATCGGAGTACTCACGTATATTCTTCGAGAAAGCTAGGAGTAAGTGTGTCTATTGTGGTGTAAAGAAGCTGAAACATATATTTTCTGTTTAGTGTGGTGTTTTTCAACTTGATTTATGGTAATGGTCTTATAGCCCCAAAGGAGTCACAAGTATTAAAACCAAGTTTTATACACAATTAAAGTAGTTTAAGTCAGCCATTATCACTAAATTAAGTGATCATTATGTAGCTCTTACCAAACCATAAACAAATGTTATTAAAACCAAGTTTAATACACATTTAAACTAATTTAAGTCCAACCATTATCACTAAATTAAGTTGTTGATATAAATAATGTTTAAAAACGTTATTAATATTTCTCAATAAACCTATGTTTTTATAATCACAAAACTCAAATCAAATTAAGTCAAGATTAAGACGTAAACAAGTATTTAGTAACAAATATTTACCTCCACATCAAATATCACTTAAGGTATGCATAAACTATGCATCTTATTGTCACACCCCCAAAATCGGGTCCAGCGGAAGCATACATGTAGCTGGGGTGTAACTCAATTGGTATTACAACACAGGTTCAAAAACTGGTTTTCACTTGAATTATTTAGAATAAAATAGCTTAATCAAAAATGTTGAATTTACATTTTTATAAGTAGTGCGGAAATAGGCCCTTAAAATAGTTAAGAACGGTCCCCATATGAATATCAGAGTCTTCTATGACCATGCCATGCCCTGCCAAAACCTCCAGTAGCGTGCCGTTGCTTAATACCTGAAAATACATGCTAAAATGTCAACACGAGGTTGGTGAGTTCATAGAGTTTGTTTAACAAATAATGCCTATAGAGAAATGATCGCCCAGCAAAGGCATTGTAAATCCACTCAGTTGCAAGTCCCGCCATAAGAGACTTGTAACCTGTGTGTTTACAACCCACTGCCAAATGTGTTATAGTCTACGGAAACAAAAGTAATATGTGGACCAATAATCAAATATAAGTGTAGTTTGACCAATACATTTGGTTACGTGACCAATTCATTTGGTTATGTTACCCGTACATTCGGATATGTGACCCGTTCATTCGGTCAAGTGACCCGTACATTCGGATATGTGACCCGTTCATTCGGTTAAGTGACCCGTACATTCGGATATGTATGTACATAGTGGTGAAGCTGGTTCATTTGGTTAAGTGTGCATCATAATGGAAAAGACGTGGGTCCGAAGATAAAAGATTAAGTGTGATGCAAATGAATGTACACTACATTTGAATGAGTAAGAAATTCATAAATGGAGCAAGTAAATGTTTGACTAAGCATGTAGCAAAAACCAATTAAATCAAGTATACATTTAGATGGAAACGAGCATGTATTCTCCCCCAAAACCGTTATAAAACAAGTTAAAATAGTAGGGGCTATGACTCACCTGGAGCGATAGCTACGATGACAAGAATTGATACACTGAAATGAGGCACGATCTCTAACCGCAACCTAATATGAGTAATAACGATCTACTTTAGATCATGACGTGATGAAATGAATGCACATGCACACGGTACTTATACCACTCGTAACTTGGAAATACTAGTTATTGTCAAAGTAAAATAGTTTCCATACTTAGGAAAATAAGTCCAAATATAGAAGTATATAACTTGTCGTAGTATATCGTATAAAAATGTTAGTGTTATATTCCTCGTCTTGAAAACCTTAAAATAGTGTCTAGTAGTCGCGTAATAAACCTTGAGTCGTACGTATTTCGTTAATTAAAATTAAACTCCTTGAATAAGAAATCTAGAAAATATATTATTTAGTACGTAGTTATATTATTTTCTAGTAGTGACTAAGTATATATATATAGTTTTGACGATTTTAAAACGTGTATAACTTGGTCGTTTTAAGCTCATTTTACTCGTTCTTTATATCCACGGATTCGTTTTAGTATATACTAATATATTTTCGATAGCTCGGCTCCACTAGGTTACGTCTAACATCTCTATTTGTCCGTCGTAAAATGTCAAACAGCATGCAGTTTTTCAGAAAATAGTTTTCGTCGTTAAATTTACAAAAATCATATCTCCTTCGTTATAAACTCGTTTTAGTCCGTTCTTTCGCCAAAAGTTTCGTTTTTGCAAGTATTTTCTAAATCTTTGGTCAAAAATTGCCCATCACCTACTGAGTTTCCCACGTTTTAAAAATAGCAACAGTAGGTATATGTAATATTTCAAAAATCATTTCTAAGGTTCCAATCTAGTTCCAACTTCAACCAAACCACTTTCAATCACCACAAAACTAGTCTAAATCTACCATACACCTTCTTAGGGTGTCATGGGTTCCTAAACATCATAAACCAAGTGGATCTAACAAGGATCTAACTATAATCACCTTCTAAGGCTTAAAAGATATAAAAGTTTAAATAGAGTGGTATAAACTAACATATGCATATAGATCTTGTATAAAAATCATATAAACATAATTAGAACTTGGTAAAATTATAAAAATGAGTTTTGTATACTTACTTGAAAGATTAGAGGGTTTTGGAGATGAAAACCTAATTAACCTAAAGGTTTTTATTTCAAAACCCTAACAAGGATTACTAAATGAGCTTGATTACAACTTGTTTCTTGAATAATTTTTCTTCTTGCTTCTTGTATGGTTGTTGGCCGTGTACCCCCAAAGAGAGAAAAAAAAGATGAGTTTTTCTTTCTTATTTTTATGTTATGATACAAAATGGAAGCATATATAATGTAGATCTATCTTTTTGTCAATTAAAAGTCAAGTGGTCTAGTATTTTGGGGGGGCAAGGGGCATGATTTAGGGGTAGATTGGGAGGGGTTGGAAGAAAAAATGGGAAAAGTAAGATAGTTGGTAACTTGGTGTAAGAAAATGAGTTTATTAATAGTTTTAGGATATACCGGGTACTGAGTTAACTAGAAATAAATTTTAACGGAGTTAACCGGGACATAATAAAGTCGTAAAAATTATAAAAATATGTTGGGTACAAGTATTGAGTGTTTGGATAATTATTGTTAATTTTCACGAAAACCGTCGTAATTAAATTAGGCGTACGATATGAAATAAATAAATTTCCAAAATACCGGGTAAATTAATAATATAATTTTTATATTATAAAAATTAATATAAAAATATATTGGGATCATAGTCGGGAGTGTCGGACGTGTTAGTTACATTAGTGATCGTTTGTTAACGTTTATTTAGAAATAATTATACGTAAAAGTAAATTATACCAAAAGTATTAATTTAATTACCCTACGAGTGGAATAGTATGCAAGTGCCATAATGATAATATGAAGACTATTTCTAGTCCGTATGAAGTGTCCCAATGATAATGCATGAATTCGCTCCTGAACCAATACGGTTACGCGAATTTGAATACTCGTAAACTAAATTTACGATGACATGAGTAATGCACATGAATAGTGGTTTTCTCTCGGAAATGAATAGTGTCAGGTGAATAGTAAAAATTTCTGAACGCTTCTCAAAATATCAAATTGACCTCAAAAACGATGAATAGTATAGTGATAAATAGTAATCGGTGAATAGTAACTGATGAATAGTAAATTGTCGAAGTTTGGAAAATGACCGGAAATTACGAGTTGTGACAGTCTTCCCTTCTAACAGGAACTTCGTCCCGAAGTTCTGTTTGTGTTGGGCTCTAGAGTGGTATTGGTGAAAAGATGATGATATTTATTGTGTAAGCTACTGAGCTCTATGGGAGTTCAAGTCTGTAGGCCACTAGACCCATACTGTCTGAATCTCGGGTTTATCTTCCCAAATTTTTCTTAATGGTATCATTCCTTTCCTAGGAAAAACTTTCAACATAATCTTGCCATTAACTTGAAATTCTAAGGGTTTGCAACTTATTGAACTTGTATCTGATTCTTGACTCGTAAGAAATTTCTGGTTATTTCATGAATTCCTACTGGGCTAGTGGGTTAGGCTTTTCCAAATTTTGATCCGTCAATGGATGTTGGCACTTCGACCATAGAGTGCATCAAATGGTGTAGTCTCTAAGCTCGTGTGGTAACTATGGTTATAAAGGAATCTGATTTATGGCAAATGGTTAATCCAACCATTTCTAGTGTCAACCACTCATGCTCTAAGCATATCTCCCTATGTTTGAATCGTTCTCTAATCCTGACCATTGGTCTGCCGATGATAGGTGGTGTAGTTCCAAAGAATCTTAATGAAATCGCTAGGAGCTTGCGGTGATAAAAGATAGAATATTCATTAGATCGGAATTCGTTAATAGTACATGAAACTTATACGATAGAACGTAGAATTAAACACAAAAGAAACACAACACTAGAGAGTTTAGGCTTTATTTATATACAAGGTAGGAGTTCTCTTTTTAACATTGACATTGTTGTTGTTTTCCCGACGAGCTTCGCATTTCAACGAACTCTTCCTCCATTCTGGTTCCTCAACTCTGGGCATTCACTCTTGAAGTGTCCAATTACTCCACACTCATGGCAGGTTACCGTGACTTTCTGATGCATTACGAGAGTGGGAGTCTTGCAATCCTTGGCTTTGTGTCCGACCTTTTGGCAGTTTCCACATTGAGTGGGGCAAGGTCCTTTGTGATGAAACTGACACTTGTTGCACTTAGGTAAAGTACCTGCATATCCTTTCTTTTCACTTGGCTCCGCAACGTAGGCCCTAACCACTTCATGTTGTTTGTTTGGCTGCCATACTTGATCGTCTCCTTGGTTGTCATCCCTTTTCCTCTTGTTTTCGTTGTTGTTGTTGATAGTAGTTTCTTGCTTCATCACTTGAGCCATAAGCTTTTGAGACATTCTAATAGCTTCCTCCAGCGTGTCTGATTTAGAAGCAATTACGTTCCCACTGATGTTGCACGGTAGTCCACCGATGAAATTTTCTAGCAGCTTTTCGTTATCTGGAACCATAGTTGGACATAGCACAGCCAACTCCTGAAACCTTCGGATATATGCCTCGATATCATTACCTGCTGTCACTAGCTTATAAAACTCTGTTTCCAACTTCTGCACCTCAGTACGAGGGCGAAACTTATCAGTCATCAATTTCTTGAATTGCTCCCAGGTGAGCTTGTAGGCATTTTCCATACCCATCGGTTAAGCATAAGAATTCCACCATGACATAGCTTCATCCAAAAGCATACCAGTAGCAAATTTTACCTTGCTGCCATCAGGACAGTTGCACATGAGGAACACATTCTCAGTCTTTTCGAACCAGCGAATCAAAGCAACCGCTCCTTCAGTGCCCTTAAACTTGATGGGATCACTAACCTTAAAATTCTTCCAAGTACATTCGCGCTTATTATCAGATTGTCCATCTGTCCCTGTCTGTAAAGCGGCCTCAGCAGCCCTTGCAGCTACCTCAGCTCTCTCGATCTCTAGAGCTTCGGCGATACTATCCTTAACCAATTTCCGAATAGCAACAGGTGTCATAGTTGGAGTAGCTTTAACTTTCCTTGGCGGCATAGCTCTTTAAAACGAGAAAAGAAGGGTGAGACATAATTAAGACGTTTCCTAGTAGTAGATGTTCGAGAGTGGGTTATCGTAGAATGAAAGGTTGATGTTGCGATATGACTAGTTGACGTGGCTCGAGTGGTTTTATATCCTGAGATTTCTGCTGAGTTTTAAATGATCATAATGTACCTAGGGATTCTCCTTATATATGGTATGGGAAGTCTTTCCTAGGGAGGTCATTGATAATATCCACTTATCAATATTGGGAGTAATGAGTGATGAGTGACATAGGAATCTATAGAGTATCACCTAATTCCTTATATATATGGGGATGGGGAAATAATAATGATGGTGAGAAGGGAAAAGACTGTGACATCTGCAACATAATGAGATTGTGATGAAAGTGAATACTGTGATGTAAAATGAAACATTTGGAAATTGGGTAGAGAATTCAATCCAGACAAAATTTTATTATAACCATTCTCAGTGTTGCAAAATTCATTTCTGAGTCAGACATAGGTAGTCAGCCTATGTCCCACTATCCCGGGTTGAATATAGGTGACTAGTCTATATTCCACCAAGGTTCCATGAATTTTGAAATACTCAGCTCAGTTATACTAAGACTATGTCCTTCACAAATACCAAGACGTTCAGAAAGACTAAGGCAGGTGACCAAACTCGAGGTCAAATGATGAAACTATGCAAGGAAAAACATAACGCGGTGACATATATGATACGTGAACATGCTTATATGAAAGACAATGATAGTAATCAACTAGAATAAGTGAATATAATATACCAGATAATGAGATACAAATCTCATCACATATGTCAGCAACAAACCACAAGTGAGGCATCATCTTGGCAGGCAGGCACGTGACGATCATAGGGTTAAGTTTTCGTAAAAGTAGCTATAGTCTAGGTTTTAAAAACACTTAGTTCGCTATAGCCAAAGCTCTGATACCAATCTGTCACACCCCCAAAATCGGGTCCAGCGGAAGCATACATGTAGCTGGGGTGTAACTCAATTGGTATTACAACACAGGTTCAAAAACTGGTTTTCACTTGAATTATTTAGAATAAAATAGCTTAATCAAAAATGTTGAATTTACATTTTTATAAGTAGTGCGGAAATAGGCCCTTAAAATAGTTAAGAACGGTCCCCATATGAATATCAGAGTCTTCTATGACCATGCCATGCCCTGCCAAAAGTAATATGTTTAAGTAAACAAGTCATTTGCGGAACACGAGATTTTCAGTAGCAAGACAATATAACAAATACAATGTCACAGCTAAAAATAAGGTATACAGTGCCTAAAGCTCATGACCCCGAAGCTCGACGTAATCGTATGCAATCAAGCATAAAATGCCCCAAGTAAGTGTTTGCCAGACACTCGGAAGTAATCCGAATGATATGCGTCCGTTTGACAGGTTGGCGCGACCAACTCGGACGGGGTGTCAACCCAAATAGATCTATCCACAGCATTCGCGCTCACACGCATGTAATTAACGGTTCATGATAAAGGGGACTTCAGTGGCAGTAATAGGTAACTCAGGCAAAGTAACAGTTTTGTATTTATGTCCGCAAAAGCAAGAACTTGTGTTCATAAGAAAGAAATCAAGGATGGAATAAGTAATTCATAATGTATTCAAGTAGTCAATCAAGTATTTCAACCATCCAGTAATGTTTGAGAAAATGAATCACGTTCAAGTAAAACAAGTATTGAATTTAAATAGTAAGGAGCTATGACTCACCTGGAGCGATAGCTAGATGACAAGAATGGATACACTGAAATGAGGCACGATCTCTAACCGCAACCTAATATGAGTAATAACGATCTACTTTAGATCATGACGTGATGAAATGAATGCACATGCACACGGTACTTATACCACTCGTAACTTGGAAATACTAGTTATTGTCAAAGTAAAATAGTTTCCATACTTAGGAAAATAAGTCCAAATATAGAAGTATATAACTTGTCGTAGTATATCGTATAAAAATGTTAGTGTTATATTCCTCGTCTTGAAAACCTTAAAATAGTGTCTAGTAGTCGCGTAATAAACCTTGAGTCGTACGTATTTCGTTAATTAAAATTAAGCTCCTTGAATAAGAAATCTAGAAAATATATTATTTAGTACGTAGTTATATTATTTTCTAGTAGTGACTAAATATATATATATAGTTTTGACGATTTTAAAACGTGTATAACTTGGTCGTTTTAAGCTCATTTTACTCGTTCTTTATATCCACGGATTCGTTTTAGTATATACTAATATATTTTCGATAGCTCGGCTCCACTAGGTTACGTCTAACATCTCTATTTGTCCGTCGTAAAATGTCAAACAGCATGCAGTTTATCAGAAAATAGTTTTCGTCGTTAAATTTACAAAAATCATATCTCCTTCGTTATAAACTCGTTTTAGTCCGTTCTTTCGCCAAAAGTTTCATTTTTGCAAGTATTTTTTAAATCTTTGGTCAAAAATTGCCCATCACCTACTGAGTTTCCCACGTTTTAAAAATAGCAACAGTAGGTATATGTAATATTTCAAAAATCATTTCTAAGGTTCCAATCTAGTTCCAACTTCAACCAAACCACTTTCAATCACCACAAAACTAGTCTAATCCTACCATACACCTTCTTAGGGTGTCATGGGTTCCTAAACATCATAAACCAAGTGGATCTAACAAGGATCTAACTATAATCACCTTCTAAGGCTTAAAAGATATAAAAGTTTAAATAGAGTGGTATAAACTAACATATGCATGTAGATCTTGTATAAAAATCATATAAACATAATTAGAACTTGGTAAAATTATAAAAATGAGTTTTGTATACTTACTTGAAAGATTAGAGGGTTTTGGAGATGAAAACCTAATTAACCTAAAGGTTTTTATTTCAAAACCCTAACAAGGATTACTAAATGAGCTTGATAACAACTTGTTTCTTGAATAATTTTTCTTCTTGCTTCTTGTATGGTTGTTGGCCGTGTACCCCCAAAGAGAGAAAAAAAAGATGAGTTTTTCTTTCTTATTTTTATGTTATGATACAAAATGGAAGCATATATAATGTAGATCTATCTTTTTGTCAAGTAAAAGTCAAGTGGTCTAGTATTTTGGGGGGGCAAGGGGCATGATTTAGGGGTAGATTGGGAGGGGTTGGAAGAAAAAATGGGAAAAGTAAGATAGTTGGTAACTTGGTGTAAGAAAATGAGTTTATTAATAGTTTTAGGATATACCGGGTACTGAGTTAACTAGAAATAAATTTTAACGGAGTTAACCGGGACATAATAAAATCGTAAAAATTGTAAAAATATGTTGGGTACAAGTATTGAGTGTTTGGATAATTATTGTTTAATTTTCACGAAAACCGTCGTAATTAAATTAGGCGTACGATATGAAATAAATAAATTTCCAAAATACCGGGTAAATTAATAATATAATTTTTATATTATAAAAATTAATATAAAAATATATTGGGATCATAGTCGGGAGTGTCGGACGTGTTAGTAACATTATTGATCGTTTGTTAACGTTTATTTAGAAATAATTATACGTAAAAGTAAATTATACCAAAAGTATTAATTTAATTACCCTACGAGTGGAATAGTATGCAAGTGCCATAATAATAATATGAAGACTATTTCTAGTCCGTATGAAGTGTCCCAATGATAATGCATGAATTCGCTCCTGAACCAATACGGTTACGCGAATTTGAATACTCGTAAACTAAATTTACGATGACATGAGTAATGCACATGAATAGTGGTTTTCTCTCGGAAATGAATAGTGTCAGGTGAATAGTAAAAATTTCTGAACACTTCTCAAAATATCAAATTGACCTCAAAAACGATGAATAGTATAGTGATGAATAGTAATCGGTGAATAGTAACTGGTGAATAGTAAATTGTCGAAGTTTGGAAAATGACCGGAAATTACGAGTTGTGACACTTATGCATTACATGATCAAAGGAAACCTTGTCTTAAGACATAACATTTTATAAAATGATATTAACATTTTATATATATATTTGTATATCATTTTTGGTATTGTTATATTAAACTACAAAGATATGATTTCAAATTTCCAACCAAAAAGGGCAAATTTTATCCAGAAAAACTTTTCAAACATTCAGTAGGGCGGCCCCCTTAATTTTACTAGGCGGCCCCCTTACTCATTAAGGGGACCGCCCACTAATTAAGGGGACCGGCACGCTCCAGAACAGTATTTTCTGGCCCTTTAAATACTGGATCATTTCACATACTTTTCTCACCTTTTTGCACTAAAAACTTTCTAATCCAACCTAAATTTCTATATCAAAAATCCTTTGATCATATAACTCATAAGTCTTTGTTTCCAAGTGATCCAAAGCTTCATCCACTCAAGTGCAAGAAGAAGAACACTCCTCTACATCCATCTAATTGTAGTAGTGTTGTGATTAGCTATTCTCATATTGTAGTAGTGTTAGATATTTGTAAAAGTGTTGTGTGAATTTGTTGATTGTAGAAACTAGGTGTGTTGTAAAGTAGTTTAGTAGTTGTGACTTAGTTGTGCATAGAAGAAGGTGTGAAGTTAACAAGGTGTGAAGAAGGTGTGAAGTCTTGAAGAAGGTGTGAAGAAGGTGTGAAGTCTTGAAGAAGTTGTGAGATTGGTTCTAGCTACGATTAGAACTCGACATTTAGCTTAGTGTCGTTAACTCGTGTAAGCCAAGGTGTGTAAGGTTTCTCCACCATAAGGAGTTTGTTGACATAGTGAAGAAAACTCTCGAGTGTGGTACTCGGGGAGTGGAGTAGGGCAAGGAAGGTGTCCTTGTAGCCGAACCACTATAAATTCGCGTGTTGTGGTTTGATCTTTCTAACTCTATCTTTTCTTCATTCTATTTCAATACTTTCATTATTAGATTATAATTGCTTATATTGGTTGTTACTTGAATTCACTTGAGATCGAATCGAAAGTTTTTAATAAACAACAAAATATTTTGGTAATAATTTTAAAAAGGACGTAAAACTATTCAACTCCCCTTCTAGTTTTCTACATAAGTGATCATTATGCAGCTCTTACCAAACCATAAACAAATGTTACAACTCATTTGTTCTTCACTTTCCATTCTAAACACATCAATATGAGACTCGATATCTCATTCACACAACTTTACACCAAAGTTTCCAACTATCCCCCACATGAATGGAGATCGATTAAAAAACACATACATTTCCAATGAAAATCCCAACAGTTGAATCCTGCATAGGATAGGTAGGTGGTACCCTTTGAACCTTCCCTTATGAAATATACTTAGCCTACTAGCTGCCAGTAGAACGCGATATCTTTGAACTTGTCTACTATTTATATAGACGACAATATATGTTTACACATGATGCAAGTTTTACCGACCAGATCTTAAATTTACATTGTGTCTCGATTACCTAAGGTCTACCTAAATGCACTAACGGACAGTGTATCCGGTCGTGTGTAGATTAGTAACTAGTAAAACCGAGGTCGTCTCAAGAGCTATGTGGTGTGGATCCTATTTAAGTCTAGTGTCACATTTTAAAGCTGGTTTTAAGATGATTTTATTAATTAAACATAAATGAAAATAAATGCTAAAAATAAATTGAGTTGTGAATAGTGGGAGAGAAGTGTACTAGCCTAGCTAATCATCCTAAATTATATATGATTATGTTCTCTATTAAACTATTCTAACGCTTCAAGTGGAGCGGACATGTATCACTAGGTTCATATGGTCAAGTTCCCTAGCCTATCTCCCTAGAATCCTGTCGGGAACCAAAGGCACTACCATCTGTCATAAGCCAACGTACGGTAGACTAGTTTGAGCCACTAAGTACCACTATATGCTAGATTTATCCTTGTATGGCCCGACCTCTCTAATCTTAGGCCATACTCTAATTACTTAAGTTTATCCAACCCGGAAAGTGGTCCTATGGTCAATTTGTACACAAGGTAAATGGCTAGTTGTCATCCCAACCATTTCCCTCGCAACCCAACTACACTGGGGTGTTTTGGTCAATTCGTCTAGCATACCAGGTATAACCGGTTCTTCAAAACTACCGCAACTAAAGGATCTATGGTAAACTAAGCATGCACACACTAGAAGTATTATGAAAAGTATGAAAATATAATCAAAACAATAAAGGAATCATAACTAGGCTAGCACCAGAGGTGCTTAGCTGATCATATTAATAATAACACTCAAATCAATGTTTAAAGAAGACATGAATTCGAAATGTGAATTAAATAATGAAAAACTAAAACTTATGGTGTTGTAAGCGTGATCTCTCCCTTGGAATAGCTCCGTATGCTGCTGTAGAATGCCTCTCTAAATACTCCCTTCATTCTCTAACTTGTGTGGTGAGAAAAGTTTTGTAAAATGCAGAGTTTGGGGATGGCATTTATAGGCCCGACATAGCTACGGCATAACCCTACGAGTTGGTTACGCCATAACTAGTGTAATCGTGAAACGATCTTATCCATTGACATTAGCTATGGCGTAGTTTTGATGTTGGTTACACCTTAGTTCCTTAGGGTTTCCACTTACGCCATAATCTTGAAGTGTAGTTATGCCGTAATCTTGACAAAATCTTGGATCACGTACTATTTCTTAACTACGCCGTAACTCCATGAGTGGTTATGGCGTAGCCTTCATAGCTCACGAATTCTTCTAAGTCTTCGAATGATTACGGTGTAACCTCACGAGTTGGTTACGCCGTAAATCTTGATAACAGTTAACTAGTCAATATATTTGAATTCCTGGCTATGGCTAGTTGAGAGTGCGAGTTACGCAGTAGCTAGCTTCAGCATACTAAGATGAGTATAATTTGCAAGTACTTTCCAATTTCGGTGTCTCTTTAGCTCCTATGCTCGTTTGTAACCTAGAAGCAAAATATAGAGAAATCAAAGTATATATCCATATAACTAACACAAATAACAAGCATATTATAGGGGAATTGACACTTAAATATCAGGATTATTTGATGTCATCAAAGCAGGACTCTCCCTGACATAGACAAATCCTCATAGTCGTGTTCGTTATGGTCATGAACACTAGCCTAGTTTTGCAAGAGCTTTTAGGAATTGTGCCCCACACATTTCCCTTCAAAGCGACCCCACTTCTCTCCCACATAGGTGATTCCAATTGAATCATTAAAAGCGATAAGCTTAACCTCATATTTTCACTGTTATAGGAATGGACTAGGAAGTTTACTAACTCCCTTAAATGGATGGAGAATTCATAACTCTCCCGCAGTGACCTCCCACGGTTTATACAATTAGGTTGTCCTATTGAACCCAGATCTTGGGATCTCCAGTCAACTGGGTTAGGTTTTCCTTCATATAAACTTTTCCGGGGCTTTAGTCCCATTCCTCCACACAACTTGCCAACTCACTCTCTGCTTAAGCCTTTTATAAGCGGATCCGCATTGTTATCATTTGACTTCACATTGTCAATAGTAATAACTCATGTTAAGAGTAGTTGTCGTATTGACATATTGACTCATCATTATACATTGTGATATAAGCTCTGCCAATTCCTTAATGGCTATCACACTGTATACAACTACCATTCTAGGAGCGTTGGTGTGTCATTTTCTATTAACCGTAGATATTTTGTCTCTAATCTAAATTTATCTATCGTGATAAAATCAGAATTCATCGTGGACCTAGCTATATTTTATGTCTAGAAGACATCCAAAATATAGTGGTCATTTCAAGAGTGTATACTCATGATTTAAAATCGGCTAGTCATTAATACATTAATTACCCATCAAATAGTTGTCATGTTTTGCTCTAAACAAAACCGTAATTGTGGTTTTCCCAATAATTCATGAGTATTTCAAATGGATGACACCTCCGTCTCTATTTTGAATAGATGTTGATTGGTCTCATTTGAACTCTAGCTAGGCCATAATCCCCCACATTGAAATTATCTCAAGAATCTTGTAGAAATGGTTCTTCCTTTCAACGTCAATCTCGTTTAAGAGATACTCTTTTCAGTATATGACATGAATAACCTTAGTGATTTGTCACCACACAAGTTTCATATTTGTGTATACACTATTTGAATATTGGATGTTAATTGTTTTCCATATAACAATTAACAAATTCCATGTCTAGCATGCTATAGACCAAGGAATCAAGCATATGAACAGAAGATGCATCATTCTGATTATTCATTGCTTCATCCACTAACATTCTTCCTTAAGACAAATTATTTATAAGATTCAGGTACCACCTTAAACCACAAAGGTGCATGTGTAAAGCCTACACATACAATATGTCTTTCAAATTCACTTTGTGATCATATAATCATATGTAATCCTAATTTAATTATATGATTATGATCACTGGATATTAATATGGTATCATTCCATACAATCAAAACATGTCCAGCGAAAAACAAATTGGACACTAGTTCACTTTAGATGACAATCACACAATTCAAGTTAGATACATAAACTAACATAAATTGTCGTCATTTATATGTGAGCTTTCTTGACATTTCAGATGTCTTAATGGTTATCTTTAACATTTAGTAATATCTTTCACATGCGTAACAATTATTCACTCTTTCAAAATTATAAATTAGTTTGATTATTTGCAACAATATTCGCAACCGAATATTTACAATATCCAAACTCTCTCAATACTTGATACAAAATCAAGCGACTTGTATATTTCCATAGTACTATGTCAGTACCATTGAGCCAAACAACACCGTGACTATTTATGTGCAAACAGTACCGAAAAGTGATTATGTGCAACAAAACCTTTAAACTGTTTTGGTGTCCAAACATTCCTTTAAAGTCACTTTCCTACACATAATTTCAGAAACCAAAAAACCAATTTTATGCATATAAATTCAGGAACCAAAATGTCAATTTTCTACATTAAACTTTTAGAACCAAATAGCCATTAAAGTCACTTTACTACACACAATTTCATCAACCAAAAAACCAATTTTATGCATTAAAAAAATCCACAATCAAATTGCCAATTTTCGACATAAAACCTTTAGAACCAAACAGTCCTTAAAATCACTTTCTTGCACACAATATCAACAACAAAAAACTAATTTTACTCATTAAAATTCAGCAACCAAGATGCCAAATTTCTGCATAAATTTTTAGAACCAAATAACCGTTAAATTCTCTTTACTGCACAAAATTGCAGCAAATAAAAAATCAATTTTATGAAGAAAACATTCAGCAATCAAAATGCCAATTTTCTGCATAAAACCTTTTAGAACCAAACAACCCTTTAAAATCACTTTGTGCACAAAAAATTCAGAAACCAAACAACCCTTTAACGTCACTTTGCTGCACACATTTTCAGCATCCAAAAAATAATTTTTCTGCATAAAATTTCAGCAACGAAAGCCAATTTTCTGCATATAAATTAACTCAAAGAGCTGATGCAAAATGGCCTATGATTCTGCATAAAGTAGTCATAAATTTCTACACTAAACAACTCAAAATCGTTGATGCAAACAACCCGTATAGAAATCTTTTTTCTGACTAATATATGGTCTCATGTTTCGTTCCAAACAACCACCAAATTAGTCTAAAAAACAGAGAAAAAATCTGCACAAACTAAGCAACATTAAATTCAGCATAAAACAGTCACTAACGTTGCCAATAGCCAGACTCAAATTCTGGATAAACCAACTATAAACCTATGCACGTAATAAACGTAAGATTCTCCCCCCATGGGCCTGAATTTTGCACAAAAAAATGGTTACATATTTAGGCACAAAGACTGTTTGGACAAGGGTTGCTTGGACACGAGATGTTAGAACTAAAATGAAATTTGGTTATCATGACTCCATTATGATCCACCAAGTTATCAAACAATAATTTGAATAATAAAATCCTTGGCATTGAACTCATAAGGAATCAAATGGTTTAAAGTTTACAACATTACTTGTGTAATAAAGCTTAAACATTCTGTAAATTGGAAAATCAAAAAATATCACAGTTTGCTTGCATCCTTTAAGAAATTGTTTAAAGATTCCAGGGGCATGTACTATAACATATCAAATTTATATCACAAGAAAATTTCTTGCCAATTTCACAAGGTTTACTCAGATCAATCGACCACAAACAACAACTGAATAACTAATTATAGTATAGTATTCATGCTTTGAAAAACCTCAACGTAAAAGAAACACTACAACTACGTGTGACATACCTAAAATATAATTTAATATGCCTAATTGATACGGAAATATTTGTTATGCTTTTAGGGGGTCATTTAAGCCCTAAATCATGTTTTTATGATCAAATATTACCTAAAATCATTTCTTTGTCATTCTAGGCAATTGGGACATGAATTCTGGAAAATGGAACATTTTGGAGCTTTTCGAACGTTTTTATGCTCAAGAATGAAGAGAACAAGAAAAGTCAAGAAAGTCAGGATTTAACACCTGACGGCGTCACGCTTTGGAGCTGACGCCGTCACCTTATGACAAGAAGCCATGGATTTTTATGCTGAGACGCCCTGGAAGAATTCGTCAGGTGTTTCTGGAGCAAGGCCGTCCCACTTTAACACTACACGAGACGGCCTAGAACATGTATAAAGGGACGGCGTCAGAGATCTCTTGGGCGATACGAAACCCTAAGACACGGAGACCTGACGCCGTCAGAATTGTGTGTGTGTATATATATATAAGTTGAAAAGGCATCTTCTTGTCGGATGGGCTTATAATCATTCTTGGTATAAAGCGAACCTCACCCACTTTACCACCTGATATAATATTTGCCTCAATGTTATTGATTCCGATTCTCAATACTTGTAACGTGGTTCCATTACATAATCCACCTCGTTGATCAATGTTGCGCACACACATAACCGGAGTGCCAATCTTCAAAACTAATTTATGATGTGGAAGTCCAGACATTTTGATTGTATTCAAAAGAATCTGTGTGTACATATCCTCGCTATGATTAAAATCCATGTCTAAGTATCTAAACTATAATATACTTTCTCTCTGCCACTAAATTGAGAAAGTATTCGATCATTAACTTTGTCAACTTTCGCAAGTACTGGTGCAAGAATGGCTCAATCTTAGATATAAGATGGATCCCAAAGATTCTGCTCCCAATTATTGTAAGTTTCTTATATCACAACTTGTACATGATCATCAGAATTAGGGCCAATACTCAAAATCTATTCAGCAAAATCCTTAATATGTTATTCATCTCCATGGTTGCAACCAACGCAAAGCCTCATATTCTCGGTAAGTTTAAGAACCTTGCAATGATTCCACAGATAAGACTGATTTAAGGAAGCATGTACGACATCTTGCTTACTACCGTTTGGAATAGCCGGTAGTATTTTCCCCGATGGGGTGGCTAGCTTTAAGGATTTATTTATACCATAAAAGAAATTATAAAATGCATAAAAGAATAACGTCAAAGAAATATAATGTTGAAATTAAACGTACGGATATTAAAGTTTTTTTATTGTATACAAAAAGATAATAAAGATGAAGAACGTTGTGGTATACAACATTGGTCGTAGAGTTGGTGTAGTTTCCATCTTTATCACAACACAATATTTAAAATCTTTCATGCTTTTTACTCTTAAAACGGCTACATAAAGTTGATCATGTGAAAAGACATTTCGTTCAAGATAAAGACCAACCTTAGTCTAAGTCCTCATATATCCCCACCTATATAATAGACAATGTTGACTGTAGAATTGTTGTAGTTACCGTCTTTATCACAACCCATCAACATATGAGTGGCGTTTGGTCCCGTCGAGCTAAAAAGTCCTCGTAAAGTGACTGCATATAATAAATAAATTTAAAATCTGCTTGTTTTTGCTCGTTATATTAAGCCTCATGTATATTTCAAAACATGTGATTAATCATAAAGTTAACCACGAAGTCTTAAACATACTTATATAAATGATAATTTGTTAACAGAGGGTACTTATGAGATGACACCCTTTTGTTAATATTAATGTACTACGTAATAAATATGAAACACAAAATGACAATAGTGACCTTATAACTATCATTTTTTTTCATTTCATTCCAATATATGAAATGGTAATAAATCAAAGATTATGTTACAGCTCTCATCTTTTTACTACGGTACATGAACGAATAATTGATTTCAATAGACAACATTTACAAATCATTTAATATCACTGGAGACGATCTCTAAGTAGAAGGCTTGCCATTTACAATTTAAAAATCCATGTTTTTTGTTTGAATAACCACCTTTTTGTCTATTGAGTTGAAGTAAACTTCATTTAAATCGGTTCAATGTGTTCAACCTCATCAGAATCATTTTCGCTGCATCTTCTTTAAAGAGGTCGGTCAATATGTTGTGTTGGGATCAAAGTTTTTGATCCTAACACGTAAATGGAACGACATTTACGGGATTACATTTACTATCTTGTTAAGCCAAAACACATGGACTAGTTATGTAATATTGCCATAGTATAGCATGTGTTAGGCTTTATATACCCCTCCATACTTCCATGGAGGGGTGAGACTTAGTATGTATTTTCCCTTTCATCTTTATTATCAATAAAACACCTAGTTTTCCTTCTCTCTCTACTTTCTCTCTCTAACCATGACTTTCTTCTTCTTTCACCAAAACCGACCTCCCGAATCACATAATCAACATAAAAACTATGATCCTACAAGTGGTATCATTCGCCATATGAAGGTGTAGCTTTTGTTTTTTCATTAAGTTTGTTCTTAAACTTGTTTTTTCATTCGAATTTTTTTGAGAAATTATTGTACTTTCTTGCTTGTTTCTTGGTTTTTATCACATATTTGCTTACAAACCTGTGCTACAAATCAACACAAACAAAAAAGTTACCATTTTTTCTTATAAAAAATTCGACTAGGTTTTTGTACTATTTTCGCAATCTTTTATAAATTTTGAAAAGTTCTTAAAGTTTTCAACTTTCTTAAAGATCTCTTCATTTTACACCTAAAAGTACAAGAATCTTGAAATAAAAACGAGTTTTAGGATTGCTTTCTTTGAAAAACAAAAACTTACAAGTTATCGAGATCTTATTTGTCCCTATTTCGAGATCTTCTCTACGTGCACTACCTCGACTTCATTTGTGTGGACTCGGTATTTTCTTTCTTGTATAAGAAAGTTAAGTACTTCGACTTTTGGGAAAGTTTTCGAAATTGTATAATTTCGAAAAACTCTTTTTTCGCAATTTTGTGTTTTTTCGCAAAACATACAATTTTCGAAATCACAAAGTTATCGCAAACTTCTTAAGTTTCGAAATCATATTATTTCGCAAACCTAAAAGTTTCGCAAAACCTTGTTTATTTCGAAACTTCAAAGTTTTCGAAAAACCTACAAAATTTCGCAAACATTGATTTTCGAAAACCTGTTTTCGAAATCATTATTTCGCAATCATTGCTGAACCAGTTTTCGAAATCATTGGAATTCCTCAAATTTCGCAATCCCTGTTTCGCAATCAGAAGTTGTGCTAAGTTTTTCGATACTTGGCTAATACTATACCTTCTACAAGATCCATAATTACACAAGTATCTTTCTAAAATTTTCTTTCTAAATCTCTCCTTACTCTCTTCTTTCATTTCCAAAAAAAAAAAAAAAAAAAAAAAAAAAAAAAAAAAAAAAAAAAATTAATTTTTACAGGAGATTAAACGTTCAATTTTTACGCGAAATTCAAATTTTGGTTTAACAGTGAAAATTTTGGCCCAAAATTCAAATTTTTAGGCCAAAATTCAAATTTTTTTGGTAAAATTTGGCGGCAAAATTTTTTGAAACTCAAATTTTTCTTGCAACCTTTAAATTGCATTTCATAGTGATTTTCAAATTTTGGGAGAGAAAATTTTTTCAAATTATTTTGGAGGGAAAACCAGAAATCACTATTTCATCCTTGAGTGTGACATTTTCTTTGATTATTTCGATTACGTCGCAACAATCAAGGGGGAGAGAAATGTCATCTACAATGTCTCAATCATCTTCTTCCAACTACCTTCCTCACCAATATTCTCATCAGCAACAGTATCATCAGCTACAGTATCATCAGCAACAGTTTCATCTACAACAAAGTCACAGCTCCCTCATTAATCATGTTCTGCTCTTTGGCAATGAATCAAGGCCTCCGATGTTGCTACCAGGAACGTATACTGTTTGGAAACGGAGATTTCTACAATGGCTCACAAATCGTCCTGCTGCAGATCTCATGCTTAAATCCATTCAAGATGGTCCATACAAAATGATATTTCTTGCTGACTTAACAGGGATTATCAGACTACAAAGTGATGAAGATCTGAATGCTACTGAACTTGCTCAGTACGATGCTGACCAACAAGCTGCATGGTTCATAACAGTGGCACTTCCCAACTCAATTTACATGTATATGGACTTTCAAGCTAGTGCTTATGAAATGTGGAAATATCTTGAAGCTATGCATCGTACAGAAGAACTTCATCACATCAGAATGATGCAAATTCTTGAATTCTGTTTAAGCATGAATCCTCTTAATACCATTCTCCCTGCTCCAGCTGTTGACCATGGATCCTTAATTTACACTCCAAATGGTCTCTTCTTCAATCCTCCGAATACACTTGAGCCTTTCTTCATTCCACAGTACCATCCTGCAACACTACATAATAATGTGCAATCTCTTCTGCAAAATCTAGTGAAGATTAGTCAAGTATCTTCCAAGAAAGGCAATGGCGATATAACTTCAACTTCTGAATGCTTAAACACAATGAAAGATACTGATGATGAAGAAGATCTTATCGAACCAAGCATGGCATTCTTGGCATATACAGAAAATATTGCTGATGAGGAAGCTCAGGATTATGATTCAACTCCAGTCTTTGACGATAATGTTGAATACAATGCCACACTTAGTCAAATGGAAGTTGAAGGGAGTTATCTCAATGAGGTTTTGCTAAGTGTCATGGGAGATATTCCATCTGATGATGAATATGCAGATTTGGAATCCAATACAGCAGATTTGGAAGCCGATACAGCAGATGTGATGTTAATGGCAAACATGCAGGAACTTCACATGGATGGTACAGACCCAGTGTATGACACTAATGATACTGATGATTCTGAAGATCCATTTAAGAAATACATGACATCTTTTAGATTACTTCAGACACACCTTAAACTCCTTAATCGCAATAACTTTGCTGAAGATTGTTCCGAGCGTGTACTCAATTTCTTATTTGAAGACGTCTTTGGAGAAGAAGTTGATATTTTCACTAATACGATGTTTAACAACGTAAACCAACTTGAAAAACAACTTACTACAGAAGAATTTCACGAGAATGAATCCAAGGCTGCCTTCAGAGTGCTCAAGGAACGGTTTCAACATTTCATCAATTATGACTGTGAAGATGTAAGCAAGAACTTTTTTGATTTCACTCGAATCAAGGCTCAAACCTTCAAAGATGTCTTGCTCCAACACATGGATGCTATTGATAAGTCAATTGCCGAAAGAGTACTTCACAAAGAAGAGTATGAACAAAGGGTAAATAAAAGGAAGTTGCAGATTCATGAAGAGCAAGTTCATAAAGTTGATGTATTGGAAGCTAATTTGGTTGTCGTGGAAAGCAATGGGACAGAATCAGATGAGCAGGATGACAACATAAGATTGGGGAATGATACAGATGCAGACAGTGCAGAGATCAGACCCTTCAATGACTCAGAGCCCAACTTTGACAAAGAACAAATAGTTGAGGTACAATCTACTGTTGATCATATAATGCCTGCTAATGAGAAACAACAATCTGAGCAACCTTACTTCAGTAATGAAGGAGAGGTTGACCAGAATGTTGTTCAATGTCAAGACAAACATTCTGAGTCTGAGTCTTTACATGATAATCTAATGACTGAAACATCAAATCAAACTCTTGAGTCTGAAAACCTTCTTCTCAAAAAGACCATTGCCCAGTGTCATAAAGATTTTTCAAAACTAGAGGCACATTGCATCTCACTTGAACTTCAAATGCAAAACGAATCTATAAATTCGGGCAACAATGGTCAATTTTTGAATGAACAAAGAAAACGTGTGGATACATTAGTTAAAGAAAATGAGCTTTTAAAAGGTCAAATTCAAGAAAAGGTGTTTGCACATGCTGCATTACAAAACAAATTAAGAAGACTGACTGGCCAGAGTGTAGATACTAAGTTTGCAAAACCATCAATCTTGAGGAAACCGCCTTCTCAAACAATCAGAAAACGAGCAGTGGTTAGACAACCTACTGCATTTAAATCTGAACGATCTAAATTTTCAAAACCTCGGTTTGCCTCCCAAGTTGTTGAGAATAACAATTTGACAAAACCAGTCACTCCACATTCTTGGCCTAAGGAAAATGCATCTGTGTCTGCTAAATCTAAACACGTGATTTTACCTGGTTCATCTAGGATTAGTTCAAAAACAGTGTCTAAAACGAGCATTAAAAGTAAAGAGTTTTATGGCAAATATGACATGTACAAGAACTATGATCTAGAAAAGGCTAGGAAAAAGGCGCTACTTCAAAAGGATGGAATTCTAGGTTCAAAACCTCGTGTGATGTCTTCCACTGTAGTGCAGAACACTGCTAGTAGTAGCACACCAAAACCTAGGAGTTCTCAACAAACTAATAGGAATTGGCTAGCATCTAAGAGTAGTTGCGTAAATAATCATGTTGTTTGTGCTTTAAAATATCTTCAAAAAGGAAATTCACTTGAAAAGGCTCAATCGACTAAGACAAACAAACCCGTTGAACCAAAAGTCATAAGTCAGAAACCTAAGAAGTAGATCAACATAGGACGTAGTTTTTCTCTAAGAAGTGATGCTCCCACATTTCATTCAACTGCATCTAAAAGGAAAACATCTCCTAGATCTAACACTAGGTGGGTACCCACGGGTAGAATTTTCAAATCAATTGGTCTTAAGTGGATTCCTACAGGAAAGATTTTAGACATTTGCACCAAAACTAATGTGAAATCCACAACTTCTATCCCTGAGGCGAGAAAGGAAATCATCGGTATTGTGTGTTCGAGTGTCAAGAAGATAATTGACACTACAACTTTATGCTTCTAACATCTGGAGCCCAGTTACTCTTGGGGATCCTTGTTCTCTGTTTTCTTGTCTCTTCTTTCTTTCTGTACAGATTCAACAGGAATGGCTTTCGTATACTTCAGTGCGAAACCCGGACTTAATCGAATGGCTTCGGAACAACTCAGTTTCGGACCCGAGCTTAATGTTATGGCTTCTGAGCACAACAGCTTAGGACCCGTAATCAACCATTTTAAAAGCACTTCAGCAATGGCTTCTAAGCACAACAGCTTAGGACCCGCATCCAACAGTATAAACTTTCCGGATTCTTCGGCTGAACCATTGTTACTCTCTCGCAAAAAATTGGAAACCTTGCTTGTTCCATTATTCGATGATACGATTGAAAACCGTCCTTCTGAGGTCTCACCAATTTCCGCTGCACACCTTGATCATAATCAAGTACCTGACACACCTCAACAAACAACAACAACTGTTGATAAAGACGGTCCTCCAATTGCATCTCCAACAACAGTAGGACAAACCGCTTCCAACTCCAGACAATCAGCTGAAGATCCATTACAACAATCAGTACCACAACCTGCAGATTATGATGGAAATGCTTTCTCCAATCCATTTGCAACGACTCCAACCGTTCCTGATATAATAGAGTCGTCTTCTCGCAATTTGGATCCGTCTAATATGCATACGTTCTATCAACATCACCCTTCGACACATCATTGGAATTAAATGGATTTGGAAAAACAAGCTGGACGCAGAAGGCACAGTGATTCGCAACAAATCTTGTTTAGTAACAAAGGGATACAGTCAATGAAGCAGGATTGTACATCACTGTCATCAACAAAAGCTTAGTATGTAGCCATGTCTGCTTCCTATGCTCACGTCATTTGGATGAGAACTTAGCTCACGGACTACGGCTATGTATTTGACTAAATCTCAATGTACTGCGACTCAAAGTGTGCTTTTGCAATCTCGTGCAACACCTTTCATCATTCCAAGGCCATACAAATTGCTCTCCGCTACCATTTCATAAAGGAGCATGTTGAGAAGGGTACAATTGAATTAGAGTTTGTGGTAACTGAATACCTATTGGCGGACTTGTTTACAAAGACATTACCTCCATCAAGGTTTGTTGATTTAGTTCACCATATTGGTATGCGATGTTTGACTCCAGATGATTTGCAAAACTTTCTTAAAAACTAAGAGAGTCAAACATCAAACTCTTTTTTGTAAATATTCTATCATAAAGAAAATACAAAAAAACTGCAAAAAGAATCTTCTTTCTCTGTGTACAAACTTCTAATCTCCAAAACTATGTTCCTACATTAAAACATATTTTGCTTTACATTGTCAAAATGGAACATGTTTTGAGGGGGAGAAATTTTTCACAAAATCATGAAGTTTGCACACCTCTTCTCTAATCATCAAAGGATAAAATGTTTCTTCATCATTCGGATTTAAACTCATTTTTCTAAAACTTCTATGATCTCTCGAATTAAAATGTACAAAAAGGTTTCACAAAATATATGCTAATTCGAGGGGGAGAAAAGGAATTTTTTTTCTGCAACGATCCCGAATTAATCTAGTTTGGACTTCAAATGGATAAGTAATTAACCTTTAATGAGTAAAGATTCATAAATGTCTTAAACGTAGGTAAAAGGACCTTGCATGGAAAATAAAACAGGCTCTAATCAATGTTTTTCACAAATGTTCTCAAAAGTTGCACACATGGTTAAAATCTCAACGAATCAGACTAACGATGTTTTATCCTCGTTTCTTTTCGATTGTGAGTTTCTGATTTCTTCATTGTTGTTGTCTTATCGTTCCCTAAATGTTTCAAATGTTTTCAACGGTCAAAAAGGCATAATCAGAAACTAGGGTTCATGTAATTATCGATCGGGGCGTTTCTTTCTTTTCTTATGTGTTTAGTCTATTTAATTATTTCATATAACTTTAGAGAACACTAAAGAATGCTCGATTGGTGTGTTTACACGATTAGAAACAATATAGGTTTGAAATCATGTAATTTAGGGTTTAAGATATAGTTGTCTTTGCTGCTACTAGGACGTTTGTTTGTACAATATTCTCGCATTTTGATGCTAACATGCGTGCTAAGTCTCTAATCATAACCCCTAACCATTTTCATAATTGGAAAATCTCGAGTGATAGAATGAATTAATCTGTGATCTTGTGTGTTAATTTGAGAATTATGAGCATTTTGGTAGATTTAGAATGAGTTTCTTGATTCATCTGTATACTTGTTTGTGCCTGATGCATTTTCTCTGTGTGCAAGTACATGTCATCCCATTGAAAGTCAAAATTTCAACATTCGACAAAATGGTTCTTATGGAACATATTTTGAGGTCAAAGGGTTAAATGTGTTAAAAGGCTAAAACTGGTAAAAGGATTCAAAATGGTGAGAAACAAATTTTTTCCAAAACTCTACACTCTCGTTTTACTCCGGTAAAGCAAGTGTGAAGACCAAAGCAAAGTGGTTCTAAATTTTTCAAATTTTCAAAATCTGGAATGCTTTGGCTACGATAAAAGAATGACTCTGATTTGGGCATCCCTAATACCGGAAGTTTTCCATTCATCACAGAAACAAATCTTCAAAAAGAACCCATGAGGTTCAACTTTAGATGGAAATCTTTTTCAGATTTTAAAACTCAAAAGAGAGACTCCGGGTCTCAAACAACTTTTCAACAGTAAAAGAGTTTTGAATTTCAAGCATTCTTTGTTGTATAATACTTGATTGTGTTTTCTAAAACCTTGAGCAGAGTCGTCTCACGAATTTTCAAAAAGTATTTTATAATACGATTCAAAATTCTGCTCAAGAAGACTTTCTCTCGAATAACATTCATTATTTGAGGGGGAGTATTTTTGTTTAAAGAAAACTAATTTTGTATTAAAACAACGACTTGTGCACTCATTTCAGTGTACAATTTGGTTTTCAAAGAAAGGAAAGTGCCTTGCTAAACCATTTCTTAAAAACAAAACGTGCACTTTTCCTTGAAAACAAGAAGTTCTCATGCAAAGCTTATCTTAAACTCTCTTAATCTTGAGCAAAATTTATTCAAAAATTTTTCAAAAGGTTTTTCAAAACTTTTCAAAATTTTGCTCAAGATTTTTCAAATCTTTACTCCCCAATTCGATCCACAGTTTAAAAAAAAATGTCAAAACACATGCTCGTTTTGAGGGTGTTCTTTGCTTTCTTTGACTTTTCTTGACTTCTTTGCGAAAACACTCATTTTCCACGAGGTTCTGCAATTAGGGGAAGAAATGTGCACATCGGGGACGCATAATAGACTCACGTGATCGAGCTTACAATTTTATTACTACCGGAGAAACGTCCGCAGAGATGATCAGTGGTTCAATTTTGTGATTTTGGTGTAATCATTTCAACTCTCGCGGGTTGTGAAGTGTGAAGTAGCCTACTTAAGTGAGAAGATCTTGCTGATTTCTTGCATGTTATCCCCGAACGGAGCTTCCGTGTTGAGTACAACTGTGATTAAGTGACTAGTCTGATTTGCTTGGTGTGGTTTATGATGTCATCTACAAATTCTGCTGCGTACTCAAAACTTCAAAAGCTAGAAGACATGTTGACTACATCAAAGTTTCGAATCTGCTGAAGACTGTTGTCAGTTTGGGGGGAAGTTGATTCAGAAACTTCGCCAAAAAGAAGTGTACGAAGAAGCCGCTAAAGACATGCAGCATGAATTGGGGGGAAGTTAATCCATTTCATGCATATTACATCATTTTCCTACAAGTGAATATAAAGTTTTTCAAGCCGAGGTACAAGAAGAAGACAAAGAGCGTCAACTGTAGTCATCCTCCGCACTTGAAGAGCCGATGAAGACCTTTCTTTATTTGTATTTGTACTTGTAGGAAATGTTGTAAGTAATCCCTTATGTCGCCCCATTGGGGGAAGATTGTTAGGATCAAAGTTTATAATCCTAACACGTAAATGGAACGACATTTACGGGATTACATTAGCTATCTTGAAAGGCACAAACACATGGACTAGAAGCGTCATTATTCTAAAGTTGTGTGTTTGTTGATCTATTTATACCCCCTCCATACTTCCATGGAGGGGTGAGACTTGTGTGTTATTTTCTCATTTTTCTTTCATTCAATAATATCACTAGTTTTCCCTTCTCTCTCTACTCTCTCTCTCTAACCATGGCTTTCTTCTTCTTTCACCAAACCCGACCTCCCGAATCACATAATCAACATAAAACTATGATCCTACATTTCCTACCAACACTAGCTACTAAAACCACTAACACATTCATTTTCTCATAGTTTTTATCACCAAATTACATAATCTCTCTTTTCCTCTCTTGATATGAATGACCAAAAGCAGCCCACAACACCTATTTCATCTTAAATTTTCATTGTTCTCTTGTTCCTAAATTAAAGATCTTGTAGTACTTGTCTTGTATTTGGTTTATTTCACTTAAAACTTCATTCATCTCATCTTTCTTGGGTCATTATGGGAAGATCATTACAAGAGTTTAATAAAGGGTTCAAGGGCTGAGATTTTAAAAGGTTTTCAAGGGTGGATCAAGGTGATTAAGGATTATTTGTTTGGGTAAGAAAATTGGAAGTAAAGGGTGCAAGTTTTGTTGGTAATCATAAGTTTAGTGTCCTTGATTTTCTTATTCTTTCTTGTTCTTCAACCATTGTAAGGAATTCAATCACTCCCTTTTCACACTATTTTCAATTTCATTCCTGTAATTTTATTATTCCTTGATGTATTTGTATGTTATATAAGTTATCATGCTTGGTTAGGCTTGGTACATAAGTTAGATCACTAGAAAATCACTCATGGACTAGTCATGCAAAAGACAGTTTTGATCAAGGGTAAAAACGGAATTAACTGATCTAATCAGTAAACATTTGACATAAACTAAAAATATTTTGTTGTATCCCTATGTCTTGTGGTCATTTTCCCGGGTGGTGCATCCCGTGATGACACCCGATGATTAAACTAGAAATAATTTCGTGAAACATGTCAGATTCTGAGTACTAGATTTATAACATATGAAACTTGTTTTTCTGTACATAACCAATGGTTTCTCAAAACATAAAAGTTTTAGATAACATCTCAACTTAAACGTGGCCACAAACGGGGAATTAATTGGACTTGTAGAACTCTAGATATCGCAACTTTAGTGGGACTGTTTTGACATTGATAAAAATCAGAACTGGATAGTAAGAGTAAATGGGTAATTTTACTATTTTTATGTAACTTTTGACTTAGTGGGACCCACAAAACTTGTTAACACAGATGAATACCTTTCCGGGGATATAAGGAACTTAATTTTTCGACTTACGGTTTGCAAATAACAAATTTTTGAAAGTGAATAAGTTACTAAAAATTTCATCAGCTTTTGTAAAATTTAAACATGTAAAGGTATTAACTTCTATAATTGGACCCTTAAGTTTTATTTGAACCATTTAATATAAATTGAACCTTTAAACTTAATTTTAACTTTTGTAAAATATATATACTTCATACTTACAAATCATTTTAAAGTGTCAAATTAAACCTTAGACTTAATGCTTAATTTTTGTAAGAAATGTAAATGTCATACTTGAAGACCATTTTTAAATACCAAATTAGAACTTGTTAGATATTTAGAAATTATGTACCAAGCATAATTAAGATCATAATTTATATATAGCTAAAATTACATCAATATTTATTTTCAAAAACCTAAGACAAGCGTATATCTATTTAGGTTCATCGTAGAGCTTCGCGGCTATTTTCTTCACTTGCTTGTTCCTTGCTACTTCCTTTATTCACGGTGAGTTCATAGCCTCGCCTTTACTTACTTAAATGTTTTATAAACCTCGCGAGGGGGATACATGCTAGTTTTTACAAACTGAATACAAGTAGTTTTTGGTATGCTGGACCCGATCATGTGATTATAGATATTGAATGCTTTTTGCCAATTAAGTCCCCTCATGAACCGTTAATTACTCGAGTAGTAAACGCTAGTATTATGGATATGCATATTAGGCTTGGTGGGCTTGTTCGGGATACGGACACATAATAGTTAGAATTGTGGTAAATGGAAAATTTTTACCTTCTCCGGGGCATTATTAAATTACGTTAAGGTTCGGTTACATGAACTCAATACTATAATCAAATAAACCGACATGTAATTGCAATACTTGTCGCCCGATAAATAATGCTTGTATTCAACTTATTACTTATTAAACTCTATGAATTCACTCAACCTTTGTGTTGATTTTTAGCATGTTTTATCTCAGGTATTATTTGCTAGCTGAGCATTGGGAGCAATCGGAGTCGCGTGGATATCAAACATTGAAGGACTTGTTTTCTTCACATTCGATAATTATTTTCTTTAAATACGCAAATGAGTCATTTTTGAACTCTTGTAACTTAAGTTTTAAATATAAATTGTTGGGACCTTTGTAATCTGATTTATCAAATCGAATGTGACATTTTATTAAACGTCTCTTTTAAGGTCGTTTTATGTAACTTGTTTTTATGAACTATGAAGTGACACCTAAATTGGTATTCCGCTGCGTTGTAAATTTTGGGGGTGTCACAGTTGAGAAACATAAACTTCTTCTGTAATTGTCCCATACATAAAAGCACTCTTTACATCCATCTGATACACTACAAAATCTTTGTATGAAGCATAAGCCAAGAATAGTATAATGGCTTCGATCTATTCTTGCCACTGGTGCAAATACTTCATCATAATCAAGGCCTTCTTGTTGAGTGTATCCTTGTGCTACTAACCTTGCCTTATTTCTAATGACTATGCCTCTTTCATCTCTTTTGCATCTGAAAACCCATTTAGTGCCAATCACTCTTTTCCCATTTGGTAAATCAACCAAAGTCCATACTTCTTGTAGTTTGAATTGCAGAAGCTCATCTTGCATTGCTTCCACCCAACTTGCTTCTTGTAAAGCTTTGTAAGTATTCTTGGGTTCAATTTGAGACAAAAAACATGCAAACAAGCCATTCTGTAGATCTTTGTGACTGTTTCTTTGATGAAGAGATCTTGCAAAGAAACTTTGATGTTGTAGATCTTTCAGCTCTTTTATAATTTTGTAGGATCGTGTTTTGATTGATTATTGTGATTCAGGAGGTCGGGTACAATGGAAGAACATGAACTCCATGGTTAGAGAGAGAGTAAAGAGTAAAGGGAAAAACTATGTGTTTATTGATAATGAAAGAATAAATTACACAAAGAGTCTCACCCCTCCATGGAAGTATGGAGGGGTATATATAGCCTAACACAATCTAACTATTACAATATTACATAACAAGTCCTTGTGTTTAAGCTAAATAGGATAACTAGTGTAATCCCGATAATGTTGTCACATTTAAATGTTAGGAGCGATCCCAACAATCTTCCCCCAATGTGTCAACATAAGGGATTACTTACAACATTTCCTACAAGTACAAATAAGAATAAAGAAAGGTCTTCATAAGCTCTTCAAATTGCTGAGGATGACGACAGTTGACGCTCTTTGTCCTTATCTTGTACCCCGGCTTGAGAATTTTATCTTTACTTGTAGGCAAATGATGTAATATGCATGAAATGGATTAACTTCCCCCCAATTAATGCAGCATGTCTTTAGCGGCTTTTTCGTACACTTCTTTTTGGCGAAGTTTCTGAATCAGCTTCCCCCCAAACTGACAACCGTCTTCAGCAGATTCGAAACTTTGATGTAGTCCACATGTCTTCTAACTATTGAAGTTTTAAGTACGCAGCGAAATTTGTAGATGACACCATAAACCGCACCAAGCAAATCTGACTAGTCACTTAATCACAGTTATGCTCTACGCGGAAGCTCCGTTCGGGGGTAACATGCAATAAATCAACAAGATCTTCTCACTTATGCAGGCTACTTCACACTTCACAATCCGCGAGAGTTGAAACGATTACACCAAAATCACAAAACTGAACCACTGATCATCTCTGCGGACGTCTCTCCGGTAGTAGTAAAATTGTAAGCTCGATCACGTGAGTCTATTATGCGTCCCTGATGTGCACATTTCTTCCCCCTAATTGCAGATCCTCGAGGAAAATGAGTGTTTTCATAAAGAAATCAAGAAAAGTCAAAGAAGCAAAAGAACACCCACTCTCTCTTCCCCCACGATGTCTTCGCGGAATCGGAAGCATACATACTATGTTTACGATGGAAAACGGAGGCAGCGTAACCTCATATGTCCAATCAACTGATTATGTGTGAAATATCATAAATAGCTCGTGAGAATCAACTGTTGATGACATCTCTACTCTTTTATACTCCTCTCAACTAACACTTTACCGACCCCATTATCATTCTGACGGCTTTTTGTAGTGACTACTGATGGAGAAAACTCAATATGATGAACTTGAGACTAAAGTCAAATAACCCGAACTTGTGACTTAAGCTTGCACTATTGTCTGACTAAGAACCAATACTGAGAATTTCAATAAAGGTAGAATCTTATACCCATCCAACCATCCTTAATTATATATGAACTTCTCTCGAATTATCCACATCTTTTGGTGACACTTGAGCACTACAACGTAACTCCTTTAAAGTGATAGTTATACACTGTGAGCACAACAACGTAACTCCTTACATCAGGTACAACTAGACAACTCAAGTCTTGGTCATTTGTACGGATAAAAGCTCGAACAAGGATCTCGAAGAATCATGCATTCAACCAACCCCGATATCTTCAGATACTAAGTACACGCACCCGTGAAATCCCACTTCAACCTCAAATAAATAATAAATAATTATCGCCGTAGTCACATCTTGCGATTACATGCCCAATTCTAGCCTTTTAACGGTTTAATGAATTAAATAATGGTTTCTCGATTTTGTCAAAAATTGTATCCCCGTGAAAAATTTGTAATACCAAAATATACCACTCCTTTCCGCTAAAAATAATACCAACAATTAACATAATGTATTGAAAAATTACATATGAATATTCACATTTCAACTCATGATGATTATTGTCGGATCCGAACAAACAGTCTAGTCCAATAATAAAGCATTCCAACCCAGGTATTCAGATTCAATCCAAAAATTTGATAATATTGATTGGTCCATTACAAGACGTTATTAATCAATTAGCCCAAAACAAATTAATAGACCCGATCCATTATATATACGCATGGTTCAAACTTCAAAGGAGCAATAAAATTACCACAACCCCTACTTTGTCTCACATTACATTTGACCTAATCTGAAAAGTTACTCACAGATAAACATCCGCCTACCAAACATTCTCTTCCATTCTCTCACCTAACAAAATAGATCCGACTAAAATCTCATCTGACCTCATCTCGCTTAACATCAATCTCATTGAACAACAATCGTCTCTTTATCATATGATTACACAAACGAGTCTCATACTCCTACCTTGTGACACCATAACCCAATAAATCAGCAACAAGAGTTCGTCTATTTGAATCAAGGCTAAACTTTGTTTGCTTTTTTCACAGACCAACGACTGAAGAAACATGAGTTACGGCTTCAAGATTCATTCCAAAAAGGTGTCGCGGGTAGGTGTCTCCTTTTGTTTGTGTTTCATACAACGAATCAAAGTTAGACAATAACATAATTGTTATTTGTCTTTCTTTAATTTCGGATATTAATGAAGCTAATCTTCAAAAAATAAGGTCGATGAAGAATTTGTCCTTTCGTGTTATGATTTAAAAAAAAAAAACTAATGGACAAATTGCTCCACACAAAAGGGGATGACTGAGATCATTTTGTTTGATGTTTGAAGTTGAGGTGGTGTACAAGGACAGTGAGATTGAATGGGATAGGTTTAGGATAAGTTTGGATAAGTTGTAAGAATCTGTTTTTCTGCATCTCATCTCCTTTTAATTTTTGTTATAACAGTTTTGGACCAAGGAGGATTTTAGATCTGAGATCTTAGAGTTGGTATTTGTTTTGTGGTCAATGTCGTGGTCACATCTTCATCTTACACTTCTTTCTTTCTTTTAGACACTTTACGCATAACTTTTTTCAGTATGGTCTCTTTACGCAAAACATTATGCGTAAACATGCTAGTAGACTTTTGCGTAAGATTCTTTAGCGTAACATGATCTTTTGCGTAAGAAAAATCTTTTGCGTAAACCTTGTCTTTTGCGTAAGTATTACGCATAAGACAAGGGTTTTATGCCTTAGATGAACCTTACGCATAACTTGTCCAAGTTATGCGTAGAAAATCGAAGATTTCGCGTAGGAAGAGGGTTTTGACCCGTTGACCATGTTCCGGTGAGATTCCGACCAGATTCCGGCAATTTTTTTTCGGCTACTTTTATAGACCACGTTTACTGGCACCTTTTGACCCTATGTTGACCACTTAAAACCATAAAAATCTCATTGATTTGGTACAAGTCATGAAACCTGTTGACAGTGGACTGAAATACCTTTAAAAAACAGTTGTTTGCATCATCTAATAAGTAAAAGCTTTGACCATTTGACCATATTGATACCATAAAAACACATGTATAAACTGTTAAACCAAATCAATGTAAAAAACAGTTAACACGTGTGGCATTAACAAATAAAGGATGATGTTTTTGACAAGATAATAGCACAAACAATCAACCAAAACTAATAACGAGGCTCTGATGCCACTTGTAGGATCGTGTTTTGATTGATTATTGTGATTCAGGAGGTCGGGTACAATGGAAGAACATGAACTCCATGGTTAGAGAGAGAGAGAGTAAAGAGTAAAGGGAAAAACTATGTGTTTATTGATAATGAAAGAGTAAATTACACAAAGAGTCTCACCCCTCCATGGAAGTATGGAGGGGTATATATAGCCTAACACAATCTAACTATTACAATATTACATAACAAGTCCTTGTGTTTAAGCTAAATAGGATAACTAGTGTAATCCCGATAATGTTGTCACATTTAAATGTTAGGAGCGATCCCAACACATTTGTCTTGTTTGAACAGATGATGTTGGATCACTAAGAATTTGTTCTTTGGGATGATCCTTGTGAACTCTTGTGGTATTAGTGGTACTAACAGGAATGTTGAGTTCCAAATTAGTAATGTCTACATCAGCTCCAAATAGTTTACCATCAAGAGCTTCATCATCTGTATCATAGTAGATATTTTCTAGAAGAGGCATGTTTGGATCATCAGGATAGTTTGGATCAGCAAAAGACCTACCCTGAGTGTCCAGAGAAGGAAACTTTGGTGAAGAAGCAGAGTTAGTAAACTTGGCAGCAGAATTGGTTGAAGCAGTAGTTGCTTGTTTTGGCCTAGCAGTAGAGTCTTCTGGGTCAGCAACAGAGTCTTTTGGCCTTGTAGGAGAGACATCAACAACCACTTTGGGAGCTTCATTTCTTACCTTTTCTGCATCAACAGGTATTTCAATACCTTCTTCAGTTTCCTTAGGTTTCTCTTGAGTAACAACATCTTCTTGTGAACTTTGATCTTTCTGAAAGGGTAGTAAATTTGGACCAATATTCAATTTCTCAACTAACACAAAATCTTCTTGTGGTTTGTTAGTGTCAACACTAGCAATAACTGGTAGATAATTCATTGTTTTGGCAAGAATATCCACATTAAACAACCATTCTGGTCCTTTCCCTTCAACATTAGATGTGTTCTCACTAAACTTGATCTGCAAATTCTATTCTACTTGTTTGGTTCTCTTATTATATACCCTGAAAGCTTTACTATTCACAGAGTAACCAACCAAGTATCCTTCATTAGCTTTTTCTTCAAATTTGCCTAACTGATCTTTAGTGTTCAAAATAGTAACAGGACATCCAACGGTTTAAGAAAATCAATCATTGGTTTCTTTCCATGAAATAACTCATATGGAGTCTTGTTGTGAGGCTTAACTACCTTACTTCTGTTTTACACAAAACATGCAGTGTTCACAGCTTCAGCCAAAAAAGGTATAGGTAGTTTAGAGTCAGATAACATTGTTCTTGCAGCCTCAATCAGTGTCCTGTTTCTTCTCTCTGCTACACCATTCTATTGTGGAGTTCTTGCAACACAATACTATCTTAGAATACCCTTTCCCACACAGAATTGATTCATCACACTATTCTTGAACTCAATACCATTGTCACATATGATTATTTTCACTTTGTGGTTGTGCAAGTTTTCAACTCTATTAATGAATGCCTTGAGTATCTCTGGAGTTTCATCTTTAGTAGCGAGGAAGAACACCCAAGTAAACTTGCTAAAGTCATCTGTGACAACTAGGCAATATGACTTCTTGTTCAAGCTATTCACAAATACAGGCCCAAATAAGTCCATGTGAAGTAAGTGTAAGGGCTCAGTAATCGTGTTCACTGTCTTGGACTTGAATGAAACTCTATGCTATTTACCCTTTTGACAAGCAACACAAGTCTCACACTTTTAAAACATCTTTGTGGGCATCCCTCTCATAAGATTTCCTTTCACCAACTTGTTCATTGTCTTGTAGTTCAGATGTCCAAGTCTTCTATACCATAATTTGGACTCATCAATAGTGGCCTTTGCAATTAGACAAGTTAAAGCTCTTTTGGGAACAATGTTCTTAATATGGTCACTGTATATATTTTCATTTCTAGGGACCTTCAATAGCACAAATTTATCATTTGGCAACTGAAAATCAGGAGAAAGGATCATACATTCAGTGTCTGTAAAAAGAACAAAGTTCTTTTTGTCACACATTTGTGAGACACTAAAGAGGTTAAACTTAAGCCCTTTCACAAGAAACACCTTCTCAAAGTCCAAATTTCCAGTTCTTAGAGTTCCTTTGCCAATAATCTTTCCACCTTTTAGATCATTCCCAAAAGCAACATAACCACCTTCAAAAGGCTCAAAGTCTTCTAGTTGAGACTCATCACCTGTCATATGTCCAGAGCATCCACTATCAACTATAGCCATATCTTTTAGCTCATCCTGTAGATTACCCTGCACATGAAAATAGAGAAATTAGTTTCTCTTGGGGACCCAAGCCATTACTGACTTGGATCTGCCTTGTGCATCAACATAATTAAATTTCTTTAAATCACTTGATGCACTGCTGTTTTAGGAAACATTGTTTGAAACAGATGATTTTGGTTTCCAAACCCAGCAAGCTGAGGCCTTAACAGCATAAAAATGATTTCCAGCAACTGTATTTGATAAAACTTTTGGCCCAGAAGTAGAAAGTTTTGTACTAGCAGCAGATTGCTTACTAGCAGCAGAGTGCATACTAGCAGCAGAGTGCTTACTAGCAGTAGAGACAGGAATAGAACCAGTTGTGGTTTTAAAAGCACCATTTGATTTAGAAGTAAAAATAGATCTAGTTGCACCAGATCTTAACAACACAGCCCTTGGAATCATGTTTCTGTTAAGATGAGGGTGAGTATTTTTAGAAACATATTTATGATTCACCCTAGAGTATTGATTCCATACAGGCTTTTGGTGGTCTTTACAACTATTTATCAAATGTTCAAAACTACCACACTTATAACAAGCCTTTTTCTTTAATTGAAACTCACTACCTAATTTGTTTGAAACTAGGTTATTAAAGTTTCTCTGATTTCCCCTAGGCTTATTATAGAATCCATTCAATTGACCTCTAGGAACCTCATTATATTCTACCATTTTCCTAGAGATACCCTTACCTAACACGGGTCTCACAAACTTAACCTGTTCAATTTTAGGTTCAAATTTTGTAGGAATTTCTTTCTTTTTCACACTTTGTTCTAGTTCAACCTGTTCCTCATCACTATCTGAATACCAGTCTTAAATAGTAGGAGCCTCAGGAAATTTTCTAACCTCAACCTTAGGTGTTTCTAAGACACTTGTACTAGATTCACCTACAGGTTTTTCTATATCTAGCTCACTAATGAAAGACGATTCTTTTCCTGGTGGAGCATAGGCACTCTTAACAGGAGGAGCAACCTCATTGTAGCCTATTCCACTTCCTTTCCTCATCAAGGTACTCTCAATAGATTTATTAACCAAGTCAGAAGCATATTGTTGTTTCTTTACTCTTACTACATGTTTCACCTTATCAGCAAGAGCTGCATCTCTATCTTTTTCTGCTTCTTCTAATTTATTCTTAAGAAATTCAATTTCACTGTTTTTCTTAAAAATCTCAACATCCTATTGGTTAATTCTATCTACATAGTCTAGCTCACACTGTTTGAGATATTCTAGTCTTCTTTCAACATTTTGAATACCTACTTTGTAACCTAAGTTATCAAGTTTTAGGTGTTCAACTTCTCTAATTAGACTCTCATTCCTAGACTTCAGTTCTTCTACAGTGTCAGCACATGATTTAAAAGAACACACAGAAAGATCAGAATCATTAGATACCTCAGAGTCAGATCCAGAAGATGATGATGCATAGGCCATAAGTGCAAAGTTATGCACTTTAGGCTTGACTTGAGCCACCAGAGAATAGTTTGGTTCTTCATCAACCATATCACTCCAATCATACTCTCCCAACCCATCACAAGATACCAATGCAGTAGTGGTATTCTTTGATTCTACAGTGGTCTTCTTTGGAGCTTCAGCATTCTTCTTTGGAGCTCTACATTCCCTGGCAAAATGACACTTCCTGTTGCAATTGTAGCACTCTATCTTTGACTCGTCAAAACCCAAATTTTCTTTAGCCTTGTACTTGACTTCTCTCCCAGTCCCCTTCAAGAATTTTCTTGCCCTCAAGGTCAACATGGCCATCTGCCATTTAAGATCAATTTCTTCAAGCTTATCAGGATCAATATGATCCATATCTTGATTGATGACCTTTGACCTTATGTTGGTTGTTAGATCAGCCAAGAAAGCACACAAAGCAATATCACTGGTGGAAATCTTATCATTAGAACTAGCAGCAGATCCATCAGCAGCAGATACCCCATAAGCAGTAGAGTGGGATTCTTGAGATCCTTTTGACTTTGAAGATATAATGGCAAGATTTTGTATACCAGAAGATGAAGTAGATGTAGTATTCAATTCTAGTTCTTACACCCTCAGATTGTTGTAGAGACTTTCCAACTTCATAGTTTCAAAGTCAGGCTTATTCCTCCAAACAACTGTATGCATACTCCATTCAGGTGCAAGACTTCTAAGAAACTTGAGGTTTACATCTTCTTGAGGAACCACATAGCCAACAAGCTTTAAGTGACTAACAAGTTGATTAAGCCTGTTGTATGTGCTATTAATCTTTTCTCCACTTTCAGCAGTAAAGTTCTCAAACTGATGCTTCAACATGTTTTTCCTTGACTTCTTAGTAGCATCATTCCCTCCAAACCCAAATTCAACAACATCCATCAAGTCTTTTGCAGTCTCACAGCCATCAAAGTCCAATTGAAATTCATTAGGTATTCCCATTAAGAGAATACTATGTACCTTGATCTCCATCTTTCTCACTGAGTTCTCTTCAGCAGACTTGATTGGTATCTCTTTACCATCAGAACCCTTCTTTGGTAAAGAGTCACCATTGATGATCACATTCCACATGTTAAAGTCAATCATGCGAATGTACTGTCTTATTCTCATCTTCCACAATTCATATTCTCCAGGGTTGAGCATGGGAACCTTTGAAGCAGTCACCATATGTGTCTCGTCACCCATCTTTAGCAATTGATTAGGAACAGTGATGAGTGTGTAAATACTCATCATTTTTAGTCAAATATAAACTGCAAAACGTCTAAAAACACTCAAAAATGCATCAAAATACAGAAAATATCCCAAAGGTCGTGTTTTATATGTTTTAAATGCAAAATGATTGAAAACAAATGAAAAACAAACAAAGTTTGCATAATTGGCAGTTTCAGTCCCCCAACTTTCAAAAGTTGTCAAAACTAGTCCCTGAGCGTTTAGTTTGAAAGAAAAGTCAAACCAAATCCTTAAAAATCAAAAGTTACCAAATAATGATCTTTGGGTGAAAATCTTTCAAAAGTGTACAAGTTTACATCTTTGGTCCCTCAAGTTTCAAAGTTTGGCAGATATGGTCCTCGGGAATCACATTTTGAAGAAAAATAATTTTATAAGCCTTGTGGAATTATACCTTGTCAAGTTTGGTCCTTTGGAGAAGTTTGAAATGTTGGCAGAAAAGGTCCCTCAAGATTCAGTAAATTACAGATTTGGTCCTTGTGTTAATTTGACAATAAACCAAACGGATCCTACATTAACTAAACAAACAACCTTAAAACCCAATCCAAAAAACAACCCCTGATCCACCTTATTTCCCCTTAGCCCAATTCTCCTCCCAAGCCCAACATCTAAACCCTACCCATCACTAATAAAAATAACGCACCCTGGTTCTTTGACCTAGTCAAACCAACACTCCTACTTTCTTCCACCTCCATCGTATTACCCAGGGAATAAACAAAACACCACCATTGCTTCTCCTTTACCCACCATATCAACACCCTCCCCCACTCCAACCTCTGCAACACTCAACCACTTCCCCAAGACCTCAAAAGCCACTCCCCACTCATCCCTACCCCAACCTCTCACAATACCATACCTACCACTGCCCTGTCATCAATCCACCTCTCAAGTTTGGACGCCAAAGTTGTTTAAAGGGCTGTGATGATTTGAATTCAATCCAAGGGTTGTAAATTGATCAAGAAAAGCAAAGAGTATCCAAGGAGGAAGAATCCAAGAAAAGCATGGAAACCCTAGTTTGTTTAGTATAAATAGTAATGTTATGTAAGCCCATAGAGGCAGTCAGTCATTAGTTTTTAATAGTTAGTCAAAAAAAGTAGAGTTTTAGTTTTAAAAATTCAGTTCTTAGTTTTATTTGAAGTCTTTTGTAATTTTATTTCAAGTCAATGAAAGTTTCAAGTTTCTTTTACTGATTGTAGCTACTCATCTTTTTATATAGTATTGTCATTCATTTTAGTTTAATTCAAGTCTGCTTAACAATGTTTTATCAGAATCTTAGCTTTAAATTTTGTTTGTATTTTCAAAACACCACAATGAACTCCATCAGGAGAGTTTGGCACAAGAACTTTTAGCACAAAAATTTGGTTTTGACCCGTTTTCTTTACTCAAATCAGCTTCCTTTTATTGTTGTTACTAGTCTTAGACCTAATTTTCTTGTTTCTAAATAACTTTAAAATAGTTCAGTTGTTTTTCCCATCATTTAATTTCATGACTGCCTCAAGTAGAAGCTAGGATAAATTGTTGTTTAGGTATTTGTTAGGCGTTTTTTTTTCTTGTTTGATTTTGGTCACAATTAGGATAGAGTAGGGGCTCAACATCTTGTACCTTAGATTTGTGGGTCAATAGTTCAATTCTGCCCCATTTTACACCACTACTGCACTTGCCATATTTTGTCCTGTTTAGCCATTTTTGATCTAAAATTGATGCAAGCTGTAGGGTGAATCAACTTGTGATGTTTGGTGCTTCTAGATTCATGTAGGTTTATTCAATTGCCCATTGTTCATTGCAAAACATAACCACCAGGATGCGTTGAGGGCTGCAACATCCAAACAGGTCCTTTCAATTTTTTTTGATCTTGCATTCAGTATCATAAGAATTGGATTTAGATCTTAATTTCAGTGTTGCTTTTAAGTTTATAGTAAAAGCTTATAAGGGTTAAGCTTTTAGGAGGTCATTACATCTTATCTAGTGCTTATTATCTAGGCTGCTTGCTTGCAAGTGTCTGATAGTAAGCTGTTTTTGCTTACTTGTTGGGTGGAATAGAGTGCGTGTCTTAGGATAATTCTCTGGTACTTAGGAAAATAGGATAGATTAGTGGCTTTTTAGGTTTATTTGTAGCCTTGGTAAACTTATTTGGCTCATATCAGTTTAGCTTTTGTTCGGTTTTCATCTTTTTTTCATAACTGTCAGGGTCTTCTTTGAGTTTAGTTTAGCATCTTAACTGGTGGATTTTGTTTTGGTTTTAGCTTATTAGGATTCTCATACTTAGCCTTTGCTCTGTTTCCCCTTTAGTATAGCTTATTAACAGCTTTTAGATAACCTACTTGATACCCTGCACCATCCTTTGCTCATTTTGAACCATTTTTCTACAACCCATTACTTGCTCAATTTTTGAGCATTTGGCTTGGTGCTGGTTGATTTAGGAAGCTAGCAACACTGTCTTATTGCATGTGCTTGTTGATTATTCTAGGTAGCTTATGTCCTTGCTTATTTCTGCCCTTTCCTTTTGCTCATTTAAACCCCTTGGTGATGTATGCACACCAGTCAACCACTGAGCTTGTTTGAATTTTTTGGTACCTCTTGATTCTTGTTGTTCATTGTTGTTGTTAGTTGATTACATTGAGATTGTGTTTGATTTAGTTTTAGCATTTGGCTTTTGCTTATTGGTTTGCTGCCATGTTTCAAAATTTTCATTTAAAACTCAAACACACCACTGTTGGTTAATCAAGCGTGCACAAGCTTGATTTAAGCTTTTTAGTCGAAGTTGTTTTTATGAAAGTGGTTATCTTGGTTGTTTAAATAATTTGCCAAAGGAAAATTTGAAAAAAAAAAAATCAGTTGTAAAAAATATGGGGTTGGGTGGAATCGAACCTGAGGTGGCATGCAACAAACAGACACAACAAACAACTCCCACCATCTGATCCATACCATGCTTCTTGTTATGTTTTGCATCTTTTTATATTTTATATAGTTCACTTACAATTAGCTTATTTGCTTATTTAGGCTTAATCTCTGCTTATTTTTACATTGAACCACCAGTTTTTTAGATTTTTCTTAAATTAGTTTTAACTTATAGTATTTATTAAAAAAATTTCACATTTATTGGATTAGTATAGAATTAGTTAGAATTTAATTTGTGTTAATTAGATTTAAATTCATAATAAATAGAATTTCTGCTAAAAAATGAATTTTCTTTTTTACAAAATTTTCTTTTGTCATTTATTACGTAGGAAAATTATTTGTAGGCCCGTAGGACTTGCGTAGCTAGAAATTCACGTTTTTATTTGTGCGTGGACGTTTATCTTAAATAAATGTCACGTTTATTTGTCAATTTGGGTTTTAGGATTCCCGATACCTAACTTTGCTTCCCGTAGTATTTTAGGACTTCCCTAGTTTACCTATTGCCTTTTATTTCCCCTTAGGTTGTTTATAATTCATTTACGTTTGATAATTTCAAATTTCTGTTAATTTAACGTATCACAAAACCAAACAATCCTTCCAACATACAAGATTTTAATCTCAATCTCACTCGAAGCTTTCCATTCACACCTCGTTGGGGTACGACCCGGGAAATCACTTCCCGGTCTCACAATTTAAATATCACTTTCACAAGTTTTGCGAGGTAATCTTTTTCCTAAAAGGTTTACTCGTATTACTTCACGTCTATTTATCCCACGATAAATTAGACCTCACATTTGTTGATATATTGATAAATTGTTTTTTGCACACACCAAAACACAACGAATCAAATGGCGCCGCTGCCGGGAAGGCTGTGTGTCGAAAGTCTCGATAAGGTTTAGACGATTAGTCTTGTAGAACTTTCGCAAGAAGTTACGCTTTTATAAAACTTATAAAAAACCAAAAATATTTTTCTTTTGTTTCTATATATGTATTATATCTATATAAGATAAGAAAAACACAAAAAAAGATTTTCCCATTTCTTTGTTTAATAATAACAACATTAAAATCTTACCATCGCAAAACAAGGCAGAACACCTACCAACTGTGGGTGTGACCATAATAAGTTCCCAAACGAAAGATCAAAACTTGCCTTTGTATCACTTGCGTATTGGAAAACTATTAAACGAGAAACAAACTTTAAGAGGATTCGAAACGGTATGCGGCGATCCAACGAACTTCGCCCAGTGAGAGATCCATTCTTCTCTCCCGCTCCTTTGTGCGTTTTTCCTTAAAGTTTAACCTTATGTTCTTGATTATTGGTTTAAGTTCCCTTGTCATTAAAGTGGTATTGTTTTCATTGAGATTTTTTTTTGTGGTGCATGCGCACTCGTTCGTCTACGTCAACAAGTCCTTTGCAATCGCTTAACAACATTCCAAGAAGAAGGCGTAATCGACGACGTACCAATCCAATAGTCAAACCCGAGATTCGTACTATTCCCATCATGGCGGCCGAGCCCACTATGAATGAGCTTCTCCAAGCACCCATCGAGGGTTACGGAGATGCTATAGTTGTTCCAGCCATCGTGGCTGACAACTTTGAGCTCAAGACCGGGTTAATCAACCTAGTCACCTCACGACAATTCTATGGTTTCGAAAGGGACGATCCTCAAGATCACATTCGATGGTTCAACAAAATCACGTCCACCATCAAATGCAAAAATGTCCCTGAAGAAGCAATCAAACTTCTTCTTTTCCCGTTTTCCCTCGATGGGGCTGCCAAGAATTGGCTTGACAAACAACCCCCTCGATCGATTGAAACATGGGAAGATTTGGTTAAGAAGTTTGTGAACGAATTCTTCCCTCCTTCCAAAACCACGGCCCTCAAGAATGAGATCATGAAATTCACGCAGAAATTCGATGAATCATTCGGTGAAGCATGGGACCGTTATAAGGATATGCTTCATAAATGTCCTCATCATGGTTTTTCCGAGTTAATGCAACTCGACACTTTCTATAATGGTGTGAGCCAAATTGGTCAAGACTCTCTCAATGCCTCCGCGGGAGGTAATTTCTTGAATCGAACCACAAGAGATGCTTTAGTGATCATTGAGAATAAGTCTAAGGTCCGCATTCCACGAAGCAAACCGGTTGTTTCCCAAGTAAATGTTGGTCCTTCTACCTCATCACCCGTGGCTCAATCTAGCACCGATGCTAGGCTTGACAAGCTCACGGAAGCTATTCATGCTTTGGTTCTCACCAAAAACAAGAAAGTTTCTTCTCAACCTGCCGAAGTCAAAAAGGTTGAAGTTTGTGTTACTTGTGGTGGTCCACACGCATATTACAATTGTACTGCCACCGATGGCAATCCATTTGAAGTTAATGCGATAGCCGGTAATTCTAATCAAGGAGGTAACCAATACCGTCCTCAAGTTGACCCGAACTATCGTGCTAGCAACCAAGGTGGTCCACCCGGTTTTTCTCAACCCAATAATCCAAATCAATTTAATCAAAATCAACAAAGAAATCAAAATGTTCAAAATCAATTTCATGCCCCCAATAATCAATTTTCAAATCAAGGGGGTAACTTCAATCAAGGTTTTCAAGCTCCTAATGTTGCTTCAAATGAACTTGCTAATTACATTAAGGCAAATGAAGCTAGCATGAGGAATATGCAAAACCAAATCAACACTTTGAAGAATGATTTTCAATCTTCAATGTCGAGACAAGGTCATGAGCTTAAGAATGAACTTCGTAATACTAACCATAAGATTGAACAATCTCAAAGTAAGATTGAGAACATGTTTGCAAGTCTTATGAGTCAAATGAATCAAGCTTCTACTTCGGGTACTCTTCCGGGAAACACCATTCCGAACCCGAAGGGTGAATTGAAAGCTATTACCACTCGTAGTGGTAAAGCTATTGATGGACCCTCGACTCCTATTCCTCCACCAATTAAGGAAATGGAACGAGAACCCGAGGTTACAAAGGACAAGGTGCAAGCCTCAAGCTCAGGAAGTACCGCACACGTCCAACCTTCGGTCAATCAAACTTCAATTCCTGAATTTGCTTTTCCAAAGAGCATTTCTAAGCCTTCGATCCCATATCCTTCAAGGCTTAATGATCAAAAACTCCGTGAGCAAACTAATGATCAAATGAAGAAGTTTCTTGAGATATTTCAAAAGTTACACTTCGATATTAGTTTCGTGGATGCTCTTCTCTATATGCCCAAGTTTGCTTCCACTTTCAAGAGTCTTCTAAGTAACAAAGAGAAATTGTTTGAACTCACTAAAACTCGTTCGAATGAAAATTGTTCGGCGGTGCTTCTAAAGAAACTTCCTGAAAAATTAGGAGACCCCGGGAAATTTCTCATTCCATGTGATTTCCAAAAGCTAGAAGAGTGCTTCACTTTGGCCGATCTTGGCGCTAGCATAAATCGCATGCCTTTTTCTATATGCCCAAGTTTGCTTCCACTTTCAAGAGTCTTCTAAGTAACAAAGAGAAATTGTTTGAACTCACTAAAACTCGTTCGAATGAAAATTGTTCGGCGGTGCTTCTAAAGAAACTTCCTGAAAAATTAGGAGACCCCGGGAAATTTCTCATTCCATGTGATTTCCGAAAGCTAGAAGAGTGCTTCGCTTTGGCCGATCTTGGCGCTAGCATAAATCGCATGCCTTTTTCTATTTGGCAAAAGCTTTCACTTCCTGAGCTTACACCAACATGAATGACTCTAGAATTAGCAACCCGAACGGTTACGGTTCCGAAGGGTATTGCTGAGGATGTCTTTGTGAAGGTTGGCAAGTTCCATTTCCCTGCCGACTTCGTAGTCGTTGATTTCGATGCCGATCCTCGTGTTCCCCTAATTTTGGGAAGACCATTCTTGAAAACGGCTCGCGCATTAATCGATGTCTTCGAAGGTGAAATGACTCTTAAAGTTGGCGATGAAAAATTGGTCATTAACATTGAAAACACTTCAAAAGATCTTCTCGACCTTGAACGAGAAGCAATTAACCAAATTGATGTCATCGATGTTACGTGCGATGAATATTTTGAAGAAGTGTTAAATGTGCAAGGATCAATTAATTCTACCATTGATGTCTCTTCCCCCTCTCTTACTCCGTTTGAGGGAGGTGACTTCATTTTGGAAGAGATTGAAGCTTGTCTATCATGTGATTCTCATGTTGATTATGATTCTATCAATCCCGAGGAAGACATACTTCTCCTTGAGAAGTTGCTTAATGATGATCCATCATCCCTTCCTCCAAAAGAACTTCATAACGAGGAAGTCAAAAATGTTGAAAAAACTGATGACTCTCCTAAGGTCGAACTCAAGGACCTTCCGCCTCATCTCGAGTATGCATTTTTGGAGGGTGACGATAAGTTTCCCGTCATCATTGCCAAAGACTTGAATGAGGAAAACAAAGCCGCTCTCCTCAAGGTTTTAAAGTCACACAAGTGAGCCATTGCTTGGAGACTTTTTGACATCAAGGGTAATAACCCAGAATTTTGTATGCACAAGATTTTGATGGAGGATGACTTTAAACCGGCTGTTCAACAACAAATAAGGGTAAATCCAAAAATTCATGAGGTTATCAAGCAAGAAGTCATAAAACTTCTTGATGCCGGTTTGATTTACCCTATCTCGGATAGTCCTTGGATGAGCCCCATTCATTGTGTGCCCAAGAAGGGTGGTATTACGGTTGTTAAAAATGATGATAATGAGTTAATTCCTACTCGATTGGTGACGGGTTGGCACGTTTGCATTGACTATCGAAAGTTAAATGATGTCACCCGCAAAGACCACTTTCCTCTACCTTTCATGGATCAAATGCTCGAAAGATTGGCGGGAAACGAATACTATTGTTTCCTTGACGGTTTTTCGGGTTATTTCCAAATTCCCATCGACCCTCGAGATCAAGAGAAAACAACTTTTACGTGGCCATATGGAACATTTGCTTATCGACGCATGGCTTTTGGCTTATTCAATGCTCCGGGCACGTTTCAAAGATGCATGATGGCCATTTTTCACGACATGATCGAGAAAACAATGGAGGTCTTCATGGATGATTTTTCGGTCGTTGGGAATTCATTCGAATCATGTCTCACCAATTTAGACAAAATGCTTCAAAGGTGTGAAGACACCAATCTTAATCTAAATTGGGAGAACAGTCATTTCATGGTCAAGTAAGGCATTGTCCTTGGCCATAAGATTTCTAAGAGCGGGATTGAGGTTGATAAAGCTAAAATCGATGTCATTGCTAAACTTCCTCCTCCCACAACTGTTAAAGGTGTTCGGAGTTTTCTGGGTCATGCCGGCTTCTATCATAGATTCATTCAAGATTTCTCAAAGATAGCTAGGCCTATGACCCGAATTCTTGAAAAAGAGACTCCATTTGTCTTTTCTGATTAGTGAATCGAAGCTTTCCAAACTCTCAAGAGGAATCTTACCGAGGCACCAATTCTAGTTGCCCCCGATTGGGACCTACCTTTCGAACTCATGTGTGATGCAAGTGACTTTGCCATAGGTGCGGTCTTGGGGCAACGAAAAACCAAACACTTTCAGCCGATTCATTATGCAAGCAAAACCTTGACCGAAGCTCAAGCTCACTACACCACAACGGAAAAAGAATTACTAGCCGTGGTGTATGCGTTTGAGAAGTTTCAGCCATACTTGATCTTGACTAAATGCATAGTGTACACGGATCACACGACCCTCAAATATCTCTTTGCCAAGCAAGATGCAAAGCCGAGATTTCTCCGTTGGGTTCTCCTCTGATGCGTGGGAAACGCAACAGGTTTTACCGCTCGAGGGATCTCGAGAAGCTTACAACCCCCACCAGGCAGTGTACCTGATCGTTGTAGTATAGTATAGTGACAAGTACCGGGGGATTGATCGTTCAGCTAGGAATAGTGTCGTTAGGATTGAAATTAATCCAACTAGGTCTAAAGGTGAAGGATGATTCTTTTTGTATTTTTATATTTTATGAAAAGAAAGTAAAAATCTCGGGTTTTAGGAGAGTGGGTGGAATTAGTTGCTAATCAACTAACCCAAAAGCTACTATTTAAACTAATTAACAAGAAAAGTAAACTAGGGTTCTACAAGATAAGTGAAGCATGTCTACCCATGATATGTTACTCCTTGCTAGCTATCCAATCCTACCTATTGAATTGTAACCTTGTTTTAATTGACGGGTTGTATTCCTTAATACCATTCATGGGGTGGCATACATAACTCCCCAATTCTATGAGCTCTTATCTCCTCCTACACCATGCCCAGCACAACTATAGGGATTGTAAACAGTGGCTCATGCATTAAATACAACCAATAAAGACCTAGTACGCCTCGGTTCATGTTTCTTAAGACGTTCAAGCATGTTACCATTTGGAGATCTGCCAGTTTTCTTAAGCCTAACATATAAATCATTCAATCAAAACAAGAATCAATAGGAAACAAGGATTATAAACTAAACCAACTAGATCTATTGAAGTTGTCACACCTTAATTGATGGAGATAGACACAACATCAACAAGAAATCAATGAGATCTAATCAATTATATACAAGTTTCACATAATCATAAGTAGACACAAGGTGAATTAGCAAATCATAATCAAAGAAGGACAATCAACAAGAATAATGAAAGACATAGTTGAGATAGAATCATCAAACCAATACATGATGTTTATGGAGTGATTGAAACCCTCTAAGTTGCTGGAAAAACACCCACCTAAACCCAGGAATCGACTTTAGGGTTTAGGGCTTACAAAGAGTGAAGTTATGAAGTTATATTTATAGGCATGTTTTCTGTCGGCCCTTCTTGACGGCGTCAGCCCGTTACTCTTGACGCCGTCAAGACCACTTTTTCACCAAATTGTAGATCTCTTCGTCCTCTTCGCGTGGGCTTTTGAATCACCTAAATCCGAGTTCGTATGCAAAAGTTATGACCAAAACAATATCAGCTACTTCGCGCGCAAGTTTTGACAAGTTTACACGTGACGGCCTTGGTGACGGCCTTGGTGACGTCGTCATCAACTACGGATTTTTATTCTTGGGCTTTTGACACCGTCAGGATGACTCTTGATGCCCTCATGAACTACGGATTTTTATTCTTGATGTTTGACGCCGTCAGGGTGGTACTCTTGACGCTGTCACCTACTGTTTCCAGCATTGAAAATTGAGACTTTGCCGTTTTCTTCACTTTTATGCTCCAAAAACGTCCAAAATGGCTTCTTTTCCAGAATTCACTCTCCAAGTACCTAAAATCACAAAAGGAACGATTTAGGGCAATATTTGATGAAATAAAGTCGGATTCGGGCTTAAATGACCCCCTAAAAACGGATCATTTTTCGCCTCATCATATACCCTTACACTTGAGATTTGCTTGTCCTCAAACAAATGCGCTTTTATTCTACTCAAAAGACAAGTTAGGGGTCATTTAACACTAATATAAAAGTAATTACAACAAATAATCGTTCCACTAAAGACCAATAGACAAGCACGGAGGTCATACACAAGCACCTCACAAATAGTGTTTAGATACTCACATCTCTCGGGTGTAATAAAGTAATATAACATTATGGAAATGGAAGATATCTCTCACTACCTGTCATAGCAAAATAGATTACCATAAGCTTGGGAAAGGATCAAACCTCCACCACATGGCGTAAGCACCTAGGATAAACTATCAAAGAGGTCTTTTAAAGGGTTGTAACGTTAGGTATAGGGATATGAATTACACGGTTTTGTTGGATAAAGGAAGTTTTACTGGTGGCGAGTTAACAATCTTGGTTAATTACATGTACAATATGGCGTTGCTAAGCCAAGACTAGACTCGACTTAAGCTAATAAATGAAAAATAACTAAAAACATAAAATGAACATAGAATGAAACGGGATGGTAGTCCGTATGTTTTTTCTCTTTTTCTTTTTCTTTTTTTTTTTTTTTTTGATTTTTCGATTTTTTTTTTTTTTTTTTTTTTTTTTTTTGCATACACTCTTACCCTACCATCCAAAATAATACATCATAGGGGATGAGAATTCCCCTTACACTTGAATCTTTACATACTTTACAATTAACTAATCTAATGACTCGAATTAAGAAAATCAAAACACTTGGAGCACTTTTAAGATTAACGTACATATGGGGGTAATATATGATGTTCGTCCCCATTACTTCATAAAATAAGTACTTTACCCATGAGTCCCAATCATCCCAAAACAATATGTACAAGGATATGACTCGACTTAGCAACCATGTAATCAATTAGAAAGTTAACTTAGGGTTTAACAAATAACAATAATGCACTAAAAATGAGCGCATACACGGAAGGCTAAGGCGATTTGGTTGTACATTTAAGTGGGGTGTAACAAATTCTTCCTTTAAGTAAGATGCTTAAAGTTAGAAACGAAAAGATAGGCTCGGAGGGGTGTACTAGGGGTTTCGTGTACTAAAAATGAGTACAATGCTAAGGGTGTGGGAAAAATTAGTTGACTTAACTAGTCAAGTAATATGACGTAAATGGTCAAGTAATTATGATACGGGTTTAACACAAGGGTAATCCTAATGCCTCTTATCATGTAGTAAATCCTACCACACGAATGTAGTCTCACTAGCGGTCTCGGGATGCATCACTAACACAAGTTCTAGAATCTAAATGCTACCGGTACACTCATAAGCACTAATAATGAATGTTTTTCCTATCAAATCTAAAGGCGAACCTCACATATTTGGGTGGAAAATTTTTCTGAATATACGGTTATGTGCTAGTCATACAATCTCCTATCCATGAGACGCTTGCTATGGCTAAAGTTTCACTCCTAAATGTTGTAAAAAATTTTAAATTTGGCGCTAAAATTACACTAACAAGTATTTCTCATAGTTTTACTACACATCTACCATTAAACAAAACAAACTCAAGCGAAAGTGCATATGTAAGGTATCATCTTTTTACCCTCCCCTTACACTTAATATGAACATTGTCCCCAATGTTCAAGTAAAGAATGTAAAAGTGAAAAAGTAAAGAGAATGAAATCAAATACTCCCCTGATTCGCTCGGTATGGATAATAGGTGGCCAGGTTAAATCTTCCTCCAAGAAAACGAACAATCCAAGCTTCCCTTCCAGAGTATAAATCATCTTCTTGTCTTACATAACCTGTAAATCCTGAGAAAACAAACAAAAACCCAAAGCATCAACCCGAACAAAGATAACTCACAACTAGATGTAATTCCAGACTTAGGAATAGAAACAAAACAATTAAAGATATAATGCTTGTGGAATGAATGTTTGCAGATTTCCTGGAGATTATAAAACTTAATAATTCACAAAAACTTTAAGACTCCGTTAGAAAAACAAAACCGGTAAAATTTCCAGGTTTTTACACGTGACGCCGTCAAGAGTCATCTCGTGACGCCGTCAGAAGTGACCTGCAGAAATTCTTATGTTAAGTTTCCGGAAAATTTCTGGAAAAACTTGGTTCTACTTCCTGGAAAATCCTGCAAAACTTCATTATTACTCAATACAAGCATTTGACTCTAACAAATACTAATACACATGTCCATTTAATATTGTTGCGGTTCATGCTCAATTTCGTTCTTATAAACAAATTTGGATCTCCCTTACACTTATCTTTTGCAAAATACCTTTATATGTAATTAAGACGAAGTTAAAAACAAAATAAAGCATCTTCACAATTTACTTTGAAACATGAGCCACAAACAATAAAAATAAAACATGCATAAGGAAACAAATAAAATCAAACAAACAAACAAACAAATAAAAACATACAAAACATGGGTTGCCTCCCAAGAAGCGCTTGTTTTTGTTCGAGTCACGAGCCTGACTCTACCCTTATTTAACGGAAATAGAGGAGGTTCTCCCTACACTTAGGATTAAGTGTGGGTGAAAGTAGCGATACACACCCTTAGGGTGTGAATATGCCACGTGAGGTGAAGGGGGTGAGTGAATGGCTTCCTTCATCCTAAAACTACCCGGATAATATTGGTTGATGGGTGGGTCGGTTCCTCTTTTGTCTCCTAGAAATATATCTAAGGATGGAAAGGTGTGTAAAGATTGAGGTTCCGGTTCATCAACACTAGGAAATTCCCTAGAACTAGGAGTAGGGTTATCACTACAAGTGTTCAAACCTATATCCTCTAGTGGTGCTTGGTCCAAGGGTTCTACCTCAATTGGGGTTCCTATAGTCTCATCTACTTCTTCCGGGTAAGTCACGGGCGGTGTATGTGCCTCAAATGATGGTAGGACTTGTGGGGTACTTTGTGGGCTTGGATTATCCACCTCATCCTCCATTGTATCTAGATTACCTATGTGTTTGTTTTGTACAATGATTTTAGGTGACATCCACGCAGGTATCCCTAAGTAATCATCCCCAGACAAACTTCCTGTTTGCTCCTTCAAACTTGTTATTGATTGATTTGTGATGTTGTTTGTCGGGTTGTCTACTCTATAATAATATTGGGCACAGTCTTCTATGGTATCCCATGCTTCTTCAGCACTTAATTCCCTAGGGCCCCCATTGGCAAAATCATCAATGCACATTTGGTCACATCGGCTGACACGATAGTAAAAGGTTTGGGTTAGGGATGCTAAAGAGAAACTATGATGAGGGAATTTTCGAAGTAAAATTTTAAAACGAGTTCATGCATCATATATGGGTTCATTTCGATATTGTTTGAAATTCGAGATGTCAATAGGGTAGAATGGCCTTTGTGGTTGGTGGTATGGTGGATTCGCGTACTCCATAATGGTGAACGGAAGAGTCAATGGAAAGGTTTCTACGAACAAATGCACAAAGAAAAGATAGACTACAAGAAAGCTAATAAAAAGAAAATAAAAATCTCACTAAAAAGGAATCTAATGAGTAGACCTAATAAAAATCAACTTCAACCTAAACAATAACTATTCCCCGGGCTGCGGCGCCAAAAACTTGATGCGTGGGAATCGCAACAGGTTTTACCTCTCGAGGGATCTCGAGAAGCTTACAACCCCCACCAGGCAGTGTACCTGATCGTTGTAATATAGTATAGTGACAAGTACCGGGGGATTGATCATTCAGCTAGGAATAGTGTCGTTAGGATTGAAATTAATCCAACTAGGTCTAAAGGTGAAGGATGATTCTTTTTGTATTTTTATAATTTATGAAAAACAAGTAAAAATCTCGGGTTTTAGGAGAGTGGGCGGAATTAGTTGCTAATCAACTAACCCAAAAGCTACTATTTAAACTAATTAACAAGAAAAGTAAACTAGGGTTCTACAAGATAAGTGAAGCATGTCTACCCATGATATGTTACTCCTTGCTAGCTATCCAATCCTACCTATTGAATTGTAACCTTGTTTTAATTGACGGGTTGTATTCCTTAATACCATTCATGGGGTGGCATACATAACTCCCAAATTCTATGAGCTCTTATCTCCTCCTACACCATGCCCAGCACAACTATAGGGATTGTAAACAGTGGCTCATGCATTAAATACAACCAATAAAGACCTAGTACGCCTCGGTTCATGTTTCTTAAGACGTTCAAGCATGTTACCATTTGGAGATCTGCCAGTTTTCTTAAGCCTAACATATAAATCATTCAATCAAAACAAGAATCAATAGGAAACAAGGATTATAAACTAAACCAACTAGATCTATTGAAGTTGTCACACCTTAATTGATGGAGATAGACACAACATCAACAAGAAATCAATGAGATCTAATCAATTATATACAAGTTTCACATAATCATAAGTAGACACAAGGTGAATTAGCAAATCATAATCAAAGAAGGACAATCAACAAGAATAATGAAAGACATAGTTGAGATAGAATCATCAAACCAATACATGATGTTTATGGAGTGATTGAAACCCTCTAAGTTGCTGGAAAAACACCCACCTAAACCCAGGAATCGACTTTAGGGTTTAGGGCTTACAAAGAGTGAAGTTATGAAGTTATATTTATAGGCATGTTTTCTGTCGGCCCTTCTTGACGGCGTCAGCCCGTTACTCTTGATGCCGTCAAGACCACTTTTTCACCAAATTTTAGATCTCTTCGTCCTCTTCGCGTGGGCTTTTGAATCACCTAAATCCGAGTTCGTATGCAAAAGTTATGACCAAAACAATATCAGCTACTCCGCGCGCAAGTTTTGACAAGTTTACACGTGACGGCCTTGGTGACGGCCTTGGTGACGCCGTCATCAACTACGGATTTTTATTCTTGGGCTTTTGACGCCGTCAGGATGACTCTTGACGACCTCATGAACTACGGATTTTTATTCTTGAGGTTTGACGCCGTCAGGGTGGTACTCTTGACGCCGTCACCTACTGTTTCCAGCATGGAAAATTGAGACTTTGCCGTTTTCTTCACTTTTATGCTCTAAAAACGTCCAAAATGGCTTCTTTTCCAGAATTCACTCTCCAAGTACCTAAAATCACAAAAGGAACGATTTAGGGCAATATTTGATCAAATAAAGTCGGATTCGGGCTTAAATGACCCCCTAAAAACGGATCATTTTTCGCCTCATCATCCTCCTACAAGAATTTGATATCATCATTCGTGATAAAAAAGGAGCCGAGAACCTCGCTGCTGACCATCTTTCCTGATTGGAAAACCCTCATCAAGGTGTTCTTGAGAAAAAGGAAATAAATGAAACGTTTCCTCTCGAGACACTTAATGTGATTTCTCGTCGTGGTGACTCTAGTACCCCATGGTTTGCCGACTTTGCAAACTATCATGCGGGGAATTTCGTTGTGAAAGGGATGTCGTCCCACCAAAAGAGCAAATTTTTCAAAGATGTGAATCATTACTTTTGGGACGATCCCTATTTATTCAAAATTTGTGCGGATCAGGTCATTCGTAGGTGTGTTCATGGCCAAGAAGCCATGGAAATTCTTAAGGCTTGTCATAATGGACCCACCGAGGGTCATCATGGCCCGAACTACACCGCTCGAAAAGTATTTGATTCGGGTTTTTATTGGCCCACCACTTACAAAGACATATAAAATATTATACTTACACATAGGTCCTAAATGCAACTATATGAGGGACTCCTAGATTATAGTGTAGGTCCAACCGCCTAATTCTTTATAACCAAGGCTCTGATACCAATCTGTCACACCCCGCCACCGCGGAAACGCGCGGGTGTAACTTCATGGATATCATCACAACACCTGGTATCTATATAGAGAACAACTACATGCACATAAATAGAGCAATGTACAAACACAAAGTGTTGTAACAATACCCCAAAATAAAATAACCAAAACAAAACATAAACCCAAACATAGATGATAAACCACTTCCAATGCAACTAAGGTCTCGTCTATCCACATCCTTCTATCTTATCCTTAGAAAGCTCACCTGAAAATGATGCTTAAAATGTCAACATTACGTTGGTGAGATTCATAGGTTTGAGACTCAACACACAAGGCAACCGAATTCACTATGATTACAAAATATAGCTAGACAAATAATTATAGTTATCATATAGCTACATGCATTTGCAAGCCAATATCCACACACAAAGGCAACAACACTCATAAGGCAACCATTAGGACGGCTCGTGTCCTCTGACCCCATAATCATCAATTAGGTCGCATGCGCGAGCAACAGGATAAGCATCCTCCTAATTGGATCCCATCAAACACATCATCAATTAGGTCGCTAACCTAATTGGATCCCATCAATCATATCATCAATTAGGTCGCTAACCTAATTGGATCCCATAAACATCCACACAAGCAAATAAACACACATAACATACATACGATAACATTATAAGTCCAAGCTCTTTAATACCACACACATAATCACAGTAAATCAAATCATTCAAGACAAACATCATTCCCATCCCAAGTTTAAAACAAGTTAAAAATATGGGACTATGAACTCACCTTAAACTCCGCAGCTTCCACAAAAACTATCCACAATCTATAGCACACAAAAATAATCCACATTACCCAAGGTCAAGCTAAAAGCTACAACCCATGTAATACACATATGATGGATGTCTAAGACTCATATGACCCACCATGGATCTCCTAGACACCACACTAACCACTACCATAACTTAATACTCACTAAATCCCTTGCACTCTAAAACACAGAATTTTTGAGTACATTCACTCACATGAAATCACGACAAATATAGCTCAACAACTCACACCAAAAATTTACCATGGTCTCTCATAAGCATAGAAGCTAATCCCAGAAGGCCATGGACCAATAACACACACAAGTACTTAAAGAAATTCAAACTTGTCAACTACTCAAATTCGGATCTGAGCGCACACCAAAAAGTTTTGATTTCCATAAAATACTTTCACAAGTTTTTATCGCGAATCCTTTTAGTGGTAGTCTAATATAACCAAATACTTAACTATTCCAGAAGGCCTAGTAAAAATACCACTTTTACAACCACATGACACCCTCAAATTTTTACCCAAAATCTGTCCCGGTTTGACAGCTTTGACACCTTAACAAAGAAAACTCAAAAGACCGACTTCCCGACTTTAAAATCGATCGTGGCTGGACTTTTTGGAAAGCTCTCTCATTATACTTCAATTTACACTTAAAATTCGTGACTTAACTCATCACCATCTGTTATTTACACTCACATCTTTACAGCCTTACAAATTTGTCCAAACCCTAACTCAATAACTAGCATGTTTTACGCTCAATTCTTTTAACCAATCATCATATTATTATCATTAATTGATCCCAACATGTTTTATAACATAAATTTACAGAAGTCTACAAACCCTAGATCTATCATACTTAATATTACAAGAATTAGATTAATTAACCAATTAATTGAACATAGGGTTTAAAGATTTTACCTTGATTCTTGATTATTGCTTTACAATTATAAACCTTAACTTTTCCCTCTTTCTTTCCTCCTTGCGTTCGACTCAAATTGCAGAAAAAATGGGTTTAGGGTCGTTTGTTATGTTTATATGGGTAAGGGTTGGGCTTGTTTGGGTTGAACTAGGATTCCTTGGGCCTAAGAGTCATATTTGGACTCAAATTGGATTTCCTTTTTCCCCTAAAATCCCTCTAGCCGAATTTTTACTTACATATATATATTTTTATTAATTTTTTTATTAAATTAATTTATTACACTCAAAACCTCTTACTTTTCATATTTTATAAATTCCCATAACCAATCCTAGCGTCTTACGCGATAAACCTCAGTTTTTACGACAACCCGGAAAAATATCATTTCCAAAAATAAAGTTTCCAAAAATAGAATTTCACACTCTTTTTGAAACATAACTCATAAAAACAAACTCCTCGTAACTTGCTAACGCTCAAATACTTGAACGAAAACTTGTTACGCAAAATCACAAAAACACCAAAACTACACAAGTCATTTCTACACCACAAAGGTGATCAAAATGAACTTTCCCAAATTCCAAACTTTCCAAATCACAATAAAACCATTTACGCAAAGGGATTTAGTGCTAAAACTCACCTATATCACTCATATATCACTTCAAACACCTAATACACACCAAACAAACGTCAACCGAGTCAAGACTATCAGTCAAACTGACCTGCTAAGACCACGGTTGTTACATCATCCCCCACTTAGGGAAATCGCGTCCCGAGATTTCAGCTACTATAGTCACCACTCACAACAGTAAAAGGAAATTTATGGATTTTTAAGTGGATAAATACCACACCATAAAATCACAGAGAAAGGATCGCAAAAATGTGAATCGACTAGATACTCGAATTCACACGATAGAAAAATATTTCGTCACTCCAACGATACACGAAAATAGATAAACTACACCGATCAATAACACCAATGATCAAAAAGACTACTCACAGGTAGGTACGATACTCTCGAACCAAATGAAAAACCAACAGGTAACCGCAGGAAACACCACATATAATGGATACACACAAAACAAACATTAATTACATCTGATCCTCACGTTCCCAAGTAAACTCAGGACCACGCTTAGAATCCCACCATACCTTTACCAATGATATCTCGCCAAACTTCAAACCCTTAACATCTCGATCCATAATCTCAATAGGTTTCTCGACAAAACGAAGAGTCTTGTCAACCTTACATTCATCTAATGGCACATGCAGACTAGCATCCGCCAAACACTTCTTTCAATTAGATACGTGAAACGTATCATGCACTCTACTAAATTCCTCAGCTAACGTCCACCGGTATGCCACAATTCCACTCCTTTCCGTAAATCCCAAATGGTCCTACGTATCTCGGTGCTAGCTTGCCTTTCTTACCGAAACGCACAACACCTTTCCAAGGAGATACTTTTAACCTCCCAATATCACCAACACCAAACTCCAAGGGCTTACAAAAATTATTCGCATAACTCTTTTTGGCGATCTCTTGCTGCCTTAAGTCTTTCCTTAATCGGAAAACGTTATTCGTAGTCTCTGGTTCTAGTTCAGGACCAATTAGTTGGCGTGTTCCAACCTTTGCCCATAGAACAGGTGACCTACATTACCTTCCATACAACTTTTCACACGACACATACTCAATATTAGAATGATATTTGTTGATATAGGAGAACTCAGCTAAGGATAAATGTATACCCCGGCTTCCTCCAAAATCAAATACACCTATGCTCTCAGCTCACCATCCCTCTCCTGATTTGTACGCTCACTTAGTCCATTCATTTAAGAACGATAAGTCGTACTCATCTTCATACGCGTTCTCAAAACTGTATAACACGTTTACCACTATCGCAAAGTAAATATTTCATCATGTTTCTTGATGATCAACGCGACACCCCATGGCTCTTTCCCAACTCACCGAGCAAAAAAGTCTCGCCTACTCCTCTATTCATCTCTTGCTAAGGTAATAATACGTCTTATCCATTCTCGGATGTATCAAATACCTTGCATGTTTGATGTCCTTACGCTTCCTCTCAATGAAACCAATAGCTGGTCCGCACAGTACATTCCTCCATCCTTGTTCCTTTCCATTTACTGGTCTAAACCAAGTAATCATTCTTCTTACATGTTCTCATCCTTGAACCACTCTCTCTAGGCTGTCAACATCATCCTCTTAACTCCGAACTGAATTATCATAATCATCGCTCACAAACATCTAAGTTTCACTCGTTCACTCCCGCTCAGCGCTCTTACCAAGATGTCCGCTCTTCCTTAACGGTAGCGAATAAGACAATCGTAGTCACTAAAAAATTCAACACCCAACTTCTCTTCAACATATATTAACCTCTTGTCAAATATATGCTAACGGTTCTTACGATCTGTGAAGATAACGCTATTTGCTCCATACAACCATCGTCTCCAAGTTCTACTCCCAAACTCTAAGTCATGCATCACATTGTTCCTCTTATGAATCTTCTATCTCCGCGATGCCCACGCAATCCGAAGAACGTACATCTTGAAGCTAAACCTCTCACTTGAACAACTTGTCAAACACCCTCTTCCTTTTCAACGAACAAATTGATAATCGAAACAACAATCTATCCTAAGTAGACGGCGCGAACCATGAAACCGGTCTAACTAAAACGTATATCAACGAACTCAAAAGGGGTACGAATTACCGACTAGCGAAGTAACGAACATCAAAATCAAGGCTAGAAAAGCACAATGAGAAATTTTCCCCTAATAAAAACAGACATGGATAAACTGTTCATGAAAACCCATAGAAAGAAAATATAAAATACACGTACCCATAAAACATCAACAAACATACCTCAACGAAAGAAACACTCGATGAACCAAATACATAACAAGTTTGGTAAATGAAAACCATAGACAGTTCTTATTCCCGTACTCAACCTTCCCAAAAACAAATGAACACCATTTTTTTTCACAAGACATATCTTAAACTTATACATCTTTTTTTTATAAAATATATATAAACCATTTTATGTAAGACATCAACATAACCATTTTTTTTCCACACTCCATTTTCACCATAAAAATAATAGTTTGCAACAAATGACCTCGAAATACCCAAAACGAATTTTAAAATACCATAAGGATTTTAACACAACCTCTTAATCGAACGTGAAAGACATCGAAGAATTCCATAATCAAAATAATCCTCAAACGAACTCATACCAGTGAACACTCACGCAAATACATTGTAAACCAAACAATGAACTTACAGACTCATTCGTACAACGATCAAACTAAAACCATAGAAAAACACCGATACTAACAGGTCACAAAACATGTCACAAAATCCAATTGGTGTGTGTAAATGAGGGATCAAATATCCACACCAACTTGTCACGAACCAACAATACTTGAAGAATAGTATAACATTCCTTAGAGAAATGAATACAACGAATAACCAAGAAAACGAACCAGTATCCAAGAAAAATGAATTCGATTACCCAACACCTATCACAACATCGAATAGAAAAAATATGGCATCTGTACCATCATGGTACGAATAGAAATGCCAACCAAATAATTAGGTATACTAACGGAGCGTCTAGCGAACGAATCAACTTAAATACCACAATATAAGTATCCACCGATAATTGAGGTATCAACATATGATAGGTAGGATGGAATCTTACCACCTACACACCCCAACATATAACGACTGCCCAAACGGTTAAGAGAATACTTCTCTAACCATACAAGCATCACCAATCATGATATCACATACCATCTACCACAACATATAACAACAAACATCAATCAATGTGATAATGGTCACAAGTCCACATGTGTGATACCCTTATAATTATATTCGCGACCATAGTTATAAGCCTATTCCACATGCATACTTACTTCCAAAACCACACATCTCAATGATAACGCACATACATCACATAGCACCTAATACACCATGCAATCCATGCTATCATACTTGCAAGTCCACTTGTGTTGTGACGCATGTATAATTATGTTGGCCACCATAATTATCTATTCCCCCTTTCATAAGTGTACTCCCTCCTATAACAACACATCATGCAAACAATCACGCAAACAAAAACAAAAGACGTCGCAAACAATCATCTCGCATGGAACAATTCCAACAATCGCGTAAACTCTATAATCACTATCACTTGGATAAAGTCGATCCAATATCCAAGAGTAATCACGCTCCAACATGGCTCCAGACGACAAAAGACAATATACAAATTCCAAAACATAACACAAAACAAAAGAAGGCGCATAATGGCTCAACTCCACTCTCGCACTTATCTCCCCACTCAGATCAATTCAACTTACTACTCGCTGTGGACTCTAGATCCGAATCCACACCATTTCATCCTAACTCCCTTTCATCTTTACTCAACCAACCATTCATGTTTCCTACACGTTGAGGTAGTCGACAACATGCAAAACCATCTCCATTCTTTTCTTCCAATTCTACATAATTCACAAGCGCATACAAATCACGAGGTTTAGACTAAACCACATCTCCTTCCTAGGTGAAGTGAGGACACTACCAAGGGTATTTGGTAATGGCTCCATCTACAGAAGTCGTCGTGGTTCCAAACCTCTCCACTTCTTCTCCACCAACGTTTCCCATAAACGTCCTCTCCTTGTCCGAACATGGATACATGCTATTGGAAACTCGGATTCTGCGGTTAGTCCGCTTCATCCTACCACCTCTCTCGCATCCAATAGCGACAACGGTTGTCCAACGAAGTATCTTACGCGCGGAAGACGATATAATAAAGTCGATATATACAATACTACGTATAGGGGATAAAATAGACGTCCGAAACTCAATAAAACTTCTCAGAAATATAGGAAAATAGACATATAAAATACTATACTTACACATAGGTCCTAAATGCAACTATATGAGGGACTCCTAGGTTATAGTGTAGGTCCAACCGCCAAATTCTCTATAACCAAGGCTCTGATACCAATCTGTCACACCCCGCCACGGCGGAAACGCGCGGGTGTAACTTCATGGATATCATCACAACACCTGGTGTCTACATAGAGAACAACTACATGCACATAAATAGAGCAATGTACAAACACAAAGTGTTGTAACAATACCCCAAAATAAAATAACCAAAACAAAACATAAACCCAAACATAGATGATAAACCACTTTCAATGCAACTAAGGTCTCGTCTATCCACATCCTTCTATCTTATCCTTAGAAATCTCACCTGAAAATGATGCTTAAAATGTCAACATTACGTTGGTGAGATTCACAGGTTTGAGACTCAACACACAAGGCAACCGAATTCACTGTGATTACAAAATATAGCTGGATAAATAACTATAGTTATCATATAGCTACATGCATTTGCAAGCCAATATCCACACACAAAGGCAACAACACTCATAAGGCAACCATTAGGACGGCTCGTGTCCTCCGACCCCATAATCATCAATTAGGTCACATGCGCGAGCAACAGGATAAGCATCCTCCTAATTGGATCCCATCAAACATATCATCAATTAGGTCGCTAACCTAATTGGATCCCATCAATCATATCATCAATTAGGTCGCTAACCTAATTGGATCCCATAAACATCCACACAAGCAAATAAACACACATAACATACATACGATAACATTATAAGTCCAAGCTCTTTAATACCACACACATAATCACAGTAAATCAAATCATTTAAGACAAGCATCATTCCCATCCCAAGTTTAAAACAAGTTAAAAATATGGGACTATGAACTCACCTTAAACTCTGCAGCTTCCACAAAAACAATCCACAATCTATAGCACACAAAAATAATCCACATTATACAAGGTCAAGCTAAAAGCTACAACCCATGTAATACACATATGATGGATGTGTAAGACTCATATGACCCACCATGGATCTCCTAGACATCACACTAACGACTACCATAACTTAATACTCACTAAATCCCTTGCACTCTAAAACTCGGAAAACGCAGAATTTTTGAGTACATTCACTCACATGAAATCACGACAAATAAAGCTCAACAACTCACACCAAAAATTTACCATGGTCTCTCATAAGCATAGAAGCTAATCCCAGAAGGCCATGGACCAATAACACACACAATTCAAACTTGTCAACTACTCAAATTCGGATCTGAACGCACACCAAAAAGTTTTGATTTCCATAAAATACTTCCACAAGTTTTTATCGCGAATCCTTTTCGTGGTAGTCTAATATAACCTAATACTTAACTATTCCAGAAGGCCTAGTCAAAATACCACTTTTACAACCACATGACACCCTCAAACTTTTACCCAAAATATGTCCCGGTTTGACAGCTTTGACACCTTAACAAAGAAAAATCAAAAGACCGACTTCCCGACCTTAAAATCGATCGTGTCTGGACTTTTTGGAAAGCTCTCTCATTATACTTCAATTTAGACTTAAAATTCGTGACTTAACTCATCAGCATCTGTTATTTACACTCACATCTTTACAGCCTTACAAATCTGTCCAAACCCTAACTCAATAACTAGCATGTTTTACGCTCAATTCTCTTAACCAATCATCATACTATTATCATTAATTGATCCCAAAATGTTTTATAACATAAATTTACAGAAGTCTACAAACCCTAGATACATCATACTTAATATTACATGAATTAGATTAATTAACCAATTAATTGAACATAGGGTTTAAAGATTTTACCTTGATTCTTGATTATTGCTTCACAATTATAAACCCTAACTTTTCCCTCTTTCTTTCCTCCTTGTGTTCGACTCAAATTGCAGAAAAAATGGGTTTAGGGTCGTTTGTTATGTTTATATGGGTAAGGGTTGGGCTTGTTTGGGTTGAACTAGGATTCCTTGGGCCTAAGAGTCATATTTGGACTCAAATTGGGTTTCCTTTTTCCCCTAAAATCCCTCTAGCCGAATTTTTACTTATATATATATATATATTTTTATTAATTTTTTTATTAAATTAATTTATTACACTCAAAATCTCTTACCTTTCATATTTTATAAATGCCCGTAACCAATTCTAGCGTCTTACGCGATAAACCTCAGTTTTTACGACAACTCGGAAAAATATCATTTCCAAAAATAAAGTTTCCAAAAATAAAATTTCACACTCTTTTTGAAACATAACTCATAAAAACAAACTCCTCGTAACTTGCTAACGCTCAAATACTTGAACGAAAACTTGTTACGCAAGATCACAAAAACACCAAAACTACACAAGTCATTTCTACACCACGAAGGTGATCAAAATGAACTTTCCCAAATTTCAAACTTTCCAAATCACAATAAAACCATTTACGCAAAGGGATTTAGTGCTAAAACTCACCTATATCACTTCAAACACCTAATACACACCAAACAAACGTCAACCGAGTCAAGACTATCAGTCAAACTGACCTGCTAAAACCACGGTTGTTACAGCACCCTGGTTCTTTGACCTAGTCAAACCAACACTCCCACTTTCTTCGACCTCCCTCGTATTACCCAGGGAATAAACAAAACACCACCACTGCTTCTCCTTTACCCACCATATCAACACCCTCCCCTACTCCAACCTCTGCAACACTCAACCACTTCCCCAAGACCTCAAAAGCCACTCCCCACTCACACCTTCCCCAACCTCTCACAATACCATACCTACCACTGCCCTGTCATCAATCCACCTCTCAAGTTTGGGCGCCAAAGTTGTTTAAAGGGTTGTGATGATTTGAATTCAATCCAAGGGTTGTAAATTGATCAAGAAAAGCAAAGAGTATCCAAGGAGGAAGAATCCATGAAAAGCATGGAAACCCTAGTTTGTTTAGTATAAATAGTAATGTTATGTAAGCCCATAGAGGCAGTCAGTCATTAGTTTTTAATAGTTAGTCAAAAAAAGTAGAGTTTTAGTTTTAAAAATTCAGTTCTTAGTTTTATTTGAAGTCTTTTGTAATTTTATTTCAAGTCAATGAAAGTTTCAAGTTTCTTTTACTGATTGTAGCTACTCATCTTTTTATATAGTATTGTCATTCATTTTAGTTTAATTCAAGTCTGCTTAACAATGTTTTATCAGAATCTTAGCTTTAAATTTTGTTTGTATTTTGAAAACACCACAGTGAACTCCATCAGGAGAGTTTGGCACAAGAACTTTTAGCACAAAAATTTGGTTTTGACCCGTTTTCTTTACTCAAATCAGCTTCCTTTTATTGTTGTTACTAGTCTTAGACCTAATTTTCTTGTTTCTAAATAACTTTAAAATAGTTCAGTTGTTTTTCCCATCATTTAATTTCATGACTGCCTCAAGTAGAAGCTAGGATAAATTGTTGTTTAGGTATTTGTTAGTCGTTTTTTTTTCTTGTTTGATTTTAGTCACAATTAGGATAGATTAGGGGCTGATGAGTGCTTATTCACTCATCCTTTTCAGGCCTTATTTCAGACCAAAAACACAAAATACTAACCAAAAATGCCAGGAGAATGCATGTTTTTGTATTTGTGTATGTGCAGGTATGGATATGAGAAAAATGAATAAAAACACAGCAAAACCGACAAAAACGAGCACGAGATTGGAAAAAGGTCAAAAGCCGGAGCCGGGGAAGCAAAATGATCAAAGAAAGTTCAAATTGTCAATAGGAGTCCTCAGGAATTCATAAAGTTGCATGTTTAGTCCCTGGTGAAAGTTTGAAGAAATTACAACATTAGTCCCTCAACTTTCAGAGTTTGGCATTAATGGTCCCTCAAAGATAATGTAAAGAAAAATCATCAAGTGGTCCTCCATGAATCTTAGAATGGCAACAAATACCCTTGGATTACACTTTTGGTAAATTACAGATTTGGTCCCTGGATTTTTAGATTTACAACTTTGGTCCTTGTGATTAATACTACTCCTAAACCAGTAAACACAACCGGATCCACAATACCACTTGGCCCAAAAAGAAACAAAGCCCAACCTCCCTTTTATTCTACCCGGCCTGCTACATAAACCCGACCCAACCCCTAATTAATACCTTTTTAAAATACCCGCGCCCCCTTTTACCACAAACCCAGAAAACTACTGTTTACCAAGAACCCTAAAACTACCCCACGCTCAATTACCCCGATTGAATAATAATTACCCAATGATGAGGTTTCTAGAAGGGATAGTCACGTGTCAGGGAATGTCAGCACATGACAGAGGGGTACGTGGGCCAATAAGAAGCCACACGGAGGATAGGTCTCAATCACATCAATCAATCAAGGGCTGAGAATGATTGGATACTTCTAGAGCATGATCTTATGGCTATCAAGGGTCTCAAACAAGCACAGATAGACACGGATTGCTGAGCTGGATTCAAGGACCTCAAACCCTAGCAACCTCAGCTCTCTTATATATACCCCCTCCATTTCATTGTAATAGTGTGCCTCTTTTAAGTATTGTTATGCTGTTATTTTATTTCTTGTATTTGAATTCCTTTTATTAATGAAAATTTAATTTCAGTTTTATTATACTTGTTTTAATCTTAGCTTCTTTTATTTATAGCTTATTGTCTATTATCTGTTTTCAGTTTATTATTTCTATTTCCTTACTGCTTTTTAAATTCAGTTTTAACTCTTCAGTTCATTTACTTATTGTTGTTTCAAGTATTACATAAAAAGAAAAATAAAAAAATAATAAAAAAATCAGAAAATACAAAAAAAAAATATCAAGTTCTTATTTACAAAAGCTTCAATAAGCTTTTCATTTGTTCATTGAGTTTCATTTAAGCTGTTTATAGCTTTTGTGATACTGTCTTTGGCACCAAACACTCAAACTCTCTCAATTCACAAAAGGTCAACTCTGGTCAACTACTCAGCTTATTGAGAATAAGCTGAGCTTAATTGGTGTATAAGGCAGCCAATAAGGTGCCATTGGCCTGTCAAAAGACAGGCTAGCTCAGTGAAACCCCCTCTGTTTGAGCTGAGGGGGTATTGGCTTTGTAAGTTCCATCATATTCCATTTCTGTTTCATCTATTAAGCTATAGTAGTTTAGATCTGTGTTAAGTTACTTATTATTGATTGATACAGCTTGTGTGAGTGTTATAATAGTTGGATAATAGTAGTTGTTTCATCTGTTTGGCTGTTAGATACTTGTTGTTGTTTGAGACTCACCATAGCACTATTTCTGTGACACATTTGTGGATCTATTTTCTGCTTTACACTTGCATCTGAGATCTGTTTTCTGCTTTGGTTTATAGTATTTGAATCTTATTCAGTTCATAATTGTTGATTTGGAATTAGTTTGGATTGAACTGTGGTGGTTTCTAGTTGTTGACAGGATAATTAGGGGTGTTTGGTTCTTAACTGTTTACTAGTATCAATTGCATCTCAGAGGTTAAGCTTAGTTTAGATAGCTCATATTAGTTGCATATAGGATATACCAAGCATAAAATTCAGTAGTCATTTCATTTTAGTCAAAATCACTTGTTGCATAGATTTCTGCATAACAGTTTTCTTAAGATAGTTGCATAATCATAATTTTAGTTGCATTAGTTGTTATAGTAGCCTAATTCAATCATACTTTAGGTTTATATAACTATTTCAGTTAAAAATTGATAATCAAAATTCAATTTGGTCAAAGTTTTGTGTTAATCAAATAGTCAAATTGTTCTTGGTTACCTGTTTTGGACAAATATTCAAAGAGGTGCACAGCCCTCAAATTTGATTCAAAATACTTTTGGAAAGCTGTTTTGTGGAATTTGGTAGTAAGTTTTCAAGTTTCAAAAAGAATTTTTAGGTTTGGAAGTCACTTGCTTATCTAAAATGATTATTGAAATGGCCTGTTTGGCTTACTAGCTCCCCTGCACTCAGTTTTTGATCAACACTCTTGGGTTGTTTTAGGTTAGTAAATTGGAACAAGGATCTGTTTTCTAGGTTCATTTGTGATCTCTAATTGTAAGTGAGTGATTTGCACCATTAAGCTCCATCTCTTTAGCTTATTTGCACTGCTTATCAGTCTCATCAAGTTGGGTGGTTGAGACTAGCTTCCAATGTTGCAAAAATCGTGAATCGGTCCCGAGGCGGTCGGGGGCCGAGTTGCGATTTTTTCCCGATTAATCGGCCGAGAGGCGGCCGATTAATCGGCCGATTACCTTGGAATTTCCTCCAAGTTCCAAGGCCGAGGCCGATTAATCGGCCGCCTCAGCCGATTTTTGCAACACTGCTAGCTTCTGTTTTCAAAATATAGGCCTGCTAGTGAGCTTTTGAGCTTGAATCTGAGTTGGTTGTTAAATTTGAGTTCACATACTATTGTAGTTGTTGTTCCATTTGATTAGTACCTTTTGCTTATCCTGTTTGTGCTTATTGCTTATTTCAATAGTGCTTATTTGCCCTTTTTGCATCCATATCTGAGTTTCTGTGTTCAATTTGGTCTAAGATCTGTTCCAACAAGTCATTTTAGTCTAAAAATCATTTGGTCAAAGTTGGGTTACTTTTGGTCAACATTCTTATTAATAAGCACTTTCAATTAAGCTGTTTAAGCCCATTCAGCACTTCCAGTGCTTATTTTTCAAAATTTATATTTTTCCTAGATTTAAAATAATATTTTAGAATTTCCCTGAAATTTTCATATTTTTCTGAGCTCATTTGCTATTTTTCTTATTTTATTTTCATTTTTAATCAATTTTAATTACTTTTTAATTACTAAAAAATTCAAAAAAATCAGAAAAACACCAGAAAAATCCAAAAAAATATTAGAAAATTATTTTTAATTATTTTAGAATTTTAGAAATTTATTTTGCATTTTTCTCAATTTATTTGCATTTTCTTTTAATTTTTAATTAGTTTAATTAGTTTTTAATTCATAAAAAATAAATAAAAAGTCAAAAAAAAAATATTTTTCTTTTTCTCAAAATTTTCTTTTATCATTTTTAATTTTTGAAAATTATTTTCAAGCCCGTAGGAGTAGTGTAGCTTAAAAGTCGCGTTTTATTTCGTTCGTTAACGTTTAATTTCCGTTTTAGCTTATGTTTTTCGTTTCTACGTTACGTTTGTGGTTTGTTTAGTTGAATTACGTGCTTAATTGATTATTTGTGCTTCATTTAATATTTCATTAGTGTAATCTCATTCACATCACTTTTTTTTACACTTTTCACGACACGTTTTCCGGATCGAAAATTCGGAATTCCATTCACCCTTCACACGGAATACGACTTCGGGTTATCCGTATTTATTTGCGGATTTCTTGAGCTTACATCTATACTATAATATTGATATTGTGTTTTTCACGAATCAATTTTGGCGCCGCTGCAGGGGAGGGTTGAAGTGAATTTTTGAATATTCGTTTTTGAAAAAGTGTGTTTTGATAAGCCTTCCTCTATTTTGTATATATTATATAAATATCGAAAAATCAAAAACACTTTTCCTAAAGTGTTTTCACAAAAATACCAAAAAAATAATAAAGTTATAGCCTCGACTCGATCGAAAGAAAGGGCGTTGTAAACCAAATAAGTCTCTCAATATAACTACGCGTGAAATTAGTTGCGAGTCGGATTACTTTAATTCTACGACCGAATAAGCGGAAAATACGGATAGCTTTGACATTAAATTGCAAGCTGAAGAGAGATCCATTCTTCTCTCCCGTTCCGTCGCGAGTAGATTAAGGGAAACGGTTTACGATTAACGTAACGTTTGAAAAAGAAAAAACAAAAGTTTAAGTTTTGCTTTATAAAAACAAAAATACAAAAAGATTTTCCTTTTCAAATTTGATTTTCCTTTTATTTTTCAAAATTTGAGTTTTTGTGGTGTATGAACACCCGGTCATCTTCTAAACGTCTTATTTCTCCATTATCGAAACCCGAGAGTTTGATACGTCACACACACAAAGTTCGTTTCCCTAACATCACGGAAATGGAACAAAACAACCACAACAATCAACACCCTCCGGTGGGTGTTGTTCAAAATGCACCAGCTCCCGATCTCCGAACGATGGAGGAGCTGTGTCAACCGACAATGCACGGTAGAGGCGGTCCGATTGCCCCTCTCAATATTGAGGCTACGGATTTTGGACTTAAACACCACATGATTCAACAAGTCCAGAATTCGTGCCAATTTCACGGTTTACCGGGTGACGATGCTAACAAGCATCTCGACAAATTTTTAACCGTCACCCAAAGTATGAAACAACATGGGGTCTCCGATGACGCCCTTCGTCTTTCTCTCTTCCCCTATTCTATTACACATCATGCCACAGCTTGGTTTGATCGTCTTCCCAAGAACTCGATTCAAACCTTCGAAGAAATGGTATCGAAGTTCTTGGCGAAATATTTTCCACCATCGATGGTGACGAAACTTCGAAACGATATTAGCAATTTCCGTCAGCTTCCCGATGAATCTTTATTCGAAGCTTGGGAACGCTATAAGCTTGCTATTGATCGGTGTCCAAACCATAACATGCTTCTTGTTACGATAATCGATACGTTTTACAATGGTTTGACTTTGCGACATCGGGACACGATCAATGCAGCTGCGGGTGGAACTTTTATGAAACGACGTCCTGAAGATTGCTACGAACTTATTGAAAACATGACGGCTCATTACAATTACTGGGATTCCTCTGCCGAGAGGAATGAGTCAAGAACAACCGTTGCTCACAATTCTTCTACGTCTAATTCTGAAATAGCCGCAATTACTAAGAAACTCGATGATTTGTCGACTGCTGTTTTAAGAATGCACCAAACTTCTCAAAATCAAAATCAAGTCAAGAACCATCAAGTCAATATGGTGAACAATGTTTGTGAGACTTGTGGTGGTCCTCATTCGTATTTTGAATGCCCAGCCACCGGTGGCTACACTCACGATAATGTGTATGCTGCTTCGGGAACCTACAATATGGGCGGTAACGGATACCAACCACAGGGTGACCGAAATCTTCTTAGCTACCGTTCGAACCATTATGTTGGACCACCCGGTTTCAATCAACCGAATCAAGTCAATCAAGTTAATCAAAATGTGCAAAACCGAAATCATCAATTCAATCACAATGCTAATCAAAATCGGATGAACAATGGTTTTCAGAATCAAAACAATGGTTTTCAAAATCAAAATCGGGGAAATTATAATCATGGACCGAATCAAGGGAATTTTCATGGAAATTTTCAAAATGCTAATCATGGGAATTATAATCATGGAAATCAGAATTTTCAGAATCAAGGTTTCAATAACAACAATCGTGGTCAAAATTTTCAAAATCCAGTTGTGAATCATTCTTCTTCGGATGAATTACTCAAGCAGTTTATGAAAAGTCAAGAGGAAATGAATAAAATGTTAATCAATCAAATGACCGAATTGAAGAAGTCTTTAAATGATCGACCCTCGGGTACGGGTACTCTTCCAAGCAACACGATCGCTAACCCGAGGGGCGATGCTAAGGCGATCACGACTATGAGTGGTATTGTAATCGATGGACCAACGGCTCCGACTACCCCTTCTTCTTCTTCGTCTCCCAAGGTAGTCGTCCGTGAAACCGAGGCGACAACGGATACGGAAATTCTTAATAATAATGGAAGGACCGAGAACATCCAACCTCCGGTGGTCCCAACGTCTAAAGGAAAAGATAAAGTTGTTAATGAAACTGAAAGTCCCGTGAAAGTTAATTTGCCTTATCCGTCACGCTTAAACGAACAAAAGCACCGTGAGAAAGATAAAATTCAGATGGAAAAGTTTACCAAGTTTTTCAAGAGCTACATTTTGACATAACTCTAGCGGATGCTATACTTTTAATGCCTAAATTTGCTTCTATGCTAAAAGGTCTTTTGAATAACAAAGAAAAATTGTTTGAAAAATCACGAACCCAGATGAATGAGAATTGCTCGGCGGTTATCCTCAAAAAGCTCCCCGAAAAGCTTGAAGACCCCGGTCGATTTCTCATTCCGTGTAATTTTCCTGGGATGGTTCAATGCTTCGCCTTGGCCGATCTCGGCGCTAGCATTAACCTAATGCCGTTATCAATTTGGAAGAAGTTGTCTTTACCCAATTTGACTTTGACTTGTATGACCCTCGAGCTTGCCGACCGATCTACTTCCCGCCCGATGGGAATAGCCGAGGATGTCTTTGTTAATGTGGGAAAATTCCATTTCCCTGCCGATTTTGTCATTGTTGATTTCGATGCCGATCCACGGGTACCTCTCATTCTCGGAAGAGGTTTCCTAAGGACTGGCCGTGCTTTGATTGATGTTTTCGATGAAGAAATTACCTTACGCGTTGGTACCGAAGCCGTAACTTTAACTTGGATCAAACCGCGAGGTACTCCTCCGAGTTTGATAAATATTCCGTTAACCGAATCGACGTTATCGACGAAGTTACGGAGGAGTACGCTCAAGAGTTACTTGGTTTTATCGAACATGCTTCGAGTGGCAATCCCACTCATTCTTCTGAACCGATAATTTCTAATCCTTCCCCTTCCCTTACTCCGTTTGAGGGAAGTGATTTCATCTTGGAAGAGATCGAGGCCTTTCTTGCTAATGATTCGATTTCACCGGAAATTGATCATTCTGATTGTGACCCGGAGGGGGATGTACTTTTGATTGAGAAATTGTTAAATGAAGATCCCAACCCGTCCTTCCCTCCGCTTGACCTTAAAATGGCCGACGTTAAAGAAGTTAAGCCGTCTACTGAGAATCCTCCGGAGCCCGAGCTCAAGGATTTACCTCCTCATCTCGAATACGCATTCTTGGAAGGAACCGATAAACTTCCCGTCATTATTTCTAAGGAACTTAAAGATGAGGAGAAGAAACGTCTCATAGATGTGCTCAAGAAGCATAAGAGTGCCATCGCTTGGCAAATTTCTGATATCAAGGGTATCGACCCTCGTTTTTGCACGCATAAGATCTTACTTGAAGATAATTTCAAACCGTCCGTTCAGCAACAACGACGGGTTAACCCGAAAATTCATAAGGTTATCAAAAAGGAAGTTATCAAACTCCTCGATGCCGGAATGATTTATCTAATCTCGGATAGCTCTTGGGTTAGCCCGGTCCACTGCGTATCGAAGAAAGGTGGAATAACCGTCGTTACAAATGAAGATAATGAATTGATTCCGACACGTCTTGTTATCGGATGGAGAGTTTGTATTGATTATCGTAAATTGAATGATGCGACTCGTAAGGACCATTTCCCACTTCCATTTATGGATCAAATGCTAGAACGCCTAGCGGGAAATGAGTTCTATTGTTTTCTTGATGGATTTTCCGGCTATTTTCAAATACCTATTGACCCTTCGGACCAGGAAAAGACTACCTTTACTTGCCCTTATGGTACGTTTGCCTATCGTCGTATGCCTTTTGGCTTATGCAATGCTCCAGGCACGTTCCAAAGGTGTATGATGTCAATATTCTCGGATATGATCGAGAAAACCATGGAAGTTTTCATGGATGATTTCTCGGTCTATGGAGATTCTTTTACTTCGTGCCTCTCCCATTTAGAAAATATGCTGAAACGGTGTGAAGACACCAACTTGGTTCTAAATTGGGAGAAATGCCATTTCATGGTCAAAGAGGGCATTGTCCTCGGCCACAAGATTTCGAAATCTGGGATTGAGGTCGATAGAGCTAAAGTCGACGTTATTGCAAAATTACCTCATCCCACGACAGTTAAAGGAATTAGAAGTTTTTTAGGTCATGCCGGCTTTTACCGACGTTTCATTCAAGACTTTTCTAAGATAGCCCGGCCTCTGACACACTTGCTTGAAAAAGATGCTCCGTTTATCTTCTCAAATGAATGCATCGAGGCATTTAATGTTCTTAAAAAGAAGTTAACGGAGGCTCCTGTCTTAATTGCCCCCGATTGGGACTTGCCCTTCGAGCTAATGTGCGATGCTAGCGATTATGCCATTGGTGCAGTCCTAGGGCAACGCAAGTCTAAACATTTTCAGCCGATACACTATGCCAGTAAAACAATGACCGACGCTCAATACCATTATACGACTACTGAGAAAGAAATGTTAGCCGTCATTTACGCTTTTGAAAAGTTTCGATCTTATTTGCTTTTGAAGAAATGCATAGTGTACACGGATCATTCGGCTCTTAAGTACCTTATGGCAAAGCAAGATGCTAAGCCATGCTTGATGCGGTGGGTTCTCCTCCTTCAAGAATTTAAAGTTGAAATTCGAGATAAAAAGGGAGCTGAGAACCTTACTGCTGATCACTTATCGCGTTTAGAGAATCCCCACCAAAGTGTTTTCGAGAAAAAGGAGATTAACGAAGCATTTCCTCTCGAGACACTGGGGAGTTTATCACATGGTGATTCTAGTACCCCATGGTTCGCCGACTTTGCGAATTACCATGCGGGGAATTTTATCCGGAAAGGGATGTCGTTCCAGCAGAAGAAAAAATTCTTCAAAGATGTTAAGCATTATTTCTGGGACGATCCCTATTTGTTTAAGATATGTGCGGATCAAGTGATCCGGCGGTGCGTTCACGGCAAAGAAGCCGCTGACATTCTTATGGCATGCCACAATGGACCCACGGGGGGACATCATGGTGCCAATTTCACCGCTAAGAAAGTTTTTGATTCCGGCTTCTACTGGCCGACGATTTACCGGGATGCTCATGAGTTGGTTAAATCATGTGATTCTTGCCAGCGTCAAGGAAAAATTACTCAGAAGGACGAGATGCCTCAAAATGCCATCCAAGTCTGTGAAATTTTTGACGTCTGGGGTATCGATTTCATGGGTCCATTCCCGTCTTCTCGTGGTAACAAATATATACTCGTGGCCGTCGATTACTTGTCTAAATGGGTCGAAGCGAAGGCACTACCCACCAATGACGCCCGAGTTGTTGTGAAATTTCTTAAAAGTCTTTTCGCCCGATTTGGTGCACCTCGTGCTATTATAAGCGATCGTGGGACCCATTTCTGTAACGACCAATTCGCTAAAGTTATGCTCAAATATGGTGTCACACATCGTCTTTCTACGGCATATCATCCACAGACGAGTGGTCAAGTTGAGGTTTCCAATCGTGGCTTGAAACATATATTAGAAAGGACCGTAGGTGAACATCGTGGTTCATGGGCCGATAAGTTAGATGATGCACTTTGGGCCTTCCGTACAGCTTACAAAACACCCATCGGGTGCACTCCTTACAAGCTGGTTTACGGGAAGGCCTGCCATTTGCCCTTTGAACTTGAGCACAAGGCCTACTGGCCTTGAAACATGCTAATTTTGACCTTCAAACCGCGGGTGATCACCGAAAAGTTCAGTTGAATAAATTAGTCGAGCTTCGTGATCAGGCCTATGAGAATTCTTTGATCTACAAAGAGAAGACAAAGAGGATTCACGATGCTAAAATTAAAGATCGCGTCTTCAATGTTGGTGACCGAGTCCTTCATTTCAATTCTCGATTAAAGATTTTCTCGGGCAAATTAAAAACCCGTTGGTCTGGACCATTCACCATTACCCAAGTATTTCCCTATGGGACCGTTGAACTTGCTCAACCTAATGGTCCCAATTTTAAGGTGAATGGTCATCGTGTTAAACATTACTTTGGAGGGGACATACCACCCATGGTTGTCCCGGATCTCCAGACTTTCCCCAAGGACGATTAAATTCGGGGATCGAGTCAAGCTCATGTGACTCGGTGAACAAAAACAAGCGCTTCGTGGGAGGCACCCCATGCTTATCCATTTCATTTTCTCTATTTTCTATTTTCTAATAACGTGACGTGAGGGGGGCGACCCTTTACATTTCTTGTGTTTTCGTGGTTGTTGTTTATGTATGTTCAGGAATTTCCCCGAAGTTTGAGGACTCTCGTGCTCGTGGTTTGTCGTTCTCTCCACTCGAGTCTCATCCTTCGCTGCTCTTTCGGAAATTCACCATATCAAAAATCTAATCGACTAACGTTTATCTCTTGGCATACTTAATAAACGGCCTTAGATTTTACGTAGGATTACCTTTACCTTTAAAACATTGAGGACAATGTTTCACTTTAGTCTGGGGGGTGAATCTTCGATTCGATTTGACGTGCACCATCGTCTGAGCTGTTAACTTACGCAACTCCGTTTTCCACCAAAAATTTTACTTTTTGTCACCGCTTTATCAAAAAAAAAAAAAAAAAAAAAAAAAAAAAAAAAAAAAAAATGAATGAAAAAATATATATATGATATGAATAAATAAGATTTGACACCTTGTTTTGACTTTCCTACCGGCGAGAGTAGAAATAAATGTTCCGACTTGACCGGGCGTGTTGAGCCCTAGCTCGTCTCCCTTAACCAAAATAATCAAAAGATTATGGCTAAGCATCCGCGGATCTCATTATTTGGGATTTTAAATTTGCGGAGATCGAGGAATGATAGAGTTTATTTAGAAGTTTCGTGCTATACACGGATCGCATTACTGGGATTTAAAAAACCCACGAGAGGTACTTGTGGCCTCCTTGTTCCCATCAGCAACGTCACCAATATATAAATAGATGTCTAGGATTAATTAAGGGTATGCGGTTTGGGCAATACTTAGTTTTTTCTCGTTCCCAACAAAATCTCTGCATATGGGGGTTTGGTACACATAGGGGTACTGCCAGTGTTACAGTAAAATAGACTATTGCATCTTGCCGGTTTGCAGCCGATGTTGTGATCTTAATAAAGGCCGTAGGACTTGGGGTTTGGCATATAGTTATGAATATCAATAATAATAGTCCAAAGCCAAAATAAAAAGGCAGAGGAATCCAAAGCTACAAAAAAGCAGCGGATAGAAATCCAAAGTCATAATAAAGCTCTTACATCTTGACGGCTCATAAACCGTTGACTGTAAAAGAATAAAGGACTAAGGACCAAAGTATTATTAAAGTGCTTATGATTATGCAAAAATGCCAAGCTTCGACTCCGGGGGTTTCCCTAATAAAAAGCTTCCGTTTCGGGTATCAAACATGGTATGTCTCGGTCGTAAATAAAAAGGGAGCCCCTACAAATCGTGTTAAATCAGAGACCTTCATGTGGACCCGATTTCTGTATGCAGGGGTTTTCGAGGGAAAGTTTGGAAACTACTTAGCGTTCAAATTTTGTGCTCTTATCGGACTAACAAATATCGAAACGAGAAAATATGAAGCAATTCATTTCTCACAATTAAAATCTTTAGATACAAAACTTAGGACCTGGGGACAAGAGGTAATACACAAGTAACTTTTGTGGGCAGTGTTAGCATCTAACTTCTGGATAAACAATGATCTCGATTTTACGCTTAGTTTGGGAGCTTGTGAAAAATCAAGGGTGACGATTTTTATCCGTATGGTCTCTTCTCTGTGAGAAGTGTTTCTACTCGTTAACCCTGAAAATTATCAACAGATAAGAATTGATAATGAAAGTCAAAGCAAACCGTCACTTATATAAAAAATGAAAAAGTACAAAAATAGTAGTTGTAGTTGTTATTCATGAAAATCGGAAAACGGAGCGTTTTTAAGAATAAATGATTTTACTATCTCTTTTGAACATCATTGCTACTTTACAACGTCAGTAAAGAGAGGTTTTGAAATTATTTATCTTTTAAGCGTGAGGTGATGACATTGCGTGAGGGCACGGCAATACCTTAGTCTGGGGGATTTTGATGAGTGCTTATTCACTCATCCTTTTCAGGCCTTAATTCAGACCAAAAACACAAAATACTAACCAAAAATGCCAGGAGAATGCATGTTTTTGTATTTGTGTATGTGCAGGTACGGATATGAGAAAAATGAATAAAAACACAGCAAAACCGACAAAAACGAGCACGAGATTGGAAAAAGGTCAAAAGCCGGAGCCGGGGAAGCAAAATGATCAAAGAAAGTTCAAATTGTCAATAGGAGTCCTCAGGAATTCATAAAGTTGCATGTTTAGTCCCTGGTGAAAGTTTGAAGAAATTACAACATTAGTCCCTCAACTTTCAGAGTTTGGCATTAATGGTCCCTCAAAGATAATGTAAAGAAAAATCATCAAGTGGTCCTCCATGAATCTTAGAATGGCAACAAATACCCTTGGATTACAATTTTGGTAAATTACAAATTTGGTCCCTGGATTTTTAGATTTACAACTTTGGTCCTTGTGATTAATACTACTCCTAAACCAATAAACACAACCGGATCCACAATACCACTTGGCCCAAAAAGAAACAAAGCCCAACCTCCCTTTTATTCTACCCGGCCTGCTACATAAACCCGACCCAACCCCTAATTAATACCTTTTTAAAATACCCGCGCCCCCTTTTACCACAAACCCAGAAAACTACTGTTTACCAAGAACCCTAAAACTACCCCACGCTCAATTACCCCGATTGAATAATAATTACCCAATGATGAGGTTTCTAGAAGGGATAGTCACGTGTCAGGGAATGTCAGCACATGACAGAGGGGTACGTGGGCCAATAAGAAGCCACACGGAGGATAGGTCTCAATCACATCAATCAATCAAGGGCTGAGAATGATTGGATACTTCTAGAGCATGATCTTATGGCTATCAAGGGTCTCAAACAAGCACAGATAGACACGGATTGCTGAGCTGGATTCAAGGACCTCAAACCCTAGCAACCTCAGCTCTCTTATATATACCCCCTCCATTTCATTGTAATAGTGTGCCTCTTTTAAGTATTGTTATGCTGTTATTTTATTTCTTGTATTTGAATTCCTTTTATTAATGAAAATTTAATTTCAGTTTTATTATACTTGTTTTAATCTTAGCTTCTTTTATTTACAGCTTATTGTCTATTATCTGTTTTCAGTTTATTATTTCTATTTCCTTACTGCTTTTTAAATTCAGTTTTAACTCTTCAGTTCATTTACTTATTGTTGTTTCAAGTATTACATAAAAAGAAAAATAAAAAAAAAATAAAAAAATCAGAAAATACAAAAAAAAAATATCAAGTTCTTATTTACAAAAGCTTCAATAAGCTTTTCATTTGTTCATTGAGTTTCATTTAAGCTGTTTATAGCTTTTGTGATACTGTCTTTGGCACCAAACACTCAAACTCTCTCAATTCACAAAAGGTTAACTCTGGTCAACTACTCAGCTTATTGAGAATAAGCTGAGCTTAATTGGTGTATAAGGCAGCCAATAAGGTGCCATTGGCCTGTCAAAAGACAGGCTAGCTCAGTGAAACCCCCTCTGTTTGAGCTGAGGGGGTATTGGCTTTGTAAGTTCCATCATATTCCATTTCTGTTTCATCTATTAAGCTATAGTAGTTTAGATCTGTGTTAAGTTACTTATTATTGATTGATACAGCTTGTGAGTGTTATAATAGTTGGATAATAGTAGTTGTTTCATCTGTTTGGCTGTTAGATACTTGTTGTTGTTTGAGACTCACCATAGCACTATTTCTGTGACACATTTGTGGATCTATTTTCTGCTTTACACTTGCATCTGAGATCTGTTTTCTGCTTTGGTTTATAGTATTTGAATCTTATTCAGTTCATAATTGTTGATTTGGAATTAGTTTGGATTGAACTGTGGTGGTTTCTAGTTGTTGACAGGATAATTAGGGGTGTTTGGTTCTTAACTGTTTACTAGTATCAATTGCATCTCAGAGGTTAAGCTTAGTTTAGATAGCTCATATTAGTTGCATATAGGATATACCAAGCATAAAATTCAGTAGTCATTTCATTTTAGTCAAAATCACTTGTTGCATAGATTTCTGCATAACAGTTTTCTTAAGATAGTTGCATAATCATAATTTTAGTTGCATTAGTTGTTATAGTAGCCTAATTCAATCATACTTTAGGTTTATATAACTATTTCAGTTAAAAATTGATAATCAAAATTCAATTTGGTCAAAGTTTTGTGTTAATCAAATAGTCAAATTGTTCTTGGTTACCTGTTTTGGACAAATATTCAAAGAGGTGCACAGCCCTCAAATTTGATTCAAAATACTTTTGGAAAGCTGTTTTGTGGAATTTGGTAGTAAGTTTTCAAGTTTCAAAAAGAATTTTTAGGTTTGGAAGTCACTTGCTTATCTAAAATGATTATTGAAATGGCCTGTTTGGCTTACTAGCTCCCCTGCACTCAGTTTTTGATCAACACTCTTGGGTTGTTTTAGGTTAGTAAATTGGAACAAGGATCTGTTTTCTAGGTTCATTTGTGATCTCTAATTGTAAGTGAGTGATTTGCACCATTAAGCTCCATCTCTTTAGCTTATTTGCACTGCTTATCAGTCTCATCAAGTTGGGTGGTTGAGACTAGCTTCCAATGTTGCAAAAATCGTGAATCGGTCCCGAGGCGGTCGGGGGCCGAGTTGCGATTTTTTCCCGATTAATCGGCCGAGAGGCGGCCGATTAATCGGCCGATTACCTTGGAATTTCCTCCAAGTTCCAAGGCCGAGGCCGATTAATCGGCCGCCTCAGCCGATTTTTGCAACACTGCTAGCTTCTGTTTTCAAAATATAGGCCTGCTAGTGAGCTTTTGAGCTTGAATCTGAGTTGGTTGTTAAATTTGAGTTCACATACTATTGTAGTTGTTGTTCCATTTGATTAGTACCTTTTGCTTATCCTGTTTGTGCTTATTGCTTATTTCAATAGTGCTTATTTGCCCTTTTTGCATCCATATCTGAGTTTCTGTGTTCAATTTGGTCTAAGATCTGTTCCAACAAGTCATTTTAGTCTAAAAATCATTTGGTCAAAGTTGGGTTACTTTTGGTCAACATTGCTTATTAATAAGCACTTTTAATTAAGCTGTTTAAGCCCATTCAGCACTTCCAATGCTTATTTTTCAAAATTTATATTTTTCCTAGATTTAAAATAATATTTTAGAATTTCCCTGAAATTTTCATATTTTTCTGAGCTCATTTGCTATTTTTCTTATTTTATTTTCATTTTTAATCAATTTTAATTACTTTTTAATTACTAAAAAATTCAAAAAAATCAGAAAAACACCAGAAAAATCCAAAAAAATATTAGAAAATTATTTTTAGTTATTTTAGAATTTTAGAAATTTATTTTACATTTTTCTCAATTTATTTGCATTTTCTTTTAATTTTTAATTAGTTTAATTAGTTTTTAATTCATAAAAAATAAATAAAAAGTCAAAAAAAAATATTTTTCTTTTTCTCAAAATTTTCTTTTATCATTTTTAATTTTTGAAAATTATTTTCAAGCCCGTAGGAGTAGTGTAGCTTAAAAGTCGCGTTTTATTTCGTTCGTTAACGTTTAATTTCCGTTTTAGCTTACGTTTTTCGTTTCTACGTTACGTTTGTGGTTTGTTTAGTTGAATTACGTGCTTAATTGATTATTTGTGCTTCATTTAATATTTCATTAGTGTAATCTCATTCACATCACTTTTTTTTACACTTTTCACGACACGTTTTCCGGATCGAAAATTCGGAATTCCACTCACCCTTCACACGGAATACGACTTCGGGTTATCCGTATTTATTTGCGGATTTCTTGAGCTTACATCTATACTATAATATTGATATTGTGTTTTTCACGAATCAGGGGCTCAACATCTTGTACCTTAGATTTGTGGGTCAATAGTTCAATTCTGCCCCATTTTACACCACTACTGCACTTGCCATATTTTGTCCTGTTTAGCCGTTTTTTATCTAAAATTGATGCAAGCTGTAGGGTGAATCAGCTTGTGATGTTTGGTGCTTCTAGATTCATGTAGGTTTATTCAATTGCCCATTGTTCATTGCAAAACATAACCACCAGGATGCGTTGAGGGCTGCAACATCCAAACAGGTCCTTTCAAAATTTTTTTGATCTTGCATTCAGTATCATAAGAATTGGATTTAGATCTTAATTTCAGTGTTGCTTTTAAGTTTATAGTACAAGCTTATAAGGGTTAAGCTTTTGGGAGGTCATTACATCTTATCTAGTGCTTATTATCTAGGCTGCTTGCTTGCAAGTGTCTGATAGTAAGCTGTTTTTGCTTACTTGTTGGGTGGAATAGAGTGCGTGTCTTAGGATAATTCTCTGGTACTTAGGAAAATAGGATAGATTAGTGGCTTTTTAGGTTTATTTGTAGCCTTGGTAAACTTATTTGGCTTATATCAGTTTAGCTTTTGTTTGGTTTTCATCTTTTTTTCATAACTGTCAGGGTCTTCTTTGAGTTTAGTTTACCAGCTTAATTGGTGGATTTTGTTTTGGTTTTAGCTTATTCGGATTCTCATGCTTAGCCTTTGCTCTGTTTCCCCTTTAGTATAGCTTATTAACTGCTTTTAGATAACCTGCTTGATACCCTGCACCATCCTTTGCTCATTTTGAACCATTTTTCTACAACCCATTACTTGCTCAATTTTTGATTATTTGGCTTGGTGCTGGTTGATTTAGGAAGCTAGCAACACTGTCTTATTGCATGTGCTTGTTGATTATTCTAGGTAGCTTATGTCCTTGCTTATTTATGCCCTTTCTTTTTGCTCATTTAAACCCCTTGGTGATGTATGCACACCAGTCAACCACTGAGCTTGTTTGAATTTTTTGGTACCTCTTGATTCTTGTTGTTCGTTGTTGTTGTTAGTTGATTACATTGAGATTGTGTTTGATTTAGTGTTAGCATTTGGCTTTTGCTTATTGGTTTGCTGCCATGTTTCAAAATTTTCATTTAAAACTCAAACTCACCACTGTTGGTTAATCAAGCGTGCACAAGCTTGATTTAAGCTTTTTAGTCGAAGTTGTTTTTATGAAAGTGGTTGTCTTGGTTGTTTAAATAATTTGTCAAAAGAAAATTTGAAAAACAAATCAGTTGTAAAAAATATGGGGTTGGGTGGAATCGAACCTGGGGTGACATGCAACAAACAGACACAACAAACAACTCCCACCATCTGATCCATGCCATGCTTCTTGTTATGTTTTGCATCTTTTTATATTTAATATAGTTCACTTACAATTAGCTTATTTGCTTATTTAGGCTTAATCTCTGCTTATTTTTACATTGAACCACCAGTTTTTTAGATTTTTCTTAAATTAGTTTTAACTTATAGTATTTATTAAAAAAATTTCACATTTATTGGATTAATATAGAATTAGTTAGAATTTAATTTGTGTTAATTAGATTTAAATTCATAATAAATAGAATTTCTGTTAAAAAATTAATTTTCTTTTTTACAAAATTTTCTTTTGTCATTTATTACGTAGGAAAATTATTTGTAGGCCCGTAGGACTTGCGTAGCTAGAAATTCACGGTTTTATTTGTGCGTTGACGTTTATCTTAAATAAACGTCACGTTTATTTGTCAATTTGAGTTTTAGGATTCCCGATACCTAACTTTGCTTCCCGTAGTATTTTAGGACTTCCCTAGTTTACTTATTGCCTTTTATTTCCCCTTAGGTTGTTTATAATTCATTTACGTTTGATAATTTCAAATTTCCGTTAATTTAACGTATCACAAAACCAAACAATCCTTCCAACATACAAGATTTTAATCTCAATCTCACTCGAAGCTTTCCATTCACACCTCGTTGGGGTACGACCCGGGAAATCACTTCCCGGTCTCACAATTTAAATATCACTTTCAAAAGTTTTGCGAGGTAATCTTTTTCCTAAAAGGTTTACTCGTATTACTTCACGTCTATTTATCCCACGATAAATTAGACCTCGCGTTTGTTGATATATTGATAAATTGTTTTTTGCACACACCAAAACACAATGAATCAAACAGCAAACTTGTAAGGAACAAATTCTTCTTGATTTCAACTTCTAGATCACAAGCTCTGATACCACTTGTTGATCCCAGTTGAGCAAACGATCTTATATAGAAGTTGACTTGAGTTAACACTTAAGCTAGAACGCGGAATATTAAAGCTTAACTTAAGAAGAATAATAATTCACTATCAACACTTCAATATATTAATAATACGAGCACTCTACAATGCTAGGGTTTTACAACCTTGAAGTGTAAATGAAAACTAAAAACAATACGTACTCAATCTAACCCTAGGATCCTCCTTTTATAGGCCAAGGAGCCCTACTAGGTTTACAATACCTTTCTACACAAGATAAGAATATTCTAGACGTATAAAATATACACACTATCTATTCTATAATTATCTATTCCGTGTACATGCATATCTCTTCCGCAGTAGATTCTACTAGCAGCATTTTACCATAGCAGCACTTTGAATGTACAGCAACAGAATCTTTAACCTTCGCAGCAGTTTCACCTTAGCAGCATTTTGACTCTTCAGCAACAGAATCCAAAACCCAACACTTTAATTAAATTGTTAAAAGGGGTTGTTTGGAATTGCTTATTAGAACAACTTGTAATATTGGATGCTTCTGATTTTGCATTGAACAACCCTTTATATTCATTTTCGATTAGTAATTACAGACATCCCCTTTTTAACTGGTTACAAAAATGCAATCCCAAGCAACATCTTTATTATCATAAAAAAAAACAAAAAACATGAACATTAACATCATCTTGGTTAATACAGAAACATGTAATTAAGACAAAAAAATTATCAAAATAAAATTAATAACCTCTAACTGATAGTACAACGAATCAGGCGTCAATTATCACAATACAAATCATGAATTTGAAAAAAAAAAAACCCTAAAAAACAATTTCGAAAATTGGTCAATCGATACAATTAATACAATATATAATGAATTAAACATGTAAACATACCGGATGTAGGATCTTTGATGATGGAACAGCTATATGAATCAGTTGGATCATTTGTGTGGTTTGTGATTCACAATGGTGTGGGTTGATTCCATTCGGATTTTTTATGTGTTTTTTATGTTGAAGTTTTTGATGTTGTGAAATTTTGATTTATGTTACACGGATCAGTTCTTATCTTTTATATTTTGATTGATGTTCGGCGGATCTGTTATTGTTTTTTACTTTTCTTGACAGGGTTTGAGGGAGAGGGAAGGAGAAAGGGAGATTGTGTGTGTGTGTGTGTGTGTGTTTATGTTGGGATACATGGAATGAAGACTGGCTAAGGAGTTCCGCCCAAATTGTCAAAAAAATGGACGGCTGTGATAAATCAGGGGTTTCTAGGTGTCAATTGAATAGATATTTTGAGGGAGAAATAATAGGACAACCTTGTATTATATATATATATATATATATATATATATATATATATATATATATATATATAGTGTAACTTTCTTATGAGAACCACTTTTTAACCATTGGATTAATTGATCAATGGATATGATTGATTGTGCCATTAATGAAATTACTTGAAAGATTAGGCCATTCTTTGTAAAACTGAAAGGGTAATATAGTAATTGTATTTCTAACCCATTAATTTAGGAATTACTAATGATATTTAGGTTTAAAAAAAACACGTTCATCCTCCCCTTCCATCAAAAACTGCCGACTCCCCCATATCATAGTTTTATTCTCCCTCACCCAAACCCTAGCCATCTCTTTACCTTACTCTTAATACTATCACGATCTACCAATAATTTCCATCAATCACATGTTCGATGGCCAAATAATCATCATCTTTCATGGCCGATTAGATCTGGTTCCCAATAATTTCGATCACGTTCGTGGCCAATTAGAAGTTCTATTTTGATAAGGTAAAGAAATCATTATTATTTTGTATTTAATTTAAGACCAATTTGTCTTTGATTCGTAGTTGTCATATAGATTGAATTTCTAATGGGACTTTAAAACAACAAAACAAATACTCTTTGATTTGTGTTATTGTCATACAAAATAATACAATAATTATAAAGTCGTTTACCTGGCAAAACAACATTGGTCAATTAGATATTTGGGGTTCTGTTGTAGGTTTCAAGCTTATCATCATGGTTTAACCTTTTTAGTTGTAAAATATTAAAATATTGAAGATATTTCTTAATACATGTATATGATAGTTTATTCACCCAAATCTAACATTCTTTTTGGATATAATGACGTATAATCATATATGCAAAGATTCATGTTGACAAGCTGTTTTTGTTTTTATTTATTCATATGTGTTTTGTAGATATAATGTTTAATGTCACTTTTTTGTGATTTGTTTAAGATTCCTGTTACAACTATATTGGTCATATGCGATTGTGACAGTTCAGGTTCTTTGTATATTCTCCGTCTTGGTTAATTTGCTCAAGAATAAAAATAATTTCAACTTAGCATACTTTTGTATAGGTTGATGTTTGAAAAGATTTGTTGGGATTACTATAAGTTAAAAAAACCGTATATGTTTTGTGTTTGGATTATAAAACATATATGTTTTGGAAAATGTTTACGTATAAAACATATATGTTTTGTGATTGGATTATAAAACATATATGTTTTGGAAAATGTTTACGTATAAAACATATATGTTTTGTGTTTTTGATTATAAAACATATATGTTTTTTGTTTATGATTAAAAAACATGTTTACATCATTAGTCTAATATACACAAGATTGTGCATATGTGTTATGCTAGTTGTTGTGATTAATTTTCGTTTCTTATTTGTTTGTGGTTTAATTGTTTTTGTGCATGCTTGTTTCAGATTGATTGGTGAAGATGATGGTATCATTTAAGACCGGGAAGTGGATGAACATGAATATACATGAAGATAATTTGCGACTTTTGGAGATATATGATTATTGCATGTGTTTTTGTACTTTTAATCAAGTGAAATGTAACATTAAAGTATATCAATCTTGTTTTTCTTTTTATAATGATTTAGGTTCTTTAATTTGTGTTTATAAAAATATTGGTAGGTTGATAAAAAAAAAAAAAAAAAAAAAAAAAAAAAAAAAAAAAAAAAACATGTATGCATCTCGACTATTTGAAAAAAAAAAAAAAAAAATGTATGTACTTTGACTATTGAAAACATGTATGCACCTTGACTATTTGGAGGAACAAACATGTATGCACCTTTGTTTATTTGAAAAAAAAAAAAAAAAAAAAAACATGTATGCACCTTGAGATTTCAAAAAAAATAATGATTAGGTATAAAAAACATGTATGCACCATGACTACTTGAAAACATCTTAGCATAAAAAAAAAAAAAAAAAAAAAAAAAAAAAAAAAAAAAAAAAACTGAAACTCAATTTTAGTAGTTACAAAAAATAGGAATTATAAAAAAATATATATAAAATATAAAAATGTCTTTTACTATTATACCCTTTTGAATTAAATAAAAATACCAAAATGCTATTAAGCATCAAATGATGTAAATTGTGTATTATTAGTTGTAAAATGGTGGTTCTCGCAGTTCTTGCAGATAAGGTGGTTCTCGTAAGAAAGGGACCTTATATATATATAGGGTAGGGATACAATGAGAAGAGGCTTAAAATGAGAAGGGTAGAAAGGATTGTGGGAGCGACATGTGTCATCCCCATGCCACATCATCATGCCGCATCACGGTTACTGCATCGTGATGCAGTAAAAATTTTGGCGGGAAAAAAAAATTTTCCTACCAATTTTTTTTTTCGCCAAAATTTTTACTGCATCTGCCGCCAAAATTTTTACTGCATCACGATGCAGTATAAATTTTTACTGCATTACGGTTACTGCATCGCGATGCAGTATATTTTTTTTACTTCATTATGGTTACTGCATCACGATGCAATATAAATTTTTACCGCATCACGGTTACTGCATCACGATGCAGTAAAAATTTTGGCGGGATTTTTTTTTTCTTTTTTGCCAATTTTTTTTTTGTCAAAAAAAAATTTTTTTGCGGGAAATTTTTTTTCACGGCGGGTGTCACATGTCACTCCCACAATCCTTCCTACCCTTCTCATAATATCCCAAATATATATATATATATATATATATATATATATATATATATATATATATATATATATATATATATATATATATATAGGGGGCCATTCATGTGAGAAATCAAATTTATGTGAGAACGCGAGAAGAGATCCTACCCATCCATCTCATCCCTCCTTTTTTTAGATCTAATGGCTTATATTAGCTCACCATTTGCACTAACCAAGGATATTTTTGTAATTACCAACCAACATCTAATATATAGAAAGAAAAAAACACACACAAGTCCTGCACTGAACGTGAAAATACACAACTATTCTCTCTAATCCAACTAACAGTAATCTCTGATCACAACCGCCACCGTTAAACCGCCGCTTCACCGCCAAATCGAACAACCACTACTCCTCCACAATTCTTCACCTTCTACAACCGTCTTCCACCGTTCTTCACCTTCTAACACCGTCAAACACCATCTTCTACTGGAATCGCTACCGGAATCATCATCAGAATATTAATCGATCATAAAAACATAAAATTCAACAAATATAACTGATGAGGAAGGAGATATCAAAGAAATTAGGTCAACAGAAGCTGAGTTTAATGAAGAAGACAAACTTTTCCATTCAGGTTACACATAAATTGAAAGTAACTTATTACTTCTGTTATTTTTTATTAAATTTTGTGTATAATTCATAATTATATTTGATTATTATTTAATTAATTAATTTTATTGTATAATTCATAATTATATTCGATACCTTCACATGTGAAGAAATTAGGTATCGAAACCTTCACATGTGAAGAAATTAGGTATCGAATACCTTCACATGTGAAGAATATCATTAATAATGAACTTTTAAGGTCATTAGCAGATTTAAGTTTAGTTAGAATACCTTCACATGTGAAGAATATTAGTAAATGTCATTAGCAGAAATTAGGTCTTTTCAACAAATTTCAGAACAATGAAGAATGAGGGCTGCAAGAAGGGAAATGCAGTGGCGGAAGATTAAGCTATGGGTGTTACTTGTTATTGGCTGAAAATCGTTCTTCCACTATAAGAAAAGAGAAAAGAGAGAATGTTTACAGACTCTTTCAAGCCTATGAAAAGATGAAAAGTGAACGTGGAGAGTTTGATTTGGGAGATTTTGTAAATGACATTCACGGTAGGCTTAAAAATGGGAACTATGAAGGGGACATAATGGATTTTGTGTATATGAGGTTCAAGATCTAACTATGAGACAAATTTCACTTTTCAAATATATTTGCCTGAATGTTGATGAGGGATTTATTTTTGCTGGTGATACAGCACAAACAATTGCAAGAGGGGTTGATTTTCGGTTTCAAGATATACGATCTTTATTCTATAAAGAGTTCTGAAGCACCAGAACATCTGGAAAACAAGAAAAAGGTCTGGAAAACAAGAAAAAGGTCTTGTATCCGACATGAAACAATTAAAACAGAATTTCAGAACGCATGCTGGTGTTCTTGATTTATCTCAGAGTGTCATTGATCTTTTATACAATTGCTTTGTGCATTCAATTGATAGTTTAGAGCCTGAAACTAGTCTTGTATCCGGGTAAGCGCCTGTACTATTGGAGTCTGGGGATGATGAAGATGCAATTGCAACAATCTTTTGTGCGAATGGAAGTGGTGCAGAAATAGTGGGGTTTGGTGCTGAACAAGTTATTTTAGTACGCGATAATCATGTGAAATCTGAAATTTGTGAAAATGTTGGAAAACAAGCTCTTGTTCTTACTATAGCGGAGTGTAAAGGTCTTGAGTTTCACGTAAGTGCTTTAATCATTTTTTTAATCATAAACTTCTACGGATTTGTGTGAACAAAGAGGAGCTCTCCAAGCCAATGTTTGACTACTGGAAATTGAGGGGACTAGTTCAGATGAGAAAGCTGGATGATTCAGTGGCACGAACTATGAGGGTCACAAGCAACCCTCAGGAATGGCGAGAGCGGGGTAAAAAGGTTAATATTTGATCTGCTATAATTTGTTACTTTATAATTTGTTATTTAATTGTCGTATGTGAGTGTATATATATTATTGATATTTAAATAACTGAACATCTTAAGAGCCATTAGTTTACACTTTATATTATCAGGAAAAAATGGGTTGCGATTAGTTGGTTTGAAAGATGAGAGAATTGGTCATTTGTGAGGTTTAGTAACGGGTTAAAAAACTTACTGTGGTGCGTGGAAGTTTGTAACTTGGAGGTACAAGTTGGTAACTGGGAGGTACAATAATATATTTGGAGCCCATATGGTTTCAACATTAGACAGGGTGAACCTAAAACTAGAGTGGAGTGGGCGAGCTCTACTAATAGTTTCTGAGTTCTTTTGTAATACTCTTCAGCAATATGCTAACCCAACATATATGGACAAGGTTGTCTACTAGAGTTGTCACAATGCAATCAATTTTACACTTAGTTTGGCTTCGTCTTGAAACAGTGTGGATACCATTTTCAGTATGCAAACGGGCCTATTAGAAGTTAATTATATGCTTGCTGGTTGTTTTGTTCAAGATCCCCTGTTTGGTTCTCATAATGCTGTTTATTGCTGGTACAGGTTTGGATATGATCACGCTGGTGGCTATGAACGTGGGTGGCAGGTCTGGCTATCATGATGACAGGCCTCGTGGTAGGGGTGGCCGTTCATCTGGCTGGTACCAAGGTGGCCCTGGTAAGCACCAATTTCTTTCATCTGCTTCTATCCTTTCAGAATTCTTACAATAATAAGTTTACCAGTAGTTGTTGTTTTGTTTGCTCTATAAGCAGTTGGTTGCGCGTTAGCACTTTTTTTTTCAATTGTGTCATGTGTGTGTGGTATTGGTTTCAAGGAATAAAGTAGATTGGTTCTAGTTATTTCTGTGTTATGCTTTGTTCCATTGCTATTTTAGATGGTTTTAGGTGATGATTAAGGAGAAAGATGTCATAGTTTCTGCTCTAGAGAAGCTTTATACATGCTCTTGTGGTTCATTATACATCGAAAGCTCATGTTATCTTTCTGTAGGCGCAGTGTTTCTTTAAGTTTATCAGATTTGCTTTTCTGGTGAGCATTGCATTACAGTTGCTACAGCCTGGACGAATAAACATACTCACTATTGCACTGTTGTATAAAGTAGATAAACTTTCTTTCTAAAAAACAGTTTGCTAAGCAACAGGGTAAACCTCTCATGGAATGTGTAGTTAGGACAATAGATAGGTGCTAGCTTCCCCCTCAGTGGTCTCCCATTCTTTCCTGCAGTGGCGGTTACAATATTAAGACTGGACCTGGTTGTTTAATAGAGCTCATGAAGTTTGATATGGGAGGCTCAGCAGCAGTTTTGGGTGCTGCAAAAGCTCTTGGTCAAATTAAACCATCAGGAGTTGAGGCGAGATTTGTTGAAATTGAATAAGCTCCTGAAAACCGTCAATTCATTAAAAACCCTCAAAATTAGTGGTTTTAAGTTTTAGTTATTTAATGTTTGGCTAGTCATGTTCCTTTCTGGGTTACCAAAAAGAAAATCACCAAATCTAGGTTGCTTATCTTGGTTTCCGGAATCATCCTGTTTTCCTTTTATTTTATATTTTTTAATACAGTATATGTTAACTCCAAACATTATTAGAAGCTATATCTTTTGTACCTTATGATATGTAATAGGCTTTAAATCTTGCTATTGCAGGTCCATTTTATTGTGGCAGCTTGTGAGAACATGATAAGTGGAGCGGGCATGCGACCTGGAGACATATTAACAGGCTCAAATGGGAAGAAAATTGAGGTAATTCTTTTCCTGCCTTTAAAATGGTTCACAGGCCTTTTATAATTTTTCGTAAACTTTTATTTTCAACCTTGTTTGGATAGATTCAGAACTTGATTATTGATTATGTTCTCGATCCGTTCATTGTTTCAGGTTAACAACACTGATGCAGAAGGTAGACTTACATTTGCTGATGCTTTAGTGTATGCTTGTAACCAAGGAGTAGATAAGGTATTGTTATGCTCATATGTTGGCAACCTTCATTTTTTTTATTCGTTCTTACTTGCACTAGTCATATTTGAGAATTCTTCTCATGCCATTATAAATATATTCTGCAGATAGTTGATTTGGCAACATTGACTGGGGCTGTATAGTTGATCTTGGGCCGTTGATTGCAGGTAACATGTTTTGATGATGTATTCTTTTGTTGGCTGCTCCTTTGTAGAGATGACACTACAGGCGATGTTGGTCATTATGGGTTTGAGTCAAAATGGGTAATATGCGTGTGATCAGAACAAGCTGGTTGAGTTGGGCTGAGTCAACTTTTCTGTCCTTTTTTCTGAATATCGTTAATATTTTATGTATTGAATCTGATTAAAACACTATATAACTTTTTGAAAATAAAATGATTTAGGACGCTGTGCGCAATTGAGAAAAGACCGACAACTTTTGAACAGGTTGACCCATTTAGTCTTTAATTACTCTTTTATTATTTTACCGTTAAACCAGCTTCATGTAGTTTTTAATATTTGACCCCCCGTTTGACCTGTTCTCAAATATATAAAGGCCAAATTGACCCCATTTTCATATAAATGGGTTCAGATGACACTTCTACTACTTCAGTTTTTCTTAAAAAGATGATACCAGGTATATAAGTATGCTTGGAAAAAACTATGAAACCGTCTATAACTCTATAGTTTATAACTATTATTTCCACGCTCGTAACTGGTTGGTGAAAATTTGAGATTTCTCAGCGCACACGAATTCGTGATAATACAATTTTAGCCCCATCTACTTTAATTTCAATTAATGTTGGCTTTTTCAGGCATCTTTACCAGTGATAACCTAGCGAAAGAAGTTGTTGCAGCCTCAGAAGCTGCAGGAGAAAAACTATGGAGGCTGCCAATGGAGGAGAGTTACTGTGACTCAATGAAATCAGGAGTTGCCGATATGGACAATATCGGAGGCCGCCAGGATGGTTCCATAACTGCACCCTCTTCTTGAAGCACGCTGTTTGTATATGTGTGGTATGGATTACTATGACTATTCTGAGTGTAAATGTTAATATTTTGGAATTTTGTATGTTAATGAGCAATCCGGTATCTTATTACATTTGCTGATTTTTGTTTATATGCCCATTATCTTATAAGAAATATTTGTCTGATACCCCTATAAATCATTGATTTACAGCTAGGAAAGAATGATAACGGCTGAAAAATTAGAAGAGCTTGTAGTTGGTACCTTATAATTGCTAGTTAAGATTTTGGTCAATTCTTTCTATATGTTATTATAATCTTTTTCGGTTCTTATTCAAAAAATTAAGTATTTGGTACTCTGTAAATTCTTTAATTGAATTCAGACACATACATAGAACCATTTAATATTAACCAAAATCAGTAAATATTACTTTTATTTTTCTTCTTCTGTGAGTTGTGTTACATGTCATCAGTCATATAGTTGTGTTACATGTCATCAGTCATATAGTGTGAATTTGTGAATTGTTTGATGTTAGATCATTCAAAATTCTTCTTACTCCGTATTATTATAAATTTTGAGAGTTGTATCATTGTACTAGTATAGTTGAGGTTAGATTATTATGCTGGCCTTAGGTTAATTATGAGCAAGAAAATAAATGATTCACACTAATTGCGTTTACAAATTAAATCGCACAAAGGTACAAAGCTTTAATATTTGTCTGCCCTCTAGTTTGGCTTAGCACATGCCTGTATATACTAATGCCTTATTTTAGTTTAATGCCCTCTAGTTTGACGTAGCACAAACTTGTATATACACACCATTACTATTTTGAAGAAAAAAGATGTCGGCCCCCTTTTAACTTGAAATCGTGGCTCCGCCCCTAGTGTTGACAACTTATCAATTTTTCACATCATAGTTTAATGCGTAACTTTCATATATAAAAGTTGCTATTTTGTATGTGCAGATTTGCACTTCAAAAGAGATATCGGGGAGTTCATTACAAAGAATGAAGTTGTAGTTCTCCTAATAGTTATTAGGCACTGTTCTTCAAAAGAGATACTGTTTTTTTTTTTTTTTTTTTTTTTTTTTTTTTTTATATATATATTTTTTTAAGTATTCGAGTGATTATGTTGACTTGATTTTCTGGATGATTAATAAAAATTGTGTTCAATTTATTTTGGCTTCGATTGAATTAAATTTGCACATATACTCGATAATTGGTTAAGACGACGGTGAAATAAAAACTATTTGTTACGGAAAAGTGGTGCTAAACACGTTAGCAATGATTACGTAAACCGTGTCAAATGATTTTTTTAACAAACGCAAAAGCGTGCAAAATGTTGTTTTTGGCAAGGCGGATAAAAATGTGCCAAATACATTTGGCACAAAAATGGAAACCGTGCCAAAGATGTTTGTCACGGCAGATAAAACTTAGTTAATTTTAGCACGGTAAATAAAAAGTGTGACACGCCCATTTTGTAACGGAAGATTGTCATCCGTGCCAAATACCTTACTCATGGCACCCCAGAGTTAAACCGTCCCATGGACCATGCCAAATACTATTTAGCACAGTTTCAACCCGACTCAAATGTATTTGGTACCCTCATATTTAGGACGGAGCCAAAACCGTGCCAAATAGCATTTGGCATGGATTTTTGAGTATTTGGCACGTTTTTACACCCTCCCAAATACCCGTTTTTCTTGTAGTGGCATTCCTCAATTGTAGTGGCATATTGACATGGCTGGTCCTGTTTGTAATGACAAGAAGAAAGCCGCAACAAGGTTTGCCGTTCCTACTTAGGCTGAATGGGTTGTGGCCAACTCGTCGTCTTAAGCTTCGATAAAAAGAGTCAACATTTTCAACAAGATTAAAAAGTTAGTATAATTCATGATTTTGTTGTTATAAAAACATACGCTGACGAAAAATATGGATGTACTAAGATAATGAAAATTGTTTAATCTATATAATTAGGTGGTTCTAAAGGGTTTATTTGCTCAAAGATCACTTGAAATGACATATGATGTTCTAGCAACTTACAAAAACCAATGTGACTTAAAGACACTTTCGTGATCGACAAAGAATACATGTCACCACATTTCGTGACAAACGAGAACAATTTATCTGTGGAATTTGAAATGATGAAGTCCTAATAAAAAGATATCGAGTGTGAAAGAGATTTTCCTTAGCTAGAAAAAAAATACTCAACTAAGTGTCCCTTATACTCATTTTTGCTGAAAACATCTCAATGTGAATGCACTCAAGGTACACTCATGGTTGCTGTTGTAAAATGTCATGGTGTTCGAGAAAGAGAGAAAGCTTCACTGATTTTGCCTTCATGACCAGTAAATATTTGCTAAATCGTCAGTTTTGACATGCTCACTTATGAATGGGTCCGTTTGTGTTGTGTTATATCCCAAACGGGTCAAGTAAATCTTGTATCTATAAGGGCAATAGGTTACATGGATAGAAGTTGGATAATTTCTCCTTTTTAATGCAAGCAACTTTGTTAATACTATTGATACATATTTAGAATTTTTCTGAAAATTTCAACAGATTTCAAAAAAAAAATTCAAAAAAGTTTTGAATTTTTTTTCGTCACAAGTGAAAAAAAAATTTCACATATGAATTTTTTTTCCGAAAACTACTTTTTCGATCTTTTTTAAAAAAAAAAAATTCGTCACATGTGAAAAAAATTTCAAATGTGAAAATTTTCAATTATTATATGTGAAAAAAAAAATTCACAAATTTTATCATGTGAAAATTTTCAATTTTCACATGTGAAATTTTTAAATTTTCAAAAAATGTTTGAATTTATTTTTGTCATATGTGAAAAAAAAATTCTGAATTTTTTTTTCCGAAAACTATTTTTTCGGAAAAAAATTTTTGATTTTTTTTTCGAAATTTTTTTTTCGTCACATGTGAAAATTTTTCACATGTGAAAATTTTCAATTTTCATATGTGAAAAAATTTCACAAATTCTCTCATGTGAAAATTTTCAATTTTCAAAAAAAAAATTCAAAAAAATTTTGAAAAAATTTTTGAATATTTTTTTCGTCACATGTGAAAAAAAAACTCTGAAATTTTTTTTCCGAAAAATATTTTTTTGGAAAAAAAATTTCGATTTTTTTTATCGAAATTTTTTTACGTCACATGTGAAAATTTTCAATTTTCATATGTGAAAAAATATTTCACAAATTTTCTCAAGTGAAAATTTTCAATTTCAATTTTCACATGTGAAAATTTTCAATTTCAATTTTCACATGTGAAAATTTTCAATTTTCAAAAAATAAAAAAAAAAAATCCAAAAAATTTTGAAAAAAATTTTCAATTTTTTTTCGTCACATGTGAAAAAAAAATTCTGAATTTTTTTTTTTTTTCGGAAAAAAAAAATTCGATTTTTTTCGTCATATGCAAAAAATTTTCACATGTGAAAATTTTCAATTTTCATGTGTGAAAAAATTTCACAAATAATGTGAAAATTTTCAATTTTCACATTTGAAATTTTAAAATTTTCGAATTTTTTTTTCCGAATTTGTTTTCTTCGAATTTAAAATTTTTGATTTTTTTTCTTCACATGTGAAAAAAAAAACTAATAAATACACGTAAATGTACATTTATACATGAACATATACTTTTTCTTCGCTTGTGAAGAAACTTTCTTCACTAGTATGTATATGTACATTTATACTTGAGCATATACATTTATCTTCGCGTGTGAATAGACTTTTTTCACTAGTAAGTACATGTACAATTATACACAAGGATTTACATTTATCTTCGCGTATGAATGAAGTTTCTTCACTAGTAAATACACGTTCATTTATAATTTAAAAAAAATAATAAAAAATAAAAAAATCTTCGCGTGTGAATAAACTTTCATTACTAGTAAATATGTACATTCATACATGAGCATATACATTAATCTTCCCTTATGAATAAACTTTCTTCGTTAGTAAGTACAATTACATTTATATACTTTTTTCTTCACGTGTGAATAAAGTTTTTTCACTAGTAAATACACGTACATTTATACATGAGCAAACACTTTTTTATTCGCATGTGAAAAAACTTTTTTCACTAGTAAATACATGTGCATTTATACACAAGCATATACGTTTATCTTCGCATGTGAATAAACTTTCTTCACTAGTAAGTACACATTCATTTATATACTTTTTTCTTCGCATGTGAATAAACTTTCTACACTAGTTAATACATGTACCTTGATACATAAGCATATATTTTTTTCTTCGCATGTGATTAAACTTTCTTCAGTAATAAATACATAAACATTTATATATGAGCGTACATTGTTTTCTTCGTGTGTGAATAAATTTTCTAAACCGGTAAATACAGACATTTATACATGAACATATATTTTATTCTTTGCGTGTGAATAAACTTTCTTCAATAGTAATATTTACACATGAGCAAATACTTTTTTCTTCACATGTGAACAAACCTTCAATCATTATTAGATTTAATGCTAAAATGCACGAAAACGCAACTGATTGTGAGCCGGTTTAGGTTACTGGTTGTTAAAGTTTTTTTTAACCTAACAATAACACATATGATTTCAACTACTAGTATGATTACTAACCCAACACTTCAACCCAATATACCCAAACCACTTCATTCACATGTTTGACTTGCGATAGATGCTATTTGTGAAGGACCTAAAATGTTTGGTTCACAAAAACATTGAATTTGCCATTACATCATATAACAAAGGTGTTTGGATTGCTTATGTGACTATTTGTGAGTAATACTAGGAAAGACTTTCACCTTGCTAAAGCACAGCCCCGGCCCTGAATGGTTAATGCTATTGTATTCAGTTAGAATAAACATGTGCATTTTGTAAATTCCAGATAGAAGGGTAGATAGCTAAATGCATTAGACAGTTAGTTAATTATTATTGTTAATGACCATAATGATTCGTTGACCGTAAGATAAAAGTCACAATGTAACAAAAATTAGAATGTGTACTTATCATCCAACCTGATCAGTCTAACATTACTAATAGAGACCAGTAACTCAAGGAGGTTAACTGAACATGTGATGACAATTCTACATAAGTTTGCCTATCCACAAAGCTATTACAAAAGCATTATAAATTAACAATTACCTGACTTCGATGATCTGGCTTGGGTATCTACAGAGATCTAGCAGAAGCACTACAAGTTTTGTGATCAACTTGGTGGAGTTGGTTTCAAAAAATGGATTCAGTTGTGGATATATAAATAACGAGCTAACAACACACAAATGGATTCAAGTGGCAATGTCTCTAGTCTATTTATGTTAGGCCTTGATTGCTTGTCGGGGCCGCAACCTCTCTTTTGTGGACATCATTATGGGAGTGTGCAGTTGTCTTTAGCAGGGGTTGCTGGTATAAAATGGTATTTCCTGTTAGGAGTAGAGGATTCTAGTGGAAGACTCGTAAGAGGCAATATGTCTGATTGTTTGTACCTTTGACCACATGTATGTTAGGCCCTACTTGACCATGAATAAAATCTCATAGTGGCGTACAAAGGCAACAATTTTCTGTCCCCGAACTGATGCAGCAAATTAGCAATGGAAACCTCTAATATATATACCCTGCAATATACATGGAAAAGAAAATGGGTATTTTCAGCATTGAATTAAAGAGGATAATACAATCTAATTGGTTGGACCAGTAAACCTTAATGTCAATTAGTCTTAACATTAAAAGGCTAATCTTTCTGGTGTGAAATTATAAAGTCATATTATCACATTCTTATAAGCTTTACAATATGTTTGTTAAATTGCGATTAAAAAGCGTTGCTACTGTTTTGTTCAAAAACGATATGTAAAAAAACTAATGAGATGGTCAAACGTCAATTTGGTATGATAAATGAAGTATGATTGAAATAAGTAGGGTTCAATCTCACCTCGACTTCTACCTTTTTGAGCTCTACTGAATTTTTGAACGGTATAAATATCTCAACATCAGGTGTATAGTGGCTTGTATGCTTCCAGTTCCATTGTCAATCGCGAGTGTCACCCGAGACCTGCACATATAGATGCGATTTCTTCACATATGAAAATATAAATGTTATTTCTTCACATATGAAAATATTCAGATGTGAAATCATTAGTGTACCCAATATAGTCATCAAGTCATAATCAATCATTAATCAAATAGAAATATTACGTGTACATAAATATGGTTGCATATTTCCATAATCGTCTAAGTATGAAATGGAATCCTATATCACGACCAAACAAGCTCCCCAACACAAACACGCAGTTGACCCACTTTAGGAGGGCCTCTTTGAGAAACTGGCCTGGGTTTAATCACAAATCCCGCCAAAAGGTCATTGTGATAGCTAAACATCGCCTAGGGCAGGTCTTTAGAGAAGGGTCATTGGGTCAAGGTTTCATAAACAGAAAAATCAAAATAGTTAATATGCTTTTGCTTGCAAGCAAAGAGAAAAATCATAATAGTTAGGTTCCCTGAAAGATCCTGCTGGTGCCGTTTTATGGTAGCGGCAACTTCACATGAAAAAGTCATTAAGTGAATAAATAAAAGGTTCTATTGGGGTTCATATGCAATCAGATAATCACTTCCACTACGCTTATACCTAAAACCAATCATGCAATCAGAATACAAAATCTTAATACAAAAAACCGCAAATTTTAGTCACCTATTTAAGAATAACTTTCTCCTTAAACCTAACATCTTTCTCCAACAGTCTCCTCTTACTCCCACTAATCCTAACTCTATCTTCCACACTAAAACCTTTTGGCACGATGACACCCGAATACACCACCCCAAAAGACCCCTCACCCAACTTCTCCCCAATAAAAAAATCACTACTTTTTAAACCTCTCCTCCCTGACATTACATCAAAAGCCCTCTACATCAAAAAATCAACACTAGAAACAAACTGAGATTTGGCGACTGTAATATTTTCCCACTAATTAAGAGTAACAAAGAAATGTGATAATAGATTGCTCACTCACCTGGATCTTTATTTGAAGTCGCACAAACATTAGATTTTTAACCATCATTTGTCACCAAATTTCTATACTAGCATGGTTGGGGTGGTTCCTTTTTTGGATTTAAGTGACACCAGATAGATCAATATAGAGGTAGTAAGATAGACAAGTTGGAAGCATAGAAATGGTTCATTTTCAGCAATGGTCAAAATGGGCCACACCAGGGAGGTGTTGGGTTTGACCCTCAAACACTTTTTACCATTTTTTATAAATGATTGATGGGTTAATTATGATGGCAAAGACAATAATATTACAATCAATATCTTCAGTACAAAACAATTCAAAAGATTGTATTGCATTAGAAAATAGATTATCTTCAACCCACTTGACCGGTTTGATATAACAGAACGATCGGAACTTGTTTGGTAAGTTAGAGCAATCCTGACCCACACATTCACAAGTAACTCGTAAACATTGAAACTTTAATAACTCATACTGTACCTGATGATCCAGCATTGGATTCCAATCATGCTCCATGAAAACTAAGGTATCAGCTGATGTCAAATTCAAACCAAGACCACCAACTGCAAACGACAAGAAGTTTTGGTAGAACGCTATAAATGTTAAAGCAATATATTTCATACAAATACCCTAAGTCTCCAAGATCATATATAAACACAACTTACCATGTGTTGTTAAGAGCAATGTAACACCCCCAATTCATGGATGCAGCGGAATTCGAACTGGGTGTTACTTGACGGCACAATAGTCACAACAATAGAAAACGAACTCCAATTGAGTCGTTTTAAAAGATTTATCATTCAAATTATATAAATATCAGAGATTACAAAATGAGGTCCCAGATGGTTCCATGTTTACAATTTAAATGAGTTTTGAATGATAATAAAATTTATAGCCCTCTTGAGTATCCGTGTCCTTCCGTGCCATCCTTGATCGTCATGAACCTGAAATACATGCTTGAGAGGTCAACACAAAGGTTGAGTGGAATTCGTAGAGTTTAGTTAAATCGTTTGAACACAATAATCGTAGTGTGAGCTATAGACTCACACTCATAGTTAGAAAACAAAATCGTTATTTATTTCACTAAGCTCATGCAACCAAAACATTAACATCGAACCAACAAAATTGGCATTATAGAAGCCCTATCAAGGTACTTTTGCTGTTATACCGCTAAATCTCAAATATAGTGCATTTGTGTGAACTCATCGTTGTTCAACACAAATGGGATCCGTCAATCCCAATAGATCTATTCACAATATTCGCGCTCACTAAAGGTAGTGACTAATGGTTCATGATATAGGGACTTCGAACATGGCAATTGTTACTTAGTGATAATAAAACATCGTCGTGAAGCATACATTAGAAAGCATTGTGTTCGAGTAGAAAAATAATAGCATGTATTCCCCCCATGGGTTTGTAAAATAGTTAAACAATAGAAAGTGGGGCTACGAACTCACCTTAAGTTATGTAGTGAGTAGTGAATGTGATGGTCAAATCGTGAAGGTTTCTACAAGCAACCTATAATAGAATGTCGCGACTTAGGATCGGAGTAAAGAATATGAAGTAGTGCCTATATATATATCTTGCATTTAGTCCATGATGTGGTATGATGTATAATGTAAGTCTTTGAAAGAAAAGATTTCATGAAACATGTATGTTTTATATATCGTTTACTACTGTTCGGGCCGACATAATTCAGAAGTCATGTTAGTAAGCGTTCGAGGAGCCAGGACACTTTAATTCGTAAATCCACAACTCATCTCGACGGCTTACATAATGAACTCCTCACATGAGGCTCCCTACTATTGTAGTAGTTGATGAAATATATAGATATAAGTTTTGATCCGAAAAGTTACATGTCCGATATTTGAATAAACTTAGGAAAGTTTATTAGTACATGAAGATTGTTATTAGGGGTAGTTTCATAAGTCTTGAATGACCATTTTCTCTTGGTAATATCTCATGGTTTCCTTTTAAGTGAAGTAGATCCAAATTGCTTGTTCATGTTATCGCCTAATTCATTGTTTCATGTTTATGCCTATGTAAGTTGTTATGGTCATTTCGTCATGGCCTAGCCATGACCTTTGGTTCTTGTTCCAAGGTCATGAGACACAACCTTGGCTCTAGCCATGGTTGTGGTCTTGATTATAGGTCATAAGACCTCTTGTTCCTTTCAAAGTATAACCATAATCTAGTGACTTTCGCCTAAAAATGGGCTGTTTGGAAATTGAAGAATTTTATCACTCGGAAAGCCTTTTTAGGTCTCGAGCTTCTTTGTTCCTGAACGAAAACGTCGTTCCGGACAACTTTCGTGTTTTAACTTTTTGATGAATCGGACCAGAAGTGGGACTTTCAAAACCCAAATTTGATCAGAATGGTATTTGGCAGTTTTGCCGGAAATCTTTGGTAATTTCAAATGGGCGTAACTTTTGACTCGTATACTCGTTTTGGGTGGTTCAAATAGCTATGGTTTCCTTTTTAGGTCCTCTACCACAATATGTAATAATAAAATATCATATTTTTACCATTTTGATCAGGTCTTACCAAGAAATTCATTAGTTTGCTTGTTTTAGTAACTTGTTTCAATAATTCATTACAACAACATCTTTTACTCATCATGATACATCATGGACATAATTACAACACATAATATAGCAAGAATAACATGTAAATGATATGAACATGAGAAATTAACAAGAAGCATGTTAGATTTAGGCTTACAACTTTTGGCTTTCTAATTAAAGAAAGGAGTAACAAGTAAGGAAATGGACTTTGATATACTTGCTTCAACCCTTTTTCACTTCAAGCAACCTTTCTACCCTTGGTATTCTTGAAAGATGGATGATGAAGGTTAAGGTGAATTGAGTGGATTTAAACTCAAGAGAAATCACCAAGTATTCTAGGTTTTGGAAGAGTTTTGGTGAAAAATAAGCTAACTAGGGTTTCTATCTTGAACTAATTCTTGAACCTTGCAAGAACTTTGAAAGAAACAAGTTAAGTGTGAGATGTTGTTGTGTGTTGTGATGGCCGGCCAAGGAAGGGGGGAAGAGGGAGTATATATAGTCTCATGAGGAGGTTACATTTCATTAGGATATTTTGGCCAAAATGACACATGTAACCATCCAAGACAACCTTGCCTAAGATCAAGCCACACAAGGGATGACTCCCCCCCCCCCCATATGGCGGTTCACAAGGGATAAGGGGGGGAGGTGGCTTGGCTTGGATGATAAAATCTAGATATTTGTTAGTTTTGACTCCGGGAAATGCCAACCGTAAATGATTAGGCCTCAAAACGTAAAACCGGGTGTCGTAAAATTATGAAACTTTAAAGTATTGTTAGACATGTCCATATGTCCCATAATAAAATATAAAATGAGTGGTAGGTTCCATTTGGGTGGTAAACCCTGCTAAAAACTGGAAACACGGGTCTAAAACGCGTAATACGTAAAATGTACGAATTTTGCGTAAAACTGAGAAAAGTAAAATGTTACTTTTCTAATATGATATAAATGATTTAAAATGACTTATAATGTCTAGACTGGGCTCAGTCTAGTGTCGGTTGGTGTTAAATGTCTTTTAGACATCAAACCGTAAGCCTAAAAATCAAGGAATGACTTATAAAATCAAGGAATGATTTTTGGTCAAAGGAGGAGGGAAAAATTATGTTGACTTTTTCTAATAAGTTTGAAAACTCAAAACGTCTTAGAAACTCGTTTTGTGGTCTAACGGTTAATTGCCCATTCGGTTAAGCGTGCTCATGTGAGAGTAGTACCGACTTGGGTGACCTGCTGGGAAGTCTTTGGTCATGTTTTTCTCAGTCATGATTAATTCTCAAATAAATCATGAGTGTGTCAAACATTTTTCTGATGCGAGGTCACTTAACGCGGTCGAGTTTCGTTGTACGTAGAATTTCTGAATGACGTTTTACCCTAAAACGTGTAATTCCTTAATAACTTTCACGAAAATGATCTGACGAATGTCAAACATTTAATTTGCCATGGAAATGATTTATCACTCAAGAATATCAGATAAAAATCAACTTTCGGAAAAGTTTCGGGGAAAATGAATAGTAAAAGTGAATAGTGAAATTTTCTGGGAATGGTAATTAACCTGAAATTGCGAATTGTTACAGTCTCTACCCCTTACGGGGAACTTCGTCCCGAAGTTCTAGGTGTGTCATATGTTGGAGTGGTGTCGATAAAGATGTGTGGTTACTTATGAGGATTAGAGTGATGTAGTTTGATTTGTTGTTTCAGTGTATAGCGTAAGATGAGGTTACTTATGAGAAGTTTGTTTCTAAGAAAACATACAGGTGACTGCTCCCAGCATAACATGATCCCTCCTGAATTAGACATAGGTGATCAGGCTATGTATAATTTAGGACCGATAATGTGATGTTCGGTTTAGTCACGTAGTATTCAATCTTGTAAGGCTGATGAGTTTGCTTGTGGTGTAACTAAGGATGATTTGAGCTTTAAAAGTGCATCAAGATCAGAAAGTGAGCTTGTGGGATTTAAGGGTTGTGAAGATGATGATGGTGATAAGGTTAAGAAGGTTTGTGTTCTTCATTTTGGTATGTTGAGATTTAGTGGTTTGTGATGAAAGTTGGAAATGAAGGCATGATATTGATTTATAGGGTGGTATCAACGAAGTGATTTTTCTAGGATGGTGGTAGAATATCTTGGAGTAAAATGATGTGAAACAATAAAGTGATAACAAATTAGCTTGAAGTAAAATTTGTTGAATGGTTTAAAAGATAACTGAGTAAGTCTCATAGAATGGTAATAGTCTGCTAAACAATCAAATTGGTTTGGAGATAGAAAGTACAATAGATGAGAATTATCACAAAGAGTCGTTTATTGAACAATAAATATTCTTAAGTCATAAAACTCCCATTACTAGGGATGACATACACATAGTACAACAGAGTGCATAAATAAATATGACTGCTAAGTTCTAAACTTCATTGTTCTGCAGTGTTGTTGAGATTCTGATAAGCTCCTTCTCTTCTTATCATGTATGCTCACCCTTGGTTGTCTTCAACTTGTTGACCTTGGTTTTGGGGACATTGATTCTTGTAATGTCCACTTTCTCCACACCCGAAGCATATAACTATCGGTTGTGTGTTGCTACCGGTAGCTACATCCTTGACTCTACAATCTCTGGCAAGGTGTCCAGTGTTCTGACAGTTGCGACACTTAGCCGGGCAAGGACCTGAGTGGTGGAAGTTACACTTATTGCATAGTGGAGCATTCCCGGTATATCCTGAGCCTCTAGTTGGTGCAGCCACATAAGCCTTTGCGGTCTCTTGTCTTTTGTTTTGCTGGTTGTTGTTTTGAGTTTGGTTGTTGTTGTTATTGTTGTTACTTCCATGGTTACCATCCCATGGTCGCTTGTTGTTGTTGTTCCTTTTGTTATTGTTGTTACTGTAATTGGAATTGTTGAGGTTATTGGTATTGCTGGCGTTGTTGGTGTTGTTGTTGGTGTTGAGGTTGTTTTGCTTTCGGGTTTCTGTCATTCGTACCACTTGGTCCATGAGGCTGCGGGACATCCGCATAGCTTCATCAAGTTCCTTTGGATTTGCCGAAGTTACATGCCCTTGTATGCTGGATGGAAGTCCCCAGATATATCTTTCCAACAATTTTTCCTTTGGAGAAACCATTGTTGGACAAAGTATCCTTAATTCTTGAAATCAACGATTGTAGGTTATGATATCATTTCCCTTAACCGTATGATCCCAGAATTCAACCTCCAACTTCTGTATTTCACTGCGAGGACAGTATTCCTTGATCATCATTTGTTTCAAATTAGCCCAAGTAATTTTGTAGGCATTCTCAATGCCCAAGGGTTGAGCAATTGAGTTCCACCAGGACAACGCCTCATTCAACAGAGTACTCGTGGCATACTGAACTTTATCCTCCTCGGTACATTTACTAACCAAGAACACCGACTCCGCCTTTTCGAACCAACGGGTCAGACCTACAACTCCTTCAGTACCCTTGAATTTGAGGGGTTCACATTTCAGGTAGGAAATGAACGAGCAACCCATTGGTACTGTAGTAACATTGGTCACAGGAGGGGTAGTTGAGTTTGGTCCTCCAAGGTTAAGACTAGCAATTCTGGCAGCCTCTGCAGCTATAGCAGCTTCCGCAGCAGTGGCGGCTTCTGCGGCTGCTGCAACATCAGCAGCTGCTGCAGCATCAGCAGCACCAGCAGCTGTGGCGGCTTCGGCAGCTGCTGCAACTGCTGCAGCTACGGCTGCTCGTTCCGTGATAAGTGCTGCATTGACACTGTCCTTTACCAGTTTGCGGATGGCGGCTTGCGTCATTGTTGGTGGTGTTTGTTTCTTTGGCGCCATGATTCTATTGTTCAAAAAGATACGTCGTAAGTAGAGAGTTTGTGGAATAAGCTTGATTTTTTGATAGGAAATGATAGAATAATAATGTTGAAGATTTAAAGGCATAACACATGATAGTATAAAAACAAGAGTTTTATTCGTACAACGTTGGTTGATTTACAAAATCGAAACCTATTACAAGCTTCTTCAAAATTTACTAACTGATACTTTCAGTTTAGTAGTACAAAAGTTAACTAGTATCATCACACTAGTCTATTGTGGATTAGAAGGTCCGAGCAGCTCTGATTGATCGGCAACTTCTTGGTTTAGTGTGTCATAGAGGTACGAGTCGATGAAATTTGAGAAGCTGTAGTTTTCATGTTGACTTTCTTGTTCGATCAATGGTGGTCGAGGTACAATCCATAGTGAGTGATCCAATTCATCACATGTAGGGATATCAAAGGGAAGTGATAGTGGTGGTGGTAATGGTTCTAGTACATATTCGTATTCATTATCCTCTTCTTCGTCGATTGAATCTTCGAAAGGTTCTTCTTCGTCATCAGAAGCGAAGGCATTTACGAAGTCAAATCCGAACTCGGGTGAGGGTGGTAAGACTTGGAAGTTATTAGGTAGAGTGGGCACATAATCGGGAGAAGTGGGTACGCACATGATTTCTATAAGAAGAATTACAATGTTAATATAATTCTATCGTTTATGGGGAGTGCTCGAAATATGGCAAGCATATATATAGCAATATACTAATATGTTTATGTAGCCTAACTTGCATAATAAGTCCATAATCGTCTGGAGGATGGAAGACACGGAGAGCGGAAGGCTATAAAATGTTTTTGTTTGTGATTGTAGTTATAGTTTAGGTCTCAATTAGACCCGTTTCTCTATAACCATGGCTCTGGTACCAATCTGTAACACCCCCAATTCATGGATGCAGCGGAATTCGAACTGGGTGTTACTTGACGGCACAATAGTCACAACAATAGAAAACGAACTCCAATTGAGTCGTTTTAAAAGATTTATCATTCAAATTATATAAATATCAGAGATTACAAAATGAGGTCCCAGATGGTTCCATGTTTACAATTTAAATGAGTTTTGAATGATAATAAAATTTATAGCCCTCTTGAGTATCCGTGTCCTTCCGTGCCATCCTTGATCGTCATGAACCTGAAATACATGCTTGAGAGGTCAACACAAAGGTTGAGTGGAATTCGTAGAGTTTAGTTAAATCGTTTGAACACAATAATCGTAGTGTGAGCTATAGACTCACACTCATAGTTAGAAAACAAAATCGTTATTTATTTCACTAAGCTCATGCAACCAAAACATTAACATCGAACCAACAAAATTGGCATTATAGAAGCCCTATCAAGGTACTTTTGCCGTTATACCGCTAAATCTCAAATATAGTGCATTTGTGTGAACTCATCGTTGTTCAACACAAATGGGATCCATCAATCCCAATAGATCTATTCACAATATTCGCGCTCACTAAAGGTAGTGACTAATGGTTCATGATATAGGGACTTCGAACATGGCAATCGTTACTTAGTGATAATAAAACATCGTCGTGAAGCATACATTAGAAAGCATTGTGTTCGAGTAGAAAAATAATAGCATGTATTCCCCCCATGGGTTTGTAAAATAGTTAAACAATAGAAAGTGGGGCTACGAACTCACCTTAAGTTATGTAGTGAGTAGTGAATGTGATGGTCGAATCGTGAAGGTTTCTACAAGCAACCTATAATAGAATGTCGCGACTTAGGATCGGAGTAAAGAATATGAAGTAGTGCCTATATATATATCTTGCATTTAGTCCATGATGTGGTATGATGTATAATGTAAGTCTTTGAAAGAAAAGATTTCATGAAACATGTATGTTTTATATATCGTTTACTACCGTTCGGGCCGACATAATTCAGAAGTCATGTTAGTAAGCGTTCGAGGAGCCAGGACACTTTAATTCGTAAATCCACAACTCATCTCGACGGCTTACATAATGAACTCCTCACATGAGGCTCCGTACTATTGTAGTAGTTGATGAAATATATAGATATAAGTTTTGATCCGAAAAGTTACATGTCCGATATTTGAATAAACTTAGGAAAGTTTATTAGTACATGAAGATTGTTATTAGGGGTAGTTTCATAAGTCTTGAATGACCATTTTCTCTTGGTAATATCTCATGGTTTCCTTTTAAGTGAAGTAGATCCAAATTGCTTGTTCATGTTATCGCCTAATTCATTGTTTCATGTTTATGCCTATGTAAGTTGTTATGGTCATTTCGTCATGGCCTAGCCATGACCTTTGGTCCTTGTTCCAAGGTCATGAGACACAACCTTGGCTCTAGCCATGGTTGTGGTCTTGATTATAGGTCATAAGACCTCTTGTTCCTTTCAAAGTATAACCATAATCTAGTGACTTTCGCCTAAAAATGGGCTGTTTAGAAATTGAAGAATTTTATCACTCGGAAAGCCTTTTTAGGTCTCGAGCTTCTTTATCCCAGAATGAAAACGTCGTTCCGGACAACTTTCGTGTTTTAACTTTTTGATGAATCGGACCAGAAGTGGGACTTTCAAAACCCAAATTTGATCAGAATGGTATTTGGCAGTTTTGCCGGAAATCTTTGGTAATTTCAAATGGGCGTAACTTTTGACTCGTATACTCGTTTTGGGTGGTTCAAATTGCTATGGTTTCCTTTTTAGGTCCTCTACCACAATATGTAATAATCAAATATCATATTTTTACCATTTTGATCAGGTCTTACCAAGAAATTCATTAGTTTGCTTGTTTTAGTAACTTGTTTCAATAATTCATTACAACAACATCTTTTACTCATCATGATACATCATGGACATAATTACAACACATAATATAGCAAGAATAACATGTAAATGATATGAACATGAGAAATTAACAAGAAGCATGTTAGGTTTAGGCTTACAACTTTTGGCTTTCTAATTAAAGAAAGGAGTAACAAGTAAGGAAATGGACTTTGATAGACTTGCTTCAACCCTTTTTCACTTCAAGCAACCTTTCTACCCTTGGTATTCTTGAAAGATGGATGATGAAGGTTAAGGTGAATTGAGTGGATTTAAACTCAAGAGAAATCACCAAGTATTCTAGGGGTTGGAAGAGTTTTGGTGAAAAATAAGCTAACTAGGGTTTCTATCTTGAACTAATTCTTGAACCTTGCAAGAACTTTGAAAGAAACAAGTTAAGTGTGAGATGTTGTTGTGTGTTGTGATGGCCGGCCAAGGAAGGGGGGAAGAGGGAGTATATATAGTCTCATGAGGAGGTTACATTTCATTAGGATATTTTGGCCAAAATGACACATGTAACCATCCAAGACAACCTTGCCTAAGATCAAGCCACACAAGGGATGACTCCCCCCCCCCCCATATGGCGGTTCACAAGGGATAAGGGGGGGAGGTGGCTTGGCTTGGATGATAAAATCTAGATATTTGTTAGTTTTGACTCCGGGAAATGCCAACCGTAAATGATTAGGCCTCAAAACGTAAAACCGGGTGTCGTAAAATTATGAAACTTTAAAGTATTGTTAGACATGTCCATATGTCCCATAATAAAATATAAAATGAGTGGTAGGTTCCATTTGGGTGGTAAACCCTGCTAAAAACTGGAAACACGGGTCTAAAACGCGTAATACGTAAAATGTACGAATTTTGCGTAAAACTGAGAAAAGTAAAATGTTACTTTTCTAATATGATATAAATGATTTAAAATGACTTATAATGTCTAGACTGGGCTCAGTCTAGTGTCGGTTGGTGTTAAATGTCTTTTAGACATCAAACCGTAAGCCTAAAAATCAAGGAATGACTTATAAAATCAAGGAATGATTTTTGGTCAAAGGAGGAGGGAAAAATTATGTTGACTTTTTCTAATAAGTTTGAAAACTCAAAACGTCTTAGAAACTCGTTTTGTGGTCTAACGGTTAATTGCCCATTCGGTTAAGCGTGCTCATGTGAGAGTAGTACCGACTTGGGTGACCTGCTGGGAAGTCTTTGGTCATGTTTTTCTCAGTCATGATTAATTCTCAAATAAATCATGAGTGTGTCAAACATTTTTCTGATGCGAGGTCACTTAACGCGGTCAAGTTTCGTTGTACGTAGAATTTCTGAATGACGTTTTACCCTAAAACGTGTAATTCCTTAATAACTTTCACGAAAATGATCTGACGAATGTCAAACATTTAATTTGCCATGGAAATGATTTATCACTCAAGAATATCAGATAAAAATCAACTTTCGGGAAAGTTTCGGGAAAAATGAATAGTAAAAGTGAATAGTGAAATTTTTCGGGAATGGTAATTAACCTGAAATTGCGAATTGTTACAAGCAAAACATCAATAGTAGGGTATGAATTGAATTATTTGACAATCTAGTTCAACTGATCCATCCAATCGCATGTATGTAACACTGTTCATATGTACACTTAATACTATCAGACAGAAGGCAATATATGAAATATGAAGAATTATGAATGGGTCGATGTGGGTTATAATATCTATAATGGATCAAAAAGTTTTAGGTCGAATCCAACTCCCAACTCACCCATTTTGACCCGTATAAAAGTTACCACTGCCTTTTTCACCCTTTAAACACCGCCCACCTTGTCATCTTTAAGCTTAGAAGCCATGAAAGATATAAGTTAAGATGAAAGAAATACCGACTCACCTTTTCATGGAAAGTGTAGCAGAAGCTGTTGGGCCTGTCCACGGCCAAACTAACCCCATTTAGACCATTGGAATCACAAGACTAAGTACCAATGCAGCAACTGAAGTGATTCGGTAAACCAATTGTGGAGATTGGAGAGTGTCGTTTTTGGTGTTAATTGGTTCTTTGGGCCTCCGTAAATGGTCTACTATTTTAAGAAACACAACCACTCCACAGTAGAAAAGAGCTTCCGTGAAGAATAATATAAGGAAATCTGCAAATAACAGCATAAATAAATTCAGAAAACATAAACAATTGACCTTAAATCAGATGGAACATACTGTATATTGTTTAGTATACTGTGTATACAACTTTATACATATGGTTGGTAAACAAATATAAAAAATGCTCAGTAACGTAAAAAGTGTGTTGTTGTTTTCATACCTTAGTAGACTACGCTCCATATACAGATTGTACTTGATTTGTAGCAAAGTAAACTTAAAAGGAAACCTGATAATAGGTATTGTTGACCAAACATGTAGCCATGACTTGGACAAGACGCAGGTACGAGCTGCTTCTTTTGCAGGCAAAGATGATTGTATAAGGTGCATCAACTCCGAGTATTCATCTAATTGCCATGATCTACAAATCACCCTCCTTTTCTTCTTCTTCTTCTTCTTCTTCTTCTTCTTCTTCTTCTTCTTCTTCTTCCTCTTCTTCTTCTTCTTCTTCTTCTTCTTCTTTTTCCTATTTTCCATCTCCGAAGCACCATCTTTGCTATACATAGCTTCATATTCGATACCAAATTTCCGCACATGTGAAGGTATTCGATACCTAATTTACGCACATGTGAAGGTATTCGAAGCACCATCTTTGCTATGCATAGCTTCATAGCTTGTGATGTTGGATTGGATAGAGCCATAATAAGTGGTCTCTGCATACAATAAAATAATAATACGTTAGTTTGTGTTCCCCAGCTGTATATGAGCGACTAGATGTGGCTAAGTTCCATTTACTTATAAATGGTTCAATTCACGTTATGTTTATCTCCAGCAGGTCAAATATAAACAAACAGCGAAAAAGGAAATGGGTCAAACATGTCAAAAGTCCCTCGACGTTTACTTACCATTCAGGAAAACTCCTAAGTCATGTAATTAAAATTGTAGTTACAATGGTAACTTATTAGAGTTCAAAGTTTTGGATATTCATGCCAACCCAACATGTCCCCTATCTAACAACTCACGCCCATTTTGAGTCTTGAACTGGTACCGCCAAGTAATTTCAGTGATGCAACAAGACTAGCAAGAACCACAGATGCAGTCCCCTACAAACCCAAGACTCAAAAGTTTTACAGGGATATCAAAGATTAGCCCAATGGAAATTCATCAATCAGTTATATTGTATACCTGTATATCATCGTTGAACACCAAATGACTAGTTCTGTATTTGGACAACAGCTCAAATGCATTGTGGTTTGCGAAATCTTCAAACTGCAAATTTTAAAATGTTAACACAGTGTGCAGGAATATATGTACTTATGAGCTCTTACAGTCAGATGTAACAAACGAAAGGCACATGGATTATTTACCTGCACAAGGACTTTTTCACCATAGTTTTGCTTGACTGCAGACATGAACTCTTCAAGTAACTCGTAATATTCCTGCAGAAACATAAGATATAAAAGATTTCCCTCTATACTATATCAAAGAAAAGACATGATTAAGGTAAGAAACAATAAACATAGAGAATATGTACCTTTCCGGTAGCCCTCTTTTGTTTAAGTCCGATGTAGAACTTATCATCCAGAAGCTTCTGGTTGTTGGTCCCACGTCAATGGTTATAGGCAAGCACTGCATAAACAAGTTAAAAGCAATTAGTAAATCTGCAATTAAATTGGTTTTGCAATTAAAATGATAGGAAAAATTATAAGGCTATCTTAAACCAGCGATATTGATATCTACGTAATAAACTGAATACAAAAGTAAGTACTCATGTGACCAGATAACACAACAAGTGTCTCTGTTTGCAAAGATAAACCAGCGATGTAGCCCAACATGGGTTGTGAGGAAAATGATAGGTAAAGATGACCTTGTTTGCAAAGAATAAGATAACACATAAAGTGTCTCTTTTCAACTTTAAAGATACCAGTGACCGTGATATAGACAATCCAATTCAGACCCGTCAATATATTAAATCAAAATTATGGCAAAATTTGCAATACAGACAGCAAATTTATGGTGCATATCAGCAAATCTTTAACTCAGAGTTTAATTCTAACCTTTCGAGGCTTTATAGGGATATCAAATTCAATATCCGAATCCCTAATCAGGTCTTGCATCAAAGATCCTGTCCAGCATCCACTGGAAATTACTATGGCTTTCTTGCTACACAACAAGTTTTTCAAAGTCTGAGCAACTTCAACCTTCCCATTATCATACCTAAAAGAACATTTATCAATCTATAACAGATACATCTTTACCTGTAAACACTATATATATACGTCAGCAAATCATTTACCATGTTACCTCAACAACCTAGTCACTGGTTGATAATAATACTCTGCATATCTTCCTTCGGTTGCATACTTCCTGTTTTCCTGTATGACATCCAATCATCCATTAGTTAACTAAATCTAAGCAAGTATCTAAAGAATTATATTTGCCAAATGGAAATTACGAGTACCTTTTCTATATACGCAACTGAACGCCTAGATATAAGAGAAATAAACAGAGCCATAAAACTAGTGAGAGAACAGATCCATAAAACTAAAATTTCGAAACACATTATCACCGATTCAAAAACATGGAACTATGCTTAGAATTTTACATGGAACTAAAATTTCGAAACACATGGAACCATTTTCAACTTTAAGTACACGCAAAGTGTTGAACCACATAAATACCATGTTTGAATTTTACATTTCAACGCTTCTTCTACCATAACAAAGCAATGAGCCGACTCACTTGTCATGTTTATCAGCTCAAATAGATACTCGGCTGTAGACAATTAGGGGACCAGTTTGTTGTCTTATGCACACGATTTTACGTTTCTTCTTATACAGTAATAGTTGTTTCTTTTAAACTAAACGCGCTACTGAAAGTTTTCAAAGGTACAATATAGGAATCCTAGTAAAGATTGGGAGTATAGACAGATTTTGACCAAGTAAATACCATATTGATATTGTTCCATTTCCTATGACTATTATAGTAAGCACAAGAAGTCCTAAGCATTGTAAATAGTTGCATTAAAGCAAAGGTTGTGTTCAAGAAGCGACATCAAGACTGTTCCAATAGAATGAAAATCAACTCACAAGTTATTCAAACACCTAATGTGCACTGACAAACCACCATCAAAGACTACATTCACATGTGAAGAAAAACTATACAACTATATTCACTTGTGACAAAAAACTATACAACTATATTCACTTGTGAAGAAAAACTATATTCACATGTGAAGAAAAACTATACAACCATATTCACATGTGAAGAAAAATAGCAGTCATGAATCAACAGAAAAAGTTCACAGTTTTAATACAAATCTAACAATGCCTAATGCACTCAACTATCGAGTTTGGTGGCACCAATTAATGTTTATAGAATCTTAACCCCAATTTGCAAGCCTAATGACACTCAACTATCGAGTTCGGTGGTGTGAATTGTATTTCACATATAAAAAATAGCTAGGCATTTTATCAAACACTTGGTGTGCAATAACAAACCACCAGCTAAAGACAAGCTCATATATATCTATATTCACTGATCTGCTCGTAGTGAATGTAGTGAATTAAAGTGTGAGAATTTGACCTTTTTAGTTATTTTGATGAATAATTTAGATGACTTTGTAGAAGCTAAGGCATGAGCTACTCGTAGTCGATCGTCTTCTTCATTAACTGATCTGATTGGTGATGATTATCTTGGTGATTGTGCTTAACGGGGTGAATGGTGGTGATCGGTGGTTATGGTGGTGATCTTTGGTGATGATGATGGTGGTGGTTATGGTGGTGATGATTGTGATGGTGGTGATAATGGTGATGGTGGTGATCGGTGGTGATGGTAGTCATGGTGGTTATGGTGGTGATCGGTGGTGATGGTGGTGATGGCATTGATGGTGGTTAATTCTGTGTGTTTGTGTGTGTTTGAAGGACAGAGAGAAAATAGTGGATAATTTTTTAGGGTGTGGAAGGCAAATGACAATAATTCACTTAGACCCCTACAATTTTCAGTCAATATTTACAAAAATGCCATTCCGCCCAAATTCATATTATGATGAGATTGATTTGATCCTACGGTCCACATCTCTTCTCGCGTTCTCACAAAAATAAGCCTTCTCATTTGAACGCTTGACTATATATATATATATATATATATATATATATATATATATATATATATATATATATATATATGTGTGTGTGTGTGTGTGTGTGTGTGTGTGTGTGTGTGTGTGTGTGTGTGTGATTGATGAGGCAAAAAATGAAGCACTTTTAAGGGGTCATTTAAGCCCGGAATTGAATTTATTTGATCAAATATTGCCCTAAATCGTTCCTTTTGTGATTTTAGGTACTTTGGGAGTGAATTCTGGAAAAGGAAGCATTTTGGACGTTTTTGGAGCATAAAAGTGAAGAAAACGGCAAAGTCTTAATTTTCCTTGCTGGGAACAGTACTTGACGGCGTCAAGAGGCTTTTTATGACGGCGTCAAGAGTAAAAGTGGTGACGGCCCAGAAGAAACGTGAAGGCGTCACCCAAGGCCGTCACGTGTTAACTTGTCAAAACTTGCGCGCGAAATAGCTGATATTGTTTTGGTCATAACTTTTGCATACGAACTCGGATTAGGTGATTCAAAAGCCCACGCGAAGAGGACGAAGAGATCTACAATTTGGTGAAAAAATGGTCGTGACGGCGTCAAGAGAAACGAGCTGACGCCGTCAAGATGGGCCGACAGAAAACATGCCTATAAATATAACATCATAACTTCACTTTTTGTAAGCCCTAAACCCTAAGGTCGATTCTTGGGTTTAGGTGGGTGTTTTTCCAGCAACTTAGAGGGTTTCAATCATTCCAAAAACATCTTGTAATGGTTTGATGATTCTATCTTAATTCATGTCTTCAATTATCATTATTGTTACTTGTTCTTTATTAATTATGCTTGGCTAATTCACCTTATGTCTACTTATGATTGTGTGAAACTTGTGTATAATTAATTAGATCTCATTGATTTCTTGTTGATGTTTGTGTCTATCTCCATCAATGAGGGCTTGTTGATGTGTGTGTCTATCTCCATCAATTAAGGCGTGACAACTTCAATAGATCTAGTTTGTTTAGTTTATAATTCTTGTTTCCTATTGATTCTTGTTTTGATTGAATGTCTCATCAATGTTAGGCTTAAGAAAACTAGCAGATCTCCATTGTGTAACATGCTTGAACGTCTTAAGAAACATGAACCGATGTGTACTAGGTTTTTATGGTTGTATTTAATGCATGAGCGAATTCTAGTGATCCCACGTTAGAAGCTTCTTAGCCGGCTCGACATAAGAGTGAAGTAAGTACGCCACCCCATAAATGGTATTAAGGAATACAACCCGTCAATTAAAACAAGGTGTGACAATTCAATAGGTAGAATTGGATAGTGTCACAACTCGTAAATTCTGGTCTTTTCCCGAACTTTCACATTTACTATTCATCGGTTCCTATTCATCGATCACTATTCATCATTTTACTATTCATCATTTTTGAGGTCAGTTTGATATTCTGAGAAGCGTTTTAAAATTTTACTATTCATAAAACACTATTCACCTCCGGAGAAAATTTGTCATTTATACGTGAGTTGCGTCATTTCTGTATACGTACGGTTATCTACCTAATAAACGTTATCTTATGAGCTATTATTTTTAATAATTGATCCAACAATCCCAACTATGGTCCTAACATATTTTTATACTCATAATAATAATATAAAAATTATATTATTAAATTGCCCGGTGTTTTCAAATCAACTGTTATGTTTTCCGGTCGAAGCTTATAACTCCGTCGGTTTGCGATATTTCAACCCGATCATTATTTTAACTTCCGATTCTCATCAGGAATATTATTTTACAATTTTTACAACTTCATTATATTTTATTTTATCTCGTTACAATTTATTTTTAGTTAACTCGGTACCCGGTAACACCTAAACTACACAATAACTAACTAAATCTACACAAAAGTCTTCATTTTACTTACACACTCATCCTTTTCCTACTAAAACCCACCCTCCCCACCTTGATTTAGGGATCTTGTCCCATAAAATATCTACACCAATAATAATTGTCATATACATATAATATATAAACATAAACCTCACAATTCCATCTCATTTCACCAAATCAACTAGAAACTTTTCTTCCTCTTTTCTCTCTTCTCACCATTTTCGACCCAAACAAGATCTCCATCAAGAATCCATCATTTTTCCAAGATCGAGTCATTATCTAGTTCCTTTAGTGATCCTTGTTTGAGTTTTGTGATAAAAACTCAAGGTTTCTTAGGTTTTACTCATCCAAGCTCATTAATCTTTCTAAGTAAGTTGTCAAACTCTTTTCCATAATTTCTTCATGTTATTTTTATGATCATATGATTTCCATTCAAGATCTACATGCATATGTTAGTTATACCACTCATTTATATATATATATATATATATATATATATATATATATATATATATATATATAACTTTTGATCCCTAGAAATGGATTATAGTTAGATCCTTGTTGGATCCACTTGATTTATGATGTTTAGGAACCCATGACACCCTAAGAAGGTGTATGGTAAGATTAGACTAGATTTGTGGTGATTGAAAGTGGTTTGGTTGAAGTTGAAACAAGTTTGAAACTAGGAAAATGATTTTTGAAACTATATAAATACCTACTGTCCTTATTTTGAAAACGTGGGAAAATCAGTGGATGATGGGTAATTTTTGATCAAAGATTTAGAAAATACTTTCAAAAACGAAACTTTTGGCGAAAGAACGGATTAAAACGAGTTAATAACGAAGGAGATATGAATTTCCGAATTTAACGACGAAAACTAGTTTTCTGAAAAACTGCATGCTGTTGGACGATTTTCGTTGGACTAATAGAGGCGTTAAACGTAACCTAGTGGAGCCGAGCTATCGAAAATATATTAGTATATACTAAAACGAATCCGTGGATATAAAGAACGAGTAAAATGAGCTTAAAACGACCAAGTAATACATGTTTTAAAATCGTCAAAACTATATATATATATATATATATATATATATATATATATATATATATATATATATATATATATATATAGTCACTACTAGAAATAATATAACTACGTACTAAATGCTATTTTTCTAGATTTCTTATTCAAGAGTTATATTCATAACTAATGAAGTACTAAGGATTATAAGTTTATCTTTACGGCGATTAGACGTTATCTTAAGGTTTTCAAAACGAGGAATATAACACTAACATTTTTATATACGATATATTACGACAAGTTTTTATTATTCTATTGGACTTATTTTTCCTAAGTATGGAAAATACTTTACTTTGACTATAACTAGTATTTTCAAGTTACGAGTGGTATAGGTATCATGTGTATGCATATTCTCTACATCCTTTCATGATCTAAATAGATCACTATCATTCATATTAGGTTGCGGTTAGAGATCGAACCTCATTTCTGTGTATCCACTTTTGTCATCGTAGCTATTCGCACCAGGTGAGTCATAGCCCCACTTTTACTCTTTATACTTGTTTTAACTCTTTGGGGGAGATACATGCTCAACTACTTGCTTACTAGTATAAATACTCAAAACATACTTTCTTGATACTCAAAACATTTATACTTGATTGTTTTATACTTGATTGTTTTATACTTGATTTCATACATACGTGATTGTGCTATACTTAACTGTGTTATACTAAACTGTGATTGTGTATTCTTGAGCAACTGATACTTTGGGAAATGGCACCCAATAATCATACATACATACATACTTCCAATGGCCCCAGATTAAGTTGCTGGACACAACCATTGAGACTTCCAATGGCCCCAGATTAAGTTGCTGGACACAACCATTGAGACATACATACAAACGTGAGGTCTTCGGAGATGAAGTGTAGACTCACGACTAATTGCTTAACTGTTGTGATGAACTTATACATGTTTAATCTTACTATATATATATTAGCAGTGGGTTGTGAACACACAAGTTACAAGTCTCTTATGGCGGGACTTGTAACTGAGTGGATTTACGATGCCTTTGCTGTGTGACCATTTTTCTATAAACTTTATTTGTTAAACAAACTCTATGAACTCACCAACCTCGTGTTGACACTTTAGCATGTATTTTCAGGTTTTAAGCAATGGCACGCTACTGGAGGTTTTGGCAGGGCATGGCATGGTCATAGAAGACTCTGATTATTTATATGGGGACCGTTTTTAAACTATTTTAAGGGCCTACTTCCGCACTACTTTTAACGATGTAAATTCAACATTTTTGATTAAACGATTTTATTCTAAATGATTGAAGTGAAAACCATTTTTGAACTTGTGTTGTAATACCAATTGAGTTACACCCCAGCTACACGTATGCTTCCGCTGGACCCGATTTTGGGGGTGTGACAGATAGCTAGCAAGGAGTAACATATCATAGGTAGACATGCTTCACTTATCTTGTAGAACCTTTGTTTATTTTCTTGTTTATTAGTTTAATTAGTAGCTTTTGGGTTAGTTGATTAGCAACTAATTCCGCCCACTCTCCCAATACCCGAGATTTCTACTTGCTTTTCATAAAATAAAAAAACATAAAAAGAATCATCCTTCACCTTTAGACCTAGTTAGATTAATTTCAATCCTAACGACACTATTCCTAGCTGAACGATCAATCCCCCGGTACTTGTCACTATACTATACTACAACGATCAGGTACACTGCCTGGTGGGGGTTGTAAGCTTCTCAAGATCCCTCGAGAGGTAAAGCCTGGTGCAATCCCTACGCATCAAGTTTTTGGCGCCGCAGCCCGGGGAATAGTTATTGTCTAGGTTAGAATCTCTTTTTATTAGGTCTACTTGCTAGATTCCTTTCTAGTAAGATTTTATTTTTATTTTTTGGTCTTCTTTAGTCTATCTTATTTCTTTGTGTTTTTGTTCATAACTCTTCACCACCCGCCATCATGGCAACCGACGAATTCTCTAACCTTAGGATCACTAGGAGTCGTAGTTCCGCTAGAAACCTTGTCTTGCCTTACGCAGAGCCCGATAGAGAAATGCGTAGGTTAAGACGATCTCACTCAACACCTGAACCATCTAGCATAGCCATCGACTTTGATGCACCCCTTTCTGAAGAAAATTCGGAAAATCACGTTACAACCCCTAGCTCCCAACCCAACAACGAGATGAGTACCCCCGCAACTCCTACTCCTAAGCGCCTTAAGGACTACTCCTCCCCAAACCCTCGTGGCTTCTCAACTGCCAATGTCTACCCAAACGAACACACCAATGAGGTCTTGCATGCGACCGATGTTTAGCTTGTCCAAAGTGTGTGTAAGTTTTGTGGATTAGATGAGGAAGATCCAATTCAACACATTAAAGACTTCTTGAAAATAGTAGACACCCTCCATACGGATGGGGCTACTAGAGACACGTCCCGATTACGATTTTTTCCTTTCACCCTAGGTACAATGTACTGGCCCGGAGATGGTACGAGAAACAACAGAAAATATAATCCAGATTCGAGAAAGACTTTGAAAAAGCCCAAGAGTGGTATGATAAACTCCCTTCTGAATCTATTTTCACATGGGAGCAACTCATATCCAAGTTCTACGAGAAGTTCTTTCCACCTGGAAAAACCTCAGCGTTTAGAGATAGGATCCTCCGCTTCCGAAAAGGGAAGGACGAACCCTTCCATAAATCGTGGATTAGATTTAAGGATTTAATAAGACAAGTTCCCCATCATGGCATCGAACTTTGGCTTTTGGTCCAAATCTTCTACGACAATGTCTCCTCTAATGATCGGAACGGGATCAACCAATCTAAAAAAGGAAGATTAGCCAATCTTAGTACCGAAGAAGGATGGGATAGGATTGAAGAATATGTAACACCCCCAATTCATGATGCAGCGGAATTCAACTTGGGTGTTACTCGACGGCACAACAGTCATAATAATAGAAAACGATCTCTAAACGAATCGTATTAAAAAGAGTTGTCATTCATATTTATTCAAATATAACAGAGTTAACATAGTAAGGTCCCAAAATGTTCCATTGTTTCAAAACACATCAATATAAAGTCTATGATGTTTTTATCGAATGACATAATAGTTTATAGCCTTCTTCCTTCGGTACGTGCCCTTCCGCTCCATTCTTGATTATCATGGACCTGAAATACATGCTTAAGAGGTCAACACAAAGGTTGAGTGAAATTCATAGAGTTTGTTTAACGGTTGAACACAATATGTTGGTAGTAATGAGTTAATTAGACTCATACTTATGTTAGAAAACAAAACAGTTATTATTATATACTAAGCTCATGCAACCAATACGTTAACGGGTACCAATATCAATCGGCGGTTATGTTTCCCCGGTAAGTACTTTGCCGTCATACTTAATGTTCAAATATAGTGCATTCGTTTGAACTAATCTGCTCAAACAAATGGGATTCGTCAATCCCAATAGGCCTATTCACATTACTCGCGCTCACTAATTCTAGTGATTAAATGGTTCATGATAGGGGCCTAGGATTGGCAAGGTAGGTACTTAGTAATAATAAAACAATCAGGCAGCATACAGTTTCAAAGCATTGTGTTCGGTTTAAAAGTAGCATGTATTCCCCCCAAGGGTTTGTAAAACATTGAAGTAATGTAAAGTGGGGCTATGAACTCACCTTAAGTACGATAGCAAATAATGAAGGTGATGATTGGATCGTGTAGGTTTCTACGAGCAACCTAGAATAGAATGTTGCGAATTAGGATCGGAGTAAAGAATATGAATGAGTGCCTATATATATCTTGCATTTAGTCCATGATGTGGTATGGTGTATATTGTAAGTCCTTGAAAGAAAGATTCATGAACATGTATGTTTTGGTATATCGTTTACTACCGTTCGGGCCGACATAATTCAGAAGTCATGTTAGTAAGCGTTCGAGGAGCCAGGACACTTTAACTCGTAAATCCACAACTCATCTCGACGGCTTACATAATGAACTCCTCACATGAGGCTCCCTATTATTGTAGTAGTTGATAAAATATATAGATATAAGTTTTGATCCGAAAAGTTACATGTCCATTATTTGGATAAACTTAGGAAAGTTTATTTGTACATGAAGATTGTTATTAGGGGTAGTTTCATAAGTCTTGAATGACCATTTTCTCTTGGTAAAATCTCATGGTTCCCTTTTAAGTGAAGTAGATCCAAATTGCTTGTTCAAGTTATCGCCTAACTCATTGTTTCATGTTTACACCTATGTAAGTTGGTATGGTCATTTCGTCATGGCCTAGCCATGACCTTTGGTCCTTGTTCCAAGGTCATGAGACACAACCTTGGCTCTAGCCATGGTGGTGGTCTTGTTTATAGGTCATAATAACTCTTGTTCCTTTTAAAGTATAACCATAACTTAGTGACTTATTATATGTAAATAGCTGTTAAGAAACTGAGAAATATTTCACTCAGAAGGCGTTTTCAAGGCTCGAGCCTCTTTAATCCTGAATGAAAACATGATTCCGGACAACTTTCGTGTTTTAACTTTTTCATGAATCGGACCAGAAAGGCCTCTTTTTGCGTGTTTTAGGTTCTGTCACAGAAACATTTAGGCAGTTTTGCCGGAAATCTTTGGTAACTTCAAATCGCCATAACTTTTGACTCGTTTACTCTTTTTAGGTGGTTCAAATTGCTATGGTTTACTTGTTAAGTCCTCTACTGTAATATGTAATAATCCAATATAAAATTTTTACCATTTTGATCAGGTTATACCAAAAAATTTACTAGTTTGCTTGTTTTAGTAACTTAACTTAACAATCAAGTACAACAACATGTTTTAGTCATTTTTATACACCATGGACATTCATACAAGACATAATATAGCAAGAATAACATGTAAATGATATGAACATGAGAAATTAACAAGAAGCATGTTAGGTTTAGGCTTACAACTTTTGGCTTTCTAATTAAAGAAAGGAGTAACAAGTAAGGAAATGGACTTTGATAGACTTGCTTCAACCCTTTTCAGTTCATGCAACCTTTCTACCCTTGGTATTCTTGAAAGATGTATGATAAAGGTTGAGGTGAATTGAGTGGATTTAAACTCAAGAGAAATCACCAAGTATATTAGGGTTTGGAAGTGTTTTGGTAGCTTAAGATCAAACTAGGGTTTCTACTTGAACTAGCTCTTGAACCTTGCAAGAAATTAGAAGACTTAAAGCTAATTGTGAAGTGTTGTGGTGTGTTGTGATAGCCGGCCAAAGGAAGGGAGGGGAGGGGGTATTTATAGGTCCATGAGGAGGTTACTTACTTAAGATATTTTTGCCAAAACTACACATGTATGCATCCTAGATCACAAGACACAAGATCAAGCCACACAAGGGTGTGACTCCCCCCCCCCCCCTTTGGCAGTTCACAAGGGATAAGGGGGGTGAGGTGGCTTGGTCTTGATAATATCTAGATATTAGGATGAAACTTGACTTCGGGAAATGCCAACCGTAACTGATTAGGCCTTAAAACGTAAAACCGGGTGTCGTAAAATTATGAAACTTTAAAGTATTGTTAGACATGTCCATATGACCCATAATAAAATATAAAATGAGTGGTAGGTTCCATTTGAGTGGTAAACCCTGCTAAAAACTGGAAACACGGGTCCAAAACGCGTAATACGTAAAATGTACGAATATTGCGTAAAATTGAGAAAAGTAAAATGTTACTTTTCTAATATGTTATAAATGATTTAAAATGACTTATAATGTCTAGACTGGGCTCAGTCTAGTGTCGGTTGGTATTAAATGTCTTTTAGACATCAAACCGTAAGCCTAAAAATCACGAAATGACTTGTAACATCAAGGGATGATTTTTGGTCAATGGAGGAGGGAAAAATATGTTGACTTATTCTAATAAGTTGAAAACTCAAATCGTCTTAGAAACGCGGTGCAGGTAAAGGCTAGGGTTACGGCTGAGTAAAAACGCGTAAAACTGAAAATTCCAGTTTTTCACGGCCGAGGTTTATTCTGGTCATATTTTTCTCAGTCATGATTTATTCTCAAATAAATTATGAGTGTGTTAAACATTTTTCTAATGTGGGGTCACCTGACGGGATCAAATTTTGTTGTGCGTGGAATTTCTGAATGACGTTTTACCCTAAAACGGGAAATTCTGTGTAATCCCTTAATAATTTTCACGAAAATGATCTGACGAATGTCAAACATTTAATTTGCCATGGAAATGATTTATCACTCGAGAATATGAAATAAAAATCAACTTTCGGGAAAATTTCAGAAATAAATGAATAATAAAAATGAATAGTAAATTTCCCGGGAAAAGTAATTAACCTGAATTTGCGAATTGTTACAGTCTCCACCCCATATGAGAGCTCCGTCCCGGAGATCAATTTGCGTTGGGAGTAGAAGTTTCGTTGGTAAAAAGATGTGGGTATTTCTTTCGTATCTGGTCCTCTCGTTCCCATGTGTATTCAGGACCACGTCGTGAGTTCCAACGAACTTTGACAATTGGAATACGGCTTTGCTTGAGTTGTTTGACCTCTCGGTCCATGATTTCTACGGGTTCCTCAATAAATTGAAGATCGTCATTGAGTTGAATTTCATCGAGTGGAATCACGAGTGATTCATCCGATAAACATTTCTTTAGGTTAGATACATGGAAAGTGGGGTGTACACTACTGAGTTCTGATGGAAGCTCAAGTCTGTACGCCACAGGGCCAACCCTGGCTAGGATTTTGAATGGTCCGATGTATCTTGGGTTTAGTTTTCCTCGTTTACCGAATCGTATTAAGCCTTTCCAAGGCGATACCTTTAGCATAACCCTATCTCCGACTTGGAATTCTAGGGGTCTGCGTCGTGTGTCGGCATAACTTTTCTGTCGATCTCTTGCGGCTTGTAGCCGATTTTTGATTTGTACAATCTTATCCGTTGTTTCAGGGATGAGTTCTGGTCCAATGAGTTGAACTTCTCCCACTTCATCCCAACAAGCAGGTGAACGACACTTTCGACCATAAAGTGCTTCAAATGGAGCTGCTTGAATACTTGTATGATAGCTGTTGTTGTAGGAAAATTCGACTAATGGTAGATGAGTATCCCATCCCTTTCCAAAGTCTATTATACAAGCTCGAAGCATGTCTTCAAGTGTTTGAATGGTTCATTCACTCTGACCATCGGTCTGAGGATGATACGCTGTACTCATGTCTAGATTTGTTCCAAAGGCGTCTTGGAGTGACTGCCAGAAATTGGAAGTAAATCTACCATCTCTGTCGGATATGATGGATATTGGTGCACCATGTCTTGAGACTATTTCTTTGACGTATAGTCGGGTTAGTTGTTCCATTTTGTAAGTCTCTTTGATTGGTATAAAGTGTGCGGATTTTGTGAGACGATCGACTATGACCCAGATGGAGTCATAACCGCTTGATGTCTTTGGGAGCTTGGTAATGAAGTCCATAGTAATTCTTTCCCATTTCCACATAGGAATTTCTGGTTGTTGCAATGGACCGGATGGTTTTTGGTGTTCGGCTTTTACTTTGGAGCAGGTAAGACATTTGCTAACGTATGTTGCAATGTCGGCTTTCATGTTCGGCCACCAATAGAGTAACTTAAGATCATGATACATTTTATCAGATCCTGGATGTATGGAGTATTTAGACTTGTGTGATTCATGCATGATCAAGTCTCGTAAGCCACCATAAAGTGGTAACCAACTTCGACCTTGGAAGCATAGAGTTCCATCTGAACGGGTTTCGAATTTCTTTTGTATCATGCCATCCAACCTTTCCTTTTGGATGTCTTCTTGTTTCACCGCCTCAGCTTGAGCGTGAAGGATTTGGGTAGGAAAGTTGGAATTTATGGTTAAAACTAAGGCTCGGACTCGTAGTGGTTTAACCCGTTCCTTTCGGCTCAGGGCGTCGGCTACTACGTTTGCCTTTCCTGGGTGATAACGAATGTCGCAGTCATAATCACTAAGTAATTCCAACCAACGACGTTGTCTCATGTTTAGTTCTTTTTGGTCCAAAATGTGTTGTAGACTTTTATGATCGGTGTACACAGTACATCTAGTACCGTATAGATAGTGTCTCCAGATTTTTAGTGCAAAGACCACAGCTCCTAACTCTAAGTCATGAGTGGTGTAATTTTTCCTCATGAACCTTGAGTTGTCTTGATGCATAAGCCATGACCTTATCGCGTTGCATCAACACGGCACCTAACCCTTGGTGCGATGCATCACAATAGACTACAAAATCTTCTATCCCATCTGGCAATGCTAGGATAGGAGCACTACAAAGTTTCTGTTTGAGGGTTTGGAAAGCTTTTTCTTCGTTTTCATCCCACACGTATTTCTTGTCTTTCTGAGTTAGCTTAGTCAAAGACTTTGCTATTGAGGAAAATCCTTCAATAAACCTTCGGTAATACCCGGCTAAACCCAGAAATTGCCGAATTTCTGTAGGTGTGGTAGGTGTTGGCCAATTTTTGATAGCTTCAATTTTAGCGGGATCGACATGTAAACCGGTCTTGTCAATCACATGCCCAAGGAATTGTACGGATTGAATCCAAAATTCGCATTTAGAAAACTTTGCATACAATTTCTCTTCCTTGAGTAGTCCTAAAATTGTTCTCAGGTGTTCTTTGTGTTCTTCTTCGTTTTTGGAATATATGAGAATGTCGTCTATGAATACGATCACGAATTTGTCCAAATATGGTTTACACACCCGATTCATGAGATCCATGAATACTGCCGGTGCATTTGTTAACCCAAATGGCATCACTTGGAATTCGTGGTGACCATATCGTGTCCTAAAGGCTGTTTTTGGAATGTCTTCATCACGAACTCTAACTTGGTGGTAACCTGATCGTAGGTCAATTTTTGAGTAATAGGTTGAGCCTTGCAATTGATCGAATAAATAATCAATTCTTGGTAGTGGGTATCGGTTCTTTATGGTTAATTTGTTTAGTTCACGATAGTCAATACATATGCGTAATGACCCGTCTTTCTTTTTCACGAATAAAACTGGAGCTCCCCAAGGTGAGGAACTGGGTCGAATAAATCCCTTGTCTGAAAGTTCTTGTAATTGATTTGATAGCTCTTGCATCTCTGAAGGTGCTAGCCGGTATGGTGCGCGGGCAACTGGCGCCGCTCCTGGTATTAAATCAATTCTGAACTCTATTTGACGATTTGGTGGTAGTCCAGGTAAATCATCCGGAAAGACTTCAGGAAACTCACGGGCAATAGGAACATCTTCGAGGCGTTTTTCATCGGATTTCTTTTCTGTTGCGTGGGCTAAGAAAGCATAACATCCTTTCTCAATGTACTTCATGGTTTTGATACATGAGATGATGTTTATTCGAGTTCCACTTTGATCACCACGAATGATCAAAGTTTCATTGTCATATGGAATGTGTACAACTCTTTCACCACAAATAATGTTAGCTTGATGTTTAGACAACGAATCCATGCCAATAACAACATCAAAACTTCCGAGTTCGATTGGCATAAGATTGATGTTAAAGGGGTGGTCTAAGAGATTAAGGGTACAGTTTGGAATTACGGTATTGGTATTTACTAAGTCACCGGTAGCAAGTTCAATACTATAACTAGTGGTTAAAGTAATTGATGGAATATCAAGTAAAGGCGCAATTCTAGTAGATATAAAGCTCATATCAGCACCAGAATCGAATAATACTTTAACAGGAATGTTATTGAGTAAGAACGTACCGGTAACCACGTTCGGGTCCTGGTGTGGTTCTTCATTTCCCATGACATAGGCCCTACCACGAGCACCTCCGCCTTGGGGTCCTTGGTTTCGAGGACAATTGTTTTTGAAGTGTCCCCTTTCACCACACCCGAAACATGTAACTATGGGCTGTGTGTTAGCCCCAGTAGCTATACCCTTGCCCCTACAATCCTTGGCAAGATGTCCGGGCTTCTGACACTTGTTGCATTTGGCCGGGCAAGGACCTTCATGATGGTAATTACACTTGGTACATTGTGGTAGATTACCAACGTACTTACCACCAGCTGGTGCAGCAACATAAGCCGTCGCGGCTTCTTGTCTCTTGTTCTGTTGATTGTGGTGGTTGTTGTTTCGGGTTTGGTTGTTGTTGTTGTTGTTGTTACTCCCACAGTTACCATCCCATGGTCGCTTGTTGTTGTTGTTCTTGTTGTTGTTGTTGTTACGGTAGTTGGAGTTGTTGGGATTATTGGTATTGCTGTTGTTGGCATTGTTGGTGTTGTTGGGGTTGTTTTGCCTTCGGGTTTCCGTCATACGTACCACTTGATCCATGAGACTGCGGAACATCCGCATAGCTTCATCAAGTTCTTTGGGATTTGCCGAAGTCACGTTCCCCTGTATGCTAGATGGAAGTCCCCAGATATACCTTTCCAACAATTTTTCCTTTGTGGAAACCATTGTTGGACAAAGTATCCTCAACTCCTGGAATCGACGGTTGTAGGTTATGATATCATTACCCCTAACCGTATGATCCCAGAATTCAACTTCCAACTTTTGCATTTCGCTACGAGGGCAGTATTCCTTGATCATCATTTGTTTCAAATTAGCCCAAGTAATTTTGTAGGCATTCTCAATGCCCATGGGTTGAGCAATTGAGTTCCACCAGGACAACGCCTCATTCAACAAAGTACTCGTGGCATACTGAACTTTGTCACCCTCAGTACACTTACTAACCAAGAATACTGACTCCGCCTTTTCGAACCAACGGGTCAAACCTACAGCCCCTTCAGTACCCTTGAATTTGATGGGTTCACATTTCAGGTAGGAAATGAACGAACAACCCTTTGGTACTGTAGTAACATTGGTCACCGGAGGGGTAGGTCCTCCAAGGTTAAGACTGGCAATTCTGGCAGCCTCTGCAGCTATAGCAGCTTCCGCAGCAGTGGCGGCTTCTGCGGTGCAGCATCAGCAGCACCAGTAGCTGGGTCGGCTTCGGCAGCTGCTGCAGCTACAGCTGCTCGTTCCGTGACAAGTGCTGCATTGACACTGTCCTTTACCAGTTTACGGATGGCAGCTTGCGTCATCGTTGGTGGTGTCTTTTTCTTGGGCGCCATGATTCTATTGTTCAAAAGATACGTTGTAATTAGAGAGTTGTGAGATGAGCACAATTTTTGATAAGAATGATGGGGTAATAAGGTTGAAACTTAAAAACATAACACATGATAGTATATAAAACAAGAGTTTTATTCATATAACGTTGATTACAAAATCGAACTTATTACAAGTTCATTCAAAACTTACTAACTGATACTTTCAGTTAGTAATTACAACGTTGTACTAAAGATAACTAGTATTATAACACTAGTCTAACGTCGGTTGGGAGGTTGTCGTAGTCCGGACGGATTATTAATTCCGCGTGTTGCTAACACATCTACACTTTCATTCGGACGGTATTCTTTGACATCCTTTTGGTATAGCCTTTGTTGTATGGAACTCATTTGAGTTTGCATTCCACACAAATCATTCTTAAGTTGATACCTATCAAAGTTTGCAACATCTAACCGGATTTCGGCGGTATTTAGGCGGTTAAGTAGTTTGTGAATTTGTACCGCATCCTGTTCTTGGGCCTTCTCAACCAAAGTGAGTCTATCCTTGACGTTATCCAGGCCGGTTAGAGGATTTAAGACTATTTCCCCAAGATGAGTCAAGTCCCTCTTGACATAGCTCATGTCAAGCTTAAACCAATATAGGTCATCTCGGGCATTCATGGCGTCCATTCTAGCAGAATTTACCTTGGATATACAGTCGTGCATTTGCCTTGCCATACTTTGAACTTTGAGTTGGGTCAGGTTGAGGGCTTGTTTCAAAGAGTAGATTTCGTATTGAGCTGAGTTCACGAACATATGTGTAGATGTAGATGTTCCGCCGGTTTGGTAAGTAGATTTCGGAACTTGAGCTGGAGTGGTACGGTTAGATTCGGATGAAATTGGTGAAACCGGAGGTGGAGATGTCAATGGTGATAGATGTGGCACTATTATTTGTTCCTCCGCTTCCTCAATGTCATCGATACCTTCGATGTCAACATCCATTTCATGATCCTCTTCATAATCATCGATGTTTATGTCCATATCCATTTCAGGATCTTTGTCTGAATCTACATCTAGATCCTCATAAGGTTCTTCCTCGTCGTCGTAGTCAATTGGTTCAAAATAAGGATCATCGGGTCCGGGAAGAATTGGTAAATACTCAGGCATAGCAGGAAGATGATCGGGAGATGGAGGTGCGGACATGATGTCTACAATTAGTATTTCGATATCAAAATAAATCAAATGTTTATGGAAAATGCTCAAACTAAGGAAATGTGCATATGACAATATACAAATATGTTCATGTAGCATAACATGTGTAATAAGTCCATAATCTTCTGGAGGATGGAAGGCACGAAGAGCGGAAGGCTATAAAAATGTTTTTGCTTGTTATTGTAGTTATAGTTTAGGTCTCACTTAGACCCGTTTCTCTATAACCATGGCTCTGGTACCAATCTGTAACACCCCCAATTCATGATGCAGCGGAATTCAACTTGGGTGTTACTCGACGGCACAACAGTCATAATAATAGAAAACGATCTCTAAACGAATCGTATTAAAAAGAGTTGTCATTCATATTTATTCAAATATAACAGAGTTTACATAGTAAGGTCCCAAAATGTTCCATTGTTTCAAAACACATCAATATAAAGTCTATGATGTTTTTATCGAATGACATAATAGTTTATAGCCTTCTTCCTTCGGTACGTGCCCTTCCGCTCCATTCTTGATTATCATGGACCTGAAATACATGCTTAAGAGGTCAACACAAAGGTTGAGTGAAATTCATAGAGTTTGTTTAACGGTTGAACACAATATGTTGGTAGTAATGAGTTAATTAGACTCATACTTATGTTAGAAAACAAAACAGTTATTATTATATACTAAGCTCATGCAACCAATACGTTAACGGGTACCAATATCAATCGGCGGTTATGTTGCCCCGGTAAGTACTTTGCCGTCATACTTAATGTTCAAATATAGTGCATTCGTTTGAACTAATCTGCTCAAACAAATGGGATTCGTCAATCCCAATAGGCCTATTCACATTACTCGCGCTCACTAATTCTAGTGATTAAATGGTTCATGATAGGGGCCTAGGATTGGCAAGGTAGGTACTTAGTAATAATAAAACAATCAGGCAGCATACAGTTTCAAAGCATTGTGTTCGGTTTAAAAGTAGCATGTATTCCCCCCAAGGGTTTGTAAAACATTGAAGTAATGTAAAGTGGGGCTATGAACTCACCTTAAGTACGATAGCAAATAATGAAGGTGATGATTGGATCGTGTAGGTTTCTACGAGCAACCTAGAATAGAATGTTGCGACTTAGGATCGGAGTAAAGAATATGAATGAGTGCCTATATATATCTTGCATTTAGTCCATGATGTGGTATGGTGTATATTGTAAGTCCTTGAAAGAAAGATTCATGAACATGTATGTTTTGGTATATCGTTTACTACCGTTCGGGCCGACATAATTCAGAAGTCATGTTAGTAAGCGTTCGAGGAGCCAGGACACTTTAACTCGTAAATCCACAACTCATCTCGACGGCTTACATAATGAACTCCTCACATGAGGCTCCCTACTATTGTAGTAGTTGATAAAATATATAGATATAAGTTTTGATCCGAAAAGTTACATGTCCGTTATTTGGATAAACTTAGGAAAGTTTATTTGTACATGAAGATTGTTATTAGGGGTAGTTTCATAAGTCTTGAATGACCATTTTCTCTTGGTAAAATCTCATGGTTCCCTTTTAAGTGAAGTAGATCCAAATTGCTTGTTCAAGTTATCGCCTAACTCATTGTTTCATGTTTACGCCTATGTAAGTTGGTATGGTCATTTCGTCATGGCCTAGCCATGACCTTTGGTCCTTGTTCCAAGGTCATGAGACACAACCTTGGCTCTAGCCATGGTGGTGGTCTTGTTTATAGGTCATAATAACTCTTGTTCCTTTTAAAGTATAACCATAACTTAGTGACTTATTATATGTAAATAGCTGTTAAGAAACTGAGAAATATTTCACTCAGAAGGCGTTTTCAAGGCTCGAGCCTCTTTATTCCTGAATGAAAACGTGATTCCGGACAACTTTCATGTTTTAACTTTTTCATGAATCGGACCAGAAAGGCCTCTTTTTGCGTGTTTTAGGTTCTGTCACAGAAACATTTAGGCAGTTTTGCCGGAAATCTTTGGTAACTTCAAATCGCCATAACTTTTGACTCGTTTACTCTTTTTAGGTGGTTCAAATTGCTATGGTTTACTTGTTAAGTCCTCTACTGTAATATGTAATAATCCAATATAAAATTTTTACCATTTTGATCAGGTTATACCAAGAAATTTACTAGTTTGCTTGTTTTAGTAACTTAACTTAACAATCAAGTACAACAACATGTTTTAGTCATTTTTATACACCATGGACATTCATACAAGACATAATATAGCAAGAATAACATGTAAATGATATGAACATGAGAAATTAACAAGAAGCATGTTAGGTTTAGGCTTACAACTTTTGGCTTTCTAATTAAAGAAAGGAGTAACAAGTAAGGAAATGGACTTTGATAGACTTGCTTCAACCCTTTTCACTTCATGCAACCTTTCTACCCTTGGTATTCTTGAAATATGTATGATAAAGGTTGAGGTGAATTGAGTGGATTTAAACTCAAGAGAAATCACCAAGTATATTAGGGTTTGGAAGTGTTTTGGTAGCTTAAGATCAAACTAGGGTTTCTACTTGAACTAGCTCTTGAACCTTGCAAGAAATTAGAAGACTTAAAGCTAATTGTGAAGTGTTGTGGTGTGTTGTGATGGCCGGCCAAAGGAAGGGAGGAGAGGAGGTATTTATAGGTCCATGAGGAGGTTACTTACTTAAGATATTTTTGCCAAAACTACACATGTATGCATCTTAGATCACAAGACACAAGATCAAGCCACACAAGGGTGTGACTCCCCCCCCCTTTGGCGGTTCACAAGGGATAAGGGGGGTGAGGTGGCTTGGTCTTGATAATATCTAGATATTAGGATGAAACTTGACTCCGGGAAATGCCAACCGTAACTGATTAGGCCTTAAAACGTAAAACCGGGTGTCGTAAAATTATGAAACTTTAAAGTATTGTTAGACATGTCCATATGACCCATAATAAAATATAAAATGAGTGGTAGGTTCCATTTGAGTGGTAAACCCTGCTAAAAACTGGAAACACGGGTCCAAAACGCGTAATATGTAAAATGTACGAATATTGCGTAAAATTGAGAAAAGTAAAATGTTACTTTTCTAATATGTTATAAATGATTTAAAATGACTTATAATGTCTAGACTGGGCTCAGTCTAGTGTCGGTTGGTATTAAATGTCTTTTAGACATCAAACCGTAAGCCTAAAAATCACGAAATGACTTGTAACATCAAGGGATGATTTTTGGTCAATGGAGGAGGGAAAAATATGTTGACTTATTCTAATAAGTTGAAAACTCAAATCGTCTTAGAAACGCGGTGCAGGTAAAGGCTAGGGTTACGGCTGAGTAAAAACGCGTAAAACTGAAAATTCCAGTTTTTCACGGCCGAGGTTTATTCTGGTCATATTTTTCTCAGTCATGATTTATTCTCAAATAAATCATGAGTGTGTTAAACATTTTTCTGATGTGGGGTCACCTGACGGGATCAAATTTTGTTGTGCGTGGAATTTCTGAATGACGTTTTACCCTAAAACGGGAAATTCTGTGTAATCCCTTAATAATTTTCACGAAAATGATCTGACGAATGTCAAACATTTAATTTGCCATGGAAATGATTTATCACTCGAGAATATGAAATAAAAATCAACTTTCGGGAAAATTTCAGAAAGAAATGAATAGTAAAAATGAATAGTAAATTTCCCGGGAAAAGTAATTAACCTGAATTTGCGAATTGTTACAGAATATGCTCAAGACCAGGATGACACTTGGGATGAACCTGAGTCGACTGTTAGCATTTCTGAAATCGCTTCAGATCGGTTAAGAAAAATTCACAAAAGACTGGAGTACCTAGCTGGGTCGCAGTTACCTAAACAACTTTCAAATCCTTACTTGATCTGCGACTACTGTGGGGGCCCGCATGAGGTAGAGGAATGCGGAGGAGAAGCCACGACTGAACATGCATGCTTGTCAAGAGGTGACATCTATGTTGATCCCTCCCTTTTGCCTTTTTACCAAAATGACGATTACACCCTCTGGGGGAATCTGGTAAAAAGAAAAGAAGGAGAGGAAGGTCCTGAATTCGAAATCAGGAGCACTTTTGAAGATGACCTTGGTCACTTCACTCAAGAAAAAGGCTTGCAATTAAAAGGTCTTAACGAACTTGTTGACGAGTAGCAGAATGACATTGGAAAATTGTTCAACAAGCTTAACTCAGCCCTCGATAACCTTGAAATGCCATCAGTAAGCAAAAAAGACCCCATGCTCGCGATAACCACTCGAGCTGGAACAACAACCAAGGACCCCTCTTACCCGAGCTCGTCCCCCGTCACTCCCGATCCAAACAAGCCTCGTGAGGAGGAGGAGGATGTGGGCAGCGAGACTCCCAACCAACCTCCCTTGACGACCCCTTCCCCATCAACCCCACCTAACCAACCTGTGAGAATCCCATTCCCATCCCGATTAAAGAACCAGAAAACTGAGAATGATAATAAAAGATTCTTGTCATACCTAAAAGACTCAGTAGTCACCATACCCCTCCTTGATGCTTGCTATCACATGCCGAAGTATAGCGCATACTTTAAAAAACTACTCGCTAACCGAAAGAAACTTGAGGGTCTTGTGACCCTGGGGGAAGAATGCTCGGTGGTGACACATCGAGGGCTACCAAAAAAGGTAGACGATCCAGGCAGCTTCACCTTGCCTTGCTCCATAGGATCTCTATCAATAAAGAATGCTCTTGCCGATTTGGGGGCGAGTATCAATATCATGCCTCACTCTATGTTCCTTAAATTAGGATACTCTAGATTAAAGCCTACCCGTATGAACATCCAACTAGCCGATAGATCAGTCAAGTACCCCGTAGGGATATGCGAGAATGTGCTAGTCAAAGTTGGGAAATTCAAATTCCCGGTCGACTTCGTAATCCTGGATATGGAGGAGGATGACTTGGTACCCATCATCTTAGGGAGACCATTTCTTGCTACCGCTCGTGCAGTCATTGATGTTTATGACGGCAAGTTAACCTTGCAAGTGGGAACCGAAAGCACAACCTTCGACATTAAGGACTCTATGGATCTCTCTCTCGAAGCAGCTAACCGGCTCTATTTCATTGGGGAGGTCGATGAACTCACAGATGTCATTGATAGCTGTGTTGATGAACAAATCGAGGAAGGCTGGTTACGGGACGAGAGTTTTCTGCCTTTGCTAGAGGTGGAAAAGATGGAGGATGTTGGTGCAGTCTCCTTCTACCCTAGACAAAAGGCAACGGAGCATCTCGAGCTCCGAAAGCCCGAAAACAAGCTTAAGCCTTCTATTATCGAACCTCCTGAGTTAGATCTTAAGGAGCTTCCTAACCATTTAGAGTATGCCTTCCTTCAGGGAGAGGACCAACTGCCGGTAGTCATAAACTCTTCCCTGGAACATGAACAAAAAGGTAAACTCTTAGAGGTCCTAAAGAAATATAAGGGAGTGCTCGCATGGAGTGTAGCCGACATTAAGGGGATTGACTCAACTTTTTGCACACATAAGATTCTCATGGAAGAAGATTATAAACCTACCGTGCAACCTCAGAGGCGGGTGAATCCCAACATTAAGGAAGTAGTAAAGAAAGAAGTCATCAAACTTCTGGATGCAGGATTGATCTACCCAATCTCGGATAGCCCATGGGTCAGTCCTGTACAGGTTGTACCTAAGAAGGGTGGAATGACTGTAGTTAAGAATGACAAGGGTGAGATGGTGCCCCAGAGAACGGTCACTGGATGACGGGTATGCATTGACTATCAAAAGCTCAATGATGCCACGAGGAAAGATCACTTTCCCTTACCATTCATTGACCAAATGTTAGAGAGATTGTCTGGGCACGAGTACTATTGCTTCTTGGATGGATTCTCAGGGTATTTTCAAATTCCCATAGCACCTGAGGACCAAGAAAAGACCACGTTTACTTGCCCTTATGGAACATTCGCCTACAAAAGGATGCCTTTTGGGCTATGTAATGCCCCCGCCACTTTCCAACGATGCATGACCGCAATCTTTCACGAACTTATGGAAGACAGCATGGAAGTGTTCATGGACGACTTTTCGGTCTTCGGGAACTCCTTCGACCGCTGTCTTGCTAATCTAGAAAAGATGCTTAAACGCTGTGAGGAAACCAACTTGGTGTTAAACTGGGAAAAGTGTCATTTCATGGTGAAAGAAGGGATTGTGTTAGGGCATAAGATTTCAGGGAACGGAATAGAGCTGGACCAAGCTAAAGTTGAAGCTATATCTAAGTTACCATACCCCACGACTGTTAAAGCAATACGCAGCTTCTTGGGGCACGCCGGGTTTTATTGGAGATTCATCAAAGACTTCTCCAAAATAGCTCGGCCAATGACTCAATTGCTTATGAAAGATTCTCCATTCAATTTTTCCCAAGAATGCAAGGATGCATTCGATCTCTTAAAAAAGGAGCTCACACAAGCTCCAATCATGATTACACCCAACTAGGAGTTATCGTTTGAAATCATGTGTGACGCTAGCGATTTCGCTGTCGGGGCTGTATTGGGCCAACGGCGTGACAAGCTATTCCAACCTATTTACTACGCTAGCAAAACCATGAATCCCGCTCAAGAGAATTACTCCACCACCGAAAAGGAATTATTGGTCGTAGTGTTCGCATTCGACAAATTCCGGCAATATCTTGTGTTTTCAAAGACAGTCGTTTTCACTGATCACTCGGCTCTTCGATATCTTTTTGCTAAGCAGGATGCTAAGCCACGACTAATTCGGTGGATCTTGTTGCTACAAGAATTTGATGTTGAGATTCGTGATAAGAGGGGGCAGAAAATCTGGCCGCAGATCATCTATCTCGTCTTGAAAACCCCTTGGATGAGCACGATAGAAGTGAGATTAGGGATTCATTTCCTGACGAACAACTCATGTTAATGATTGATTCGGAACCTTGGTACGCCGATTTTGCCAATTATCTCGCAAGCAGACTCGTTCCTGAACACCTGACTAGATACGAAAGAAAAAGGTTCTTTTCTCAGTTAAAATACTACTTTTGGGATGAACCATTTTTATTCCGAAGGTGTCCTGACCAAATTATAAGACGTTGTGTTTCGGAAAGTGAGGCAGTAAAGATTATGAGGGAATGTCACTCTGGTCCCTCTGGAGGGCATCATGGGATAAGCACCACCGCCCGAAAGATTTTCGACGCGGGATTTTATTGGCCCACAATTTTCTGTGATGTCAAAGAAATGGTACAGGCATGCGATGCATGTCAACGGGCCGGGAACATATCACATAGGGATGAAGCGCCTCAGAATTTTATACAAGTATGTGAGGTCTTCGATGTTTGGGGAATTGACTTCATGGGACCCTTTCCATCTTCAGGGGGGAATGAATACATTTTAGTTGCCATCGATTATGTTTCAAAATGGGTTGAGGCACAAGCCCTTAGGACCAATGATGCCAGGGTAGTTATTCATTTTCTGAAAAAGCTTTTTGCTAGATTCGGGATTCCTAAAGCTCTCATCAGTGATAGGGGGCCTACTTTTGCAATGCACAAATGGAAAAGGTCATGAAGAGGTATGGAGTATCCCATCGGTTCTCCACCGCCTATCATCCACAAACCAATGGCCAGGTCGAAAACACCAATAGGGCTATTAAAAGAATACTTGAAAAGACGGTTAGTCAGAATAGAAAAGACTGGTCATTTAAACTCGACGAAGCCTTATGGGCATTCCGAACCGCCTACAAGACACCTATTGGAACGACCCCGTTTCGCATGGTGTATGGTAAGGCGTGTCACTTGCCAGTAGAATTAGAACATAAGGCTTATTGGGCGCTTAAGACATGTAACTTAGATTATACAGTTGCCGGAACTAATAGGTTCTTGCAATTACACGAGCTTGATGAGCTTAGGTTAGAAGCCTATGAATCTTCCATTACATATAAAGAGAGAGCAAAAAGATGGCATGACCAGAGAATTAAGAAACCCAAAGAATTTTCAGAGGGAGACAAAGTCCTATTATACAATTCTCGGTTGAGATTATTTCCGGGAAAACTCAAGTCTAGATGGTATGGACCGTTTACGGTGAAAAATTCCTCTAAAACTGGAGCCGTTGTGTTATTAGACGATGAAGGTAGGGAATTTACTGTTAACATACAACGTGTAAAACATTATCAAGAAAATAATAATGAAATGATTAGTGAGGAGGATGTGACGTTTGATGACGAGGTCACGTAGTAACCCATGGCCTTGAGTCTAGCTACAAGACTCGTAAATAAAGAAAAGCGCTTCTTGGGAGGCAACCCATGCTTTGTGTGATTTTATTTTGTTTGTTTGTTATTTGCTTCCGTATGCATGCTTTATTTTTATTGTTGGTAGATCATGTTTCTAAACTAAAAAGTGGAAATACTTTACTTTGTTGTTTTGGCCTAGTCTTAACTCCACCTAAAGGTATTTTTGCAAAAGATAAGTGTAAGGGGAAACCCCAATATGTTTTTAAGAAACAAACCGATCATGATTCTCCACAATATTAAGTGAACATGTATATTCGTATTTGTTAGAGTCAAATACTTGTATTGAGTCATAATGAAGTTTTGCATGATTTTCCAGGAAGTAGGACCAAGTTTTTCCAGAAATTTTCCAGAAACTTAACATAAGAATTTCTGCAGGTCACTTCTGACGGCGTCATGAGCTTGCTCTTGACGGCGTCACGTGTAAAAATCTGGAAATTTTACCAGTTTTGTTTTTCTAACGGAGTTTTAAAGTTTTTGTTGAATTATTAAGTTTTATAATCTCCAGGAAATCTGCAAACTTTATTCCACAAGCATTATATCTTATTTTGTTTTCTAGGATTTAGTAACTTATGTAGATTGCCGCCGATTTTATGCGAGGTTGCTTTGTCTGTTTTCTCAGGTTTAACAGGTTATGTTTGACAAGAAGATGATTTATACTCTGGAAGGGAAGCTTTGATTGTTCATTTTCTTGGAGGAAGATCTAACCTGGCCACCTTATTATATATACCGAGCGAATCAGGGGAGTATTTGATTTCATTCGTTTTATTTATTTCACTTTTACATTCTTTACTTGAACATTGGGGACAATGTTCATCCTAAGTGTAAGGGGAGGGTAAAATGATGATACCTTATAGTATAAACTTTCGTTTGAGTTTGTTTGTTTGATAGTAGATGTGTAATAAAACTATGAGAAATACTTGTTAGTGCAATTTTAGCGCCAAATTTAAAAATTTTTACAACATTTAGGAGTGAAACTTTAGCCATAGCAAGCGTCTCATGGATAGGAGATTGTATGACTAGCACAAAACCGTACTATTCACAAAAAAAATTTCCACCCAAATATGTGAGGTTCGCCTTTAGATTTGATAGGAAAAACATTTATTTTTAGTGCTTATGAGTGTACCGGTAGCATTTAGATTCTAGAACTTGCGTTAGTGATGCATCCCGAGACCGCTAGTGAGACTACATTCGTGTAGTAGGATTTACTACATGATAAGAGGCATTAGGATCACCCTTGTGTTAAACCCGTATCATAATTACTTGACCATTTAAGTCATATTATTTGGCTAGTTAAGTCAACTAATTTTTCCAACACCTTAGCGTTGTACTCATTCTTAGTACACGAAACCCCTAGTACACCCCTCCGAGCCTATCTTTTCGTTTCTAACTTTAAGCATTTTACTTAAAGGAAGAATTTGTTACACCCCACTTAAATGTACAACCAAATCGCCTTAGCCTTCCTTGTATGCACTCATCTTGAGTGCATTATTGTTATTTGTTAAACCCTAAGTTAATTATCTAATTGATTACATGGTTGCTAAGTCGAGTCATATCCTTGTACATATTGTTTTGGGACGATTGGGACTCTTGGGTAAAGTACTTATTTTATGGAGTAATGGGGAAGAACATCATTTATTACCCCCATATGTGCGTTAATCTTAAAAGTACTCCAAGTGTTTTGATTTTCTTAATTCGAGTCATTAGATTAGTTTATTGTAAAGTATGTAAAGATTCAAGTGTAAGGGGAATGTTCATCCCCTATGATGTATTATTTTGGATGGTAGGGTAAGAGTGTATGCAAAAAAAAAAAAAAAAAAAAAAAAAAAAAAAAAAAAAAAAATCGAAAAATTCAAGAAAAAAAGAAAAAAAATAGAAAAAGAAAAGAGAAAAAACATACGGACTACCATCCCTTTTCATTCTATGTTTATTTTATGTTTTTGTTACTTTTCATTTATTAGCTTAAGTCGAGTCTAGTCTTGGCTTAGCAACGCCATATTGTACATGTAATTAACCAAGATTGTTAACTCGCCACCAGTAAAGACTGCTTATATCCAACAAAACCGTGTATTCCATATCCCTACACCTAACGTTACAACCCTTTTAAAAGACCTCTTTGATAGTTTATCCTAGGTGCTTACGCCATGTGGTGGAGGTTTAATCCTTTCCCAAGCCTATGGTAATCTATTTTGTTATGACAGGTAGTGAGAGATGTTTTCCATTTCCATATTGTGATATTACTTTATTACACCCGAGAGATGTGAGTATCTAAACACTATTTGTGAGGTGCTAGTGTATGACCTCCGTGCTTGTCTTTGGTCTTTAGTCGAACGATTACTTGTTGTAATTACTTTTATATTAGTGTTAAATGACCCCTAACTTGTATTTTGATTAGAATAAAAGCGCATTTGCTTGAGGACAAGCAAATCTCAAGTGTAAGGGTATATGATGAGGCGAAAAATGAAGCACTTTTAAGGGGTCATTTAAGCCCGGAATTGAATTTATTTGATCAAATATTGCTCTAAATCGTTCCTTTTGTGATTTTAGGTACTTTGGGAGTGAATTCTGGAAAAGGAAGCATTTTGGACGTTTTTGGAGCATAAAAGTGAAGAAAACGGCAAAGTCTTAATTTTCCTTACTGGGAACAGTACCTGACGGCGTCAAGAGGCTTTTTATGACGGCGTCAAGAGTAAAAGTGGTGACGGCCCAGAAGAAACGTGAAGGCGTCACCCAAGGCCGTCACGTGTTAACTTGTCAAAACTTGCGCGCGGCGTAGCTGATATTGTTTTGGTCATAACTTTTGCATACGAACTCGGATTTAGGTGATTCAAAAGCCTTCGCGAAGAGGACGAAGAGATCTACAATTTGGTGAAAAAATGGTCGTGACGGCGTCAAGAGAAACGAGCTGACGCCGTCAAGATGGGCCGACAGAAAACATGCCTATAAATATAACATCATAACTTCACTTTTTGTAAGCCCTAAACCCTAAGGTCGATTCCTGGGTTTAGGTGGGTGTTTTTCCAGCAACTTAGAGGGTTTCAATCACTCCAAAAACATCTTATAATGGTTTGATGATTCTATCTTAATTCATGTCTTCAATTATCATTATTGTTGCTTGTTTTTTTATTAATTATGCTTGGCTAATTCACCTTGTGTCTACTTATGATTGTGTGAAACTTGTGTATAATTAATTAGATCTCATTGATTTCTTGTTGATGTTTGTGTCTATCTCCATCAATGAGGGCTTGTTGATGTGTGTGTCTATCTCCATCAATTAAGGCGTGACAACTTCAATAGATCTAGTTGGTTTAGTTTATAATTCTTGTTTCCTATTGATTCTTGTTTTTATTGAATGTCTCATCAATGTTAGGCTTAAGAAAACTGGCAGTTCTTCATTGTGTAACATGCTTGAACGTCTTAAGAAACATGAACCGATGTGTACTAGGTTTTTATGGTTGTATTTAATGCATGAGCGAATTCTAGTGATCCCATGTTAGGAGCTTCTTAGCCGGCTCGACATAGGAGTGAAGTAGGAGCTTATAGAATTGGGGAAGTAAGTACGCCACCCCATGAATGGTATTAAGGAATACAACCCGTCAATTAAAACAAGGTGTGACAATTCAATAGGTAGAATTGGATAGCTAGCAAGGAGTAACATATCATAGGTAGACATGCTTCACTTATCTTGTAGAACCTTTGTTTATTTTCTTGTTTATTAGTTTAATTAGTAGCTTTTGGGTTAGTTGATTAGCAATTAATTCCGCCCACTCTCCCAATACCCGAGATTTCTACTTGCTTTTCATAAAATAAAAAAACATAAAAAGAATCATCCTTCACCTTTAGACCTAGTTAGATTAATTTCAATCCTAACGACACTATTCCTAGCTGAACGATCAATCCCCCGGTACTTGTCACTATACTATACTACAACGATCAGGTACACTGCCTGGTGGGGGTTGTAAGCTTCTCGAGATCCCTCGAGAGGTAAAGCCTGGTGCAATCCCTACGCATCAGTAGTACAACTTAGTGGATGTTTGTTTAAGGTCATATGAGTTGATATATGTTGTTAATATATGTTAGAATGTTTTTAATTAGCTTTCACAACATCCACAAAATAGCTATTGTATACGGATGTTCTGCCGTAAAGTGCGGGCTTCAAATGTCTGTTGCGATAAATATGTGTTAGGAAGACCGTTTCGAAAATAATTTAGAACAAGAGTTAAATTGGCTTCGCCGCAATGCGCGACAGCCAAATTTTTCGTTAGTTACCATAGGTAACTAAATATTTTGTATAAAAAATGTTTTTGTAATAATCAAATTTGTATTTGAGAAAAAATTCCTTTTCTAAGCTTGTATGTTAGATTGTTGTATTCGATCAATTAGCATATTTTTTGAATAAAAATCGAGTTTTGTTTTTATTATTATTATTTTTTTTTCTGTTAATTAGGAAATATTGATTTTATGTAATGCCCATAAGGAAACTGTTATTTGAGTCGATCTATGATTTGGATTGCCTATATAAACAACGACCCAGCAGCCTTATTTTCCTATTAGGATTTTGCTAACCACAACCCTATGGGTTGTGCTTTAGCTATCCTTAAAGGTAAGAATTAACACTGAATTAACATAAATATTATATGTTTAACAATACTTTCTATAATTATAATCATTAGATAGGTATAAATATAAAAATGATGAGTTAATTAAATGCTATTTTACATAAATTATGAGGCTTAAACGCAACCCGGTTAGAAAATCCCTTCTTATTTATTCAAATAAAATCTCAAGAAACCACTCGAATTCCTTCCTATCGATCTGATCATAAAGAGTTTGTGAAAGAACACTAACAGTATTTCAGGTATGAAACTTTAATTTTTCGGATACAAATTTTGCTATATTCAAATTGCATATTAGTACTAATATTATGAATATATTTTAATAATTAATAATAAAATCAAGTCTTTATTTTGCCCTATTATAGTAGATAGATATGGCCCAAGTCGTTTGGGTCCATTAGGGTTATTTTTGTCTAACATGTTAATCAGAGCCCTAAATACCCACCACCAAAAACCTTAAATCGCTAATCTAATTTTTTTCTTTTTTCGTTCATGCCTTGCATGCATCCTTGTTGCCACTTAATAATTCTTGCATATCTAATTTACTATTGCTTGTGCATACACCTGCGAATCCTTTATTTACCATCTAATTGTTTGCTGCCAAAACGATTGCTTATTTAATCATCCCCATTTGCCGCTAAAGATTACATTCGGGGTTCCTCTAATTCCACTAAAGAAAACAATGGATCGTGAAAAGCTTCCTTTAGCAACATGTAAGAAATGCTACGGTATGCTTAGTGGGAAGGCGGTTGCGGTACGGCTGAGTAGTGACCCTTCTACGGGTCAATGGACTCATGTGAAGTGTTTAAAATTCAGGGAGAATGGTATTATTAATCCAAATGATTTAGATGGGCATGATGAACTCAAGGAACACATTAAAGGGACTTTCGATACAGAGTTTAGAAAGAGAAAGGCAAATGAAGAGGAAAACGATGCGCAGGAAAAGGCCAAAGCGGATGAAGAGGAAAAGCCTAAAGCACTTGAAGAGGAAAAGAATGATTCGCCTCCTACACAAAAGGAAATAGATAACATTAGGAACGATATTTTCAATGAGTCGCGGCGTAATGCACAGGCTGATAAGGAGAGTGTGGCTGCATTGGTGGAGCCTCATTGGTGCATTTATAGTGATCATATTGCAAAGAACATTCATCGAATTCCAAGAATGGGAGTTGAAGCTTTAGCAGAGCAATTTGGCATCTCGAAAGAAACTTACGAGGCTTGCGTTGGAAAATATTTTGAGCAAACAGTAAAAACATGTTCTTATGAAGTGGTGAGGATGTTTAAAAAACACATAGGATTCAAAGATGAAAAATTGACTGAAAAAGATGCACTTGAGAAAGAACACTATTATAATCAATTGGAAGAAAGATTGGTTCTAGCTGTGCGGGTGATACGTTCTTCCACTGAAGAAAAATTGTTCACCGACATATGCTCCGAACATAACATCAATGAAGCAACTATGAGATATTTGGTCCACTTATTCATCGCTTTTCGAAAATCAGTATTAGATAGCATAAGTATTACGGCTTATGAAGGGAGCAATCAAAATTAATTATTTGCTTTAATGCTTTTGCTTTGCTATCGTTTTATTTTGGTGCTGCTGATGAAGATTGTCTTCGGTTATTGTCGAACGTCTTCAGCAACAAAACATTTATTACTTTAGTGGATAGATATGGCCCAAGCCGATTGAGGGTTTCAGTCCATTAGGGTTTCATTATGTATTTGTCTTTACATATATCGCATCAATAAAACGTATCACCTACCGGGTTTTTATCTAACATACCTGTGCAGCGGTCACAATTATTATTATTATTATTATTATTATTATTATTATTATTATTATTATTATTATTATTATTATTATTATGTGATTTATTGTTCGTAGTTTTTTGTTACAAGAATGGTGTATGTGGTTAGCATGTGTAGAAAGAAACGATATCTATTGTTGTAAAATTATAAATTTTTGAAAGTTGGAATATAGTGGGGGTTATGTTTGGAGTGTTAAAATGAAACTTGGAGTGGGGTTTGTTATATGGTGGGAGATATGTATGCTATATGTCTACTTTAGTTTAGGGGCATTAATATGTACATATTTGATTTTGCTTTGTACACATAAAATTAAATGAGGTATTTTTGTCCTTACTCATTATTTTATGTGCGCAAATCCTCCAGACTAACCAAACGCCAGGTTTGTTCTCCATTTACAAAGTGGATGTAAATACCTTCGGTGCCAAATCCAACAACCATACAATCGGGGGAAGTTGGTGGTGCTGAGAAGCATAAACTATAGAAATGTTCATTTATCTCGGGAAGATCATGGACCTCATTTGTGAAGGGGTTACAAAACTCCAATCCACAAAACTCAGATCCACACTCACTGTAATACAACAACCAACCATACCCAGAATAACATATTTCACCATCATGGATTGAAGCCCGTAGTTTTTTCATAAAGTACTAGTAACCGTAGAAAGGATCTTCAAAAGTGACAATGCCTCGTTTTTTGTCTGCCATCATTAGCCATGGTGAAAGCAAAGAATAATTCTGCAATCTCTTTAATGCTACTTCACCTCTCCATTGTAAAACAGGCGCTGCTAAATGACAAAGTTTGCATGTAGCACGAAAGTTCAAGTATTCCAAGCCAATACAAAACTCCATAATCATCTCCAAAACACCGAGTGGAAGATTGAGTAGTTGTGATTCATTAAGTTCTACATCATCATCACTAACTAATCTTACCACAATCTCACGGTCCTTGTCCTCTACTTCTTGTTTAGCTTTAGCATAATCAGCTGCTAACCTGCAAAAGATAAGTTTTTTTGAGGATAAAAGGAATGGGAATAACATCTCTACAGCAAACAGTGCAAATGATGTGTACAGCAAGGATCCTACATTTAATTTCCTCCCGTTTTTCAACAATTTATCCCATCACCAACTGCTTCAGAATCTCCGACGACCCAAATCACAACCTTCAGATCCTAACCGCAGGAGTTGTGTGGGTTATTCAATGAAAAGTTTGAAAAAGACAGGATTCATTCCCGAGTGATTACATGAAAAGGGTAAAAAGGATGAATGGAAAAATTGCTTGAAAGACAAAATGTTGGTGAAAGTGTAAATACTTAAAAAGATGGCCGAGAGAGTGGCATATGAAAAGTTAAGAAGCAGAGGATATTACAGTTAGAACCCTTGCTGCACACATCATATGTACTGTTATTGCTGTACAGATAATATTCCCATAATAGAAACACACAAATCAAGTAAAAGAATATTCCGTACCTGCATTCCCACGCTGAGACATGGCTAGCTGGTAGCACCGGAGAAGGAAACATAGAAGATAGCAAGATTGTTCTATCATTCAAATTGTAAGAGTATATTACTTTCCCCATTTTGCTACGGATGTGTATATTACCTGCAAACTCAGAGGCAATTGCAGGACTATAAGCCACCGACTTATCACGAGCAAGATCCACAAAAAAATTACCATCTTTTAGGTCTTCCATTTGCTCCCATATTTCAGTACTGTTGAACATATTGTTAACCTCTTCATCCTCCAGTTCTTCAGGCCTCTTGCCAGTTATGTCCCAATTTTTGAGGCCTTCCAATACTCCCCAGTTTATACTCGTCATATCTACTTTATGTAAAGATACAAGAGAAAAAGTTGTATCTGTTTTCACATTAAAATTAAAACCTGTTATAATGCAGAACAATTCTGTATTAGATCCTCTCAGAAAATACATGAATTTACGACCCCGATAGTAGGGAAGATCAGGGCATCCCGCAAATAGCATAAGGTTGATCTCAACTTCTCCATCCTTAACCACAATGCCAATCTCAATGACGAAGCAATAAAGAGTATTGTCAGTACTCAAAGCATATACTTTACCATTGCAACAACTTAGGCTATGTACAAAACGGCCATATCTAGTTAATTTCCTGAGTTGCTTGATGTATGATATCTCGGCCCATTTTAACCTCTTTCTTCCACGGTCTAGCAGGCAAAAAACAAAGGTAGGTTTATCTGTTCTCGTTAGCAGTAGAATTGATTTGGGATCATTCGGCGGTAATGACAAACAGCATTCTTTGATAGATGTGGAATCCCCATTTGTCAAAATCAAGGGAGGGAGATGCATGATCTTTGAAGTAACGGGGTCCCAAATAGACCACATGCTGTCGTTGGAGAGAATCAACAAACCATGAAAACTCCCTCGAATACGTTTTTTAAGCAACTCAAAGATTCGACACTGATAAAAAGACAGCGGTTCTTGTATGTTGTAGAAAAACTGGTCTCCGGTACCGTCTTCGTCAGCTTCAGGGCTCTGAGCAACGAACCATTGATACTTTGCCAATGGGGGGAGAAATCGATCATACACTGGACCACGAGAAAACTGCTTCTGCTCCATCTAGAGATGTTCATAAAAAAAAAGAAAAAATCGAACTTAACTAATGAAATATAATGTTTTATAAACCAAAAGTAAAACAGGTACGTTTTATAAACTATGTTGATGAATCATCAGATATACAATAGTTAGAAGAACTATAATGAATTATGCATGTAAAATATTCATCTACAAAATCTTGAACAAAAACAACTGACATGAAATAAGAGCAAGGTCAGTTAAACTTTTAAACCAAACTGATTTAGAAAACACTACTAAGAAGGTAAAATGACTGGATCATAAATTTAAACAAAATAAAGCATGTGACATTGAATAATACGGAGTAGTAAAATCAGTAATTGTTAACCTTAATAAAAATATATATTAATTTTGATTTTTATGAATTTATACAAATAACAGTAGTTGTTAACCTTTGTTAAAAGAAATTCAACAAACCGGTGTTCTAGAGTGGAACAGCGACACAAGAACTCCAACAAAAATGTGGACGTACAGTGGATTTGATATCCTGTAGGTTCGACTAGATACACACACGCAGACGTTATGTATCCTCCAACCAAACCTTTATTAAATCATCTAATAAAGCTATTACAAGGCATAAGAATGTTGAACTAGCATCCCTTCACCTCTATTTATAGAGATGAGGGGTAGAAACCATGTTTGAGTCGGTTTAGGAAACTCCTGGCCTTTACTTGCCTTCTAAGGCAAGCAACCAAGTCCTAGTTCAAGTTTAACACCTAATCTAATTACAAACGTACACTTAAGTCCCTAAACTATGTTTAAGTTGGCTCCTAATATCATACAACCTTAATTAGGACTAGGGGTGGAAATGAGCCGAGCCGCTCGTGAAAAGCTCGGGATCGGATCGGTAAAAAGCTCGAACGAGCCGAGCTTAAACGAGCTCGAGCCCGAGCTCGAGCCTAAGTTGCAGCTCGTTTATTAATCGAGCTCGAGCTCGAGCTTTACATGAAAAGCTCGTTTGGGCTCGCGAGCCTAAACGAGCCTAAACAAAAATATGATATTTTAACTTATATACGAGCCTAATTTAGGACGAGCCAAGTACTTGCAAGCTAAGAAAAACAAAATTTTCATTATAACTGTTTCATGAAAATGCAAGATCAACGCAGATGAGAATTAATAGCAATTAAACAGTAGTTTTTAACCGCAACTGAGCTGTCAAAGTAACTACTAAAAAGCTAACAGAAGACTTGATTTTTTAGACACATATCTATAATAGCAAAATCAGTATCTGTTGACCCTAGTCCCTAACTGAGTGGAAGAATTCACATAGAAGGTAACAAAGACCCGATTGTTATTAATCAAATTAAGTCAAGATCGACATAAATGAGATTGTACAATGGATTTATAAAAAAAAAAAAAAAAAAAAAAAAAAAAAAAAAAAAAAAAAAAAAAAAAAACCAGTAGTTGTAGAGACAAGAAGCAACTAAAAAACCTAAAAAAGACTAGACTAAAAAAAAAAGATACGAATTTAAATAATCATCAAAAACCGTATAATATCAAAATCAGTATCACCACAAAGTAATCTACATGGAAGTTAGTACTTGATTTTGATTCGTAAAAACTAAAGATGGACGCATATGAGATGGTACAATAGCTAAAAAAAGATCATTAAATTTCGTACAACACACATGGGCGGACCTAAGCATTGTGTTTGGGGTGTCGGCGCCCCTCATGGCTAGCCGAAAAAGATAAAATTTTAGTGTAATTTTTTTTTAATTTTGACCTTTTTTCGAAAGTGCCCCCCAACAAAAATTGAAATTGCCCCCACCTACATACTAAAATCCAATATTCAACACTCTCAAACCATATAAATCATTAATCTCCAAGTAACAATACTCGATTTATCATTTCGATCATACTTTTTTCTTCGACATTTTGTTGCTATTGTCAAAAAAAAAATTTTGCCCCCCACATTTGGTTTTTCTGGGTCCGCCACTGACAACACAATAGCTTAAAAATAATGCGAATTTTTAGTCATCAAAACAAGTTTAATATCAAAATAAGCATGTGATAGACCCAAATTGAATAGAGTAATCGACATGGATGCTAGCAAAGTCTTGATTTTTATTTATAAAATCTAAAGGTCGAGGGTGGTACAACACAATAGCGTAAAAAGATATGCGATTTTTTATCATCAAAAAAATCCGTATAATATCAAAATCAGTATGAGTTAGACTTAAATTGAATAGAGTAATCTACATGGATGCTAGTAAAGACTCGCTTTTTATACATAAAAATTAAAGTTAGAGGATGGTACAACACAATAGCTTAAAAAAATATGTGAATTTTAATATCAAAAGTCGTATAATATCAAAATCAATATGTGTTGCACCCAATTCACAAGGAACCTAATTCCCTTTGGAAACATGTCATTGTATCAATCCATGGTGATCTTGGCGGGTTCGGTCTCTTTACCACATCCTCGGCTTCATGGAGTCCTTGGAAAAATATCATTGGTTTGGAAAAACATACATTTGGCTACTTCTAATACAAGTATAGATGGGGTATTTGTCAGACAAGTAGGAGATGCATGGCTCTCAAATCAGTTTCTGGAATGATGCTTGGCTCGGCAATAGTAATTTCAGAAGCTTGTTTCCAAGGTTATACACGCTCGAAGAAAACCGAGGCTGTTTGATTAGAGATATATGTGGAATGACTAATGGGCTGTAAACATACTCTTTTAATTGGTGTATGCCTATTAGGAATGGACCAAAATCTGTCCAGCTTGATGGGCTTTTGGCTCTGCTACCTGACTATGTTCCAGAATTCAGAACTGATTCACGGGTTTGTACCACAAACACCTCAAAACTCTTTTCTGTCTCCTCAATGAGGAAAATTCTTGAAGGCTCTTTTCTCCCATGGCAAACAAACACAATCTGTTGGAATAAAATTGCTCCAATGAAGGTAAATATACACTTTTGGAGGCTTTTTTTGAACCGCCTTCCAACTCGTTGCAATCTAGACATTCGTGGGGTGGATCTCCACTCGACAAGATGTCCAATCTGTGATGGCGCCTTAGAAACAACCCACCATCTTTTTACTTAATGTCCTATTGCAGCTCATTTATTAAAAGAAAAATAGCTAAAAATAATCATTATATGTTAGACCTTAATTAAAGAATAAAAACGACTCAAACAAAAACCATAAAATAACAAAATAAGTTTGAGTTAGACCCAAATTGGATACAATAATCTACATAAATGCTAGTAAATATTTGAGTTTTATTCATAAAAAGTAAATATTGACTCATATAAGATGATGATGATGATGATGATGATGATGATGATGATGATGATGATGATGATCTTATCTTTTATTTCCCAACATTTTGTGGCCGAGATCTTTATGCTTTGTCTAACAACAGAAAACTTCATGTTTTCAAAAATTTGGGTCAAGAAGATTACTCTTGGGAGCAAGATGTAGTCGAAGCCCCGAGAAGTTGCACATATCCGACAGAATATTTATTGACTAAATGTGATCAGCATGTGTTACTTGTCTTTGTGGACCATTTTGGAGAATCCGTAGAGGTTTTCAAGCTGAATGATTTCACGAAAGAATGGGAGAAAACAAATGGTTTAGGAAGGCACACAATTTATATCACTGATAGCGCATGCCTCTGCATTGAAGCCAAAACACCGGAAACGGAAAACAAAATCTTCTTTGCACGATTGTATAATAAGAATGGGAAGGTGGTGTTCTATTCACTCGAAACCTGCATGTATCACACTTTCAATGCCAAAAACATAGAAGAAAGCATTGGGGATTTTGTAAGAACGAAGCATCCTTTGTACCCTCATGCGTGGATTGAACCCACTTGGAACCAGCTAACTAAATTATTACATTAGTATTTTCTCATCAAGTCTTATGACAATAGTTTAATACACGTGTAATTTATGGGTTTTTTTTAAATATCTTTTGTTTTAGAATTGAAATCTTCTCATGTTCAATTTTAACATAATTGAACATGAGATGTAATGTTGAAATTTTTGCTAATGTAAAGGAAAAACGGATCCCTCTACTATAAGACCTCTATTTTATTGACAATTAAATTTCTTCTCACAAAAAATCCATCATCTATCATGTTCAAATTCATATTAATCACTCATGGTATCAATGTTTGTTATTAACGAGGATGTAAGCCGCACGTTGCCGCGGGCATTATACAATATTATATTTTGAGGACTAAATTTGTAATGAACCTCTAAGATGAAGGACGAAGCTCGTATGAAATTTTTTTTAAATTGTTGAAGATAACGGTCGTTAGCTACTTAACGTTAAGTTAGTGATCAAGGACTGACTTTGCAATAAATGTATAACATGAAGAACCAATTATTTAAATTATGAGAGGAATAAATTTGCAACGAACCTTTGAGATGAAGGACCATTTTTATACGGAATTTTTTTTAAATGTTAAAAAATAACGGTCCTTAGTTAACAGTCGTTAAGTAACTAACGACCGTTAGTTACTATAGCAGAAATTATTATTTTAAAGATTTACTATTCACTGTGAATGCTTTATACTATAGTGGAAATTATTTTTTAATGAAGTGTGAATAGTAATCCACGCTAAATGTAATGTATATATAATATATACAAATCAGTATTCGAGTGACTACATTATAAGATATGGAACAAATAAATAAGTAAATAGAACGCAATGAGTTTAGAGTGTGTTAGACAAAACATGAAAATGAAAAAAAAAAAAAAAAAAAAAAAAAAAAAAAAAAAAAAAAACAAACTTTTATAATATACATCTTCATAAATTGGCATGTTTGGCGCACGAACTTATCAGGGCTTATCATAGCATTAGCTTATATATTTTTTTAAAAATAAACTATCATTAAAAATAAGTCTCGTTTGGCTGACATAGCTTGAAAGAGCATGTACAAAAAATAAGCTACTAAATGAAATGCTAGTTAAAGGAGCATGTAAAAAAAAGCTCCAGCGACATGCTCCAACAAGCAGCTCCAGTAACCCGCTCCAGCTCCTACTAGTGCCAAACATACCCATTGTATTAACTAAACAGAAAACATAATAAGCTACTATGCCATTTTGACCATGTCTATGTTATATAAATTCGAAGTGTCGTAAAGAAAACCCATTTTAAATCACTCTGCATTTGTCTGTGTTATAATCAAATGTTAAGGTACATACCGGAGTTTTTTGTTTGACTATAGTGATTTGAAGACAAATATACATGACTATGTAGTTTTAAAGATAATTACAACATACAGTATTTTTCATAGAATATGATATGCCCCTTCAAAGTGATCAAGTTTCACGTAACGATTTACGGGTTATTCGATATATAATTTTTAGAAACATGATTAAAGTATGTTTTTGTAGGAAACAGTGTACACTTTTATTAATTAAATCAGAATACAATAAATAAATAACATAAAATTAAATACAGACAGAAAGAGTAGAAGCAAAAGACAGACACTATAAAACGATAAGTAAAAGAAAGCAGTAAAAGTTGAGGCACGAGGCTCGCGTTTAACATGATTCCATTGTTTCTCAGATACAACAGCCAAAGCTGATGTACAGTCGGATGTTTCTGATCGAAGGACTGCTGGAACTCGTATGCAATGAGTTGCGATTTTCTAGATGTCCCAACTGAATGAGATTATGGTTATATTTATAACAGAAAGCTGTCTTAGTATGAAAGATCAAATTTCGGCCATAATTAAACAAATCAGTTATTATTAAAAACTGATTTGCATATTTTTTATAACACAAAATATATTCTGTATAACTAGTCAATAAGCTAAAATCTATTCCTAAAATAGATTTACAGAAAATGGAAATTAAGACTCGAATTTACAGCAAAAAGATACGCACGTAGGCGAAGTTTTGGAGTTGTATTCGTGTTCGTAGGTTGCGCAGGATCGCATGAGTTCAGAAGCTTCAAACACTTTTCATTCACTAAAACTTGGCTTTCAATCGATTCCCACAAATCCTTGATATATCACCTTGGTATATTATTTTCGCGTGTCAGATGAACATTTATCTCTGTTCTTTCTATTTAATAATATGTTGGTATGTTTATAATTGATTTAAATTATCTTTCTTTTTTTTCTATGAGATTAATAAAACTAGCTCGTCCATTCAGACGGGCAACGTAACTAGTATTTCATGTTTGTATATTAACCCTTTGTGAAAAATGGACTATTTTCTAAAATTTTATTGGAGTATAAAACATCTCTAACTGCATGACATATTGTAGGCCCAACTGATTGGCTCCAAACGGTCAACTTAATTGACCAAAGGATGGTCAACGAGGTCAAACAGCCTAGAGTCAATGCTCCGTGGAATATAGTGGTATCCTCGGGTCGTTATATCCCGACGAGGTGTGAATTGTTATAAAACGGTTTCGTGATCGGGTGAATTTGGATGGAAAAGGGGTTTGTGAATGGGTTAACTAAGGAATCTACAAGAGAATAGCTTAAATAAGCTATATGAATAAGACGGGAAACTAGAAAAAACCAGAAACGATTTAAACCTAAAAACGCGTACGTTACGTTTAAATAAAACGTAAACGTACGAAATAAAACGTGAAATCTGAAATCTGAAAACACCAAGGGGGTGAAAATGACTTTTTTACAAACTATAAGATAAAAGAAAATTTTTAGAAAAAGAAAATAAATTTTAACACTAATTAATTATTAATTATTAATTAAATACTAATTAATACTAATTATTAATATTTAAAACACTTAAATATAATATAATATTAATTAAATACTAAAAAGGTGAAAATAAAATTTCTAAAATTATAAAATAACTAAAAACTAATTTTAAAATTAAAAATAAGTATTTTTGTCTTTTTGTGATTTTTATATTAATTAATTACTACTTACCTAATTAAACTATTTTAAATTAAGAAAAATAGAAAATGAACATTAAAAATTCTAGAAAAATTTCTAAAAATATTTTACAACTTATAAAAGCAAGAAAAAATATAAAAACTAGGTTTTGCTTAATAAAAACTAATTATGCTATTTAAAACTAATTATTAATTAATTATAAATAAAACTAAGATTAAATCTAATAAATACTTAATGACAAAATAAAAATCTGAAAAAATTATTATAAATACTTTAATATAAGAGGAATTTAATAAAAATATAAAATAGCTAAGTACTTAACAAAAATTTTAAAATTAAAATTAAAATTAAATTACATTAAATAGAAACTATCACTTAAAATTAAAACTTGATTTTTTGGAATTTTCTTTTACAAACCTATTTTATAATTAAAAAAAACTAACTTTTGTGAAAACAAATTTTTTACAACTTAATAATAAGCTGTTTGAGGGCTTATTAGTAAGACAGTTGACCAAAGTTGACCAAGAAGGAAAATGGGCTCAAATGGGATCAAGTGGGACCCACAATGGTAAATTCAGGTTCAAACAAGTTAGATGAGCATGTTTAAACAAGAAAATGCAAGTATAATCCACTGAACAAGCAAATAAGCTGATAATAAGCACATGGATACCTTGTTCAACTCAGAAAAAAGGGACAACCTTGAGAGCCAAATACAGGTGGGGTCCACTGAGTCCTAGGTCAAAGCTTTGGTCAAGGTTTGAAGTCTACCAGGGGGAATTGAAAGAAGCTAAGTTGGACAAGTGGGGACCACTGTGGAGGTCAGAAACCACCACCAAAGTGGTGGTGGTGGGCTGTGGTCTGTGCAGCAGTGGGCAAGGTTGCCCTGCAGTTGTGTTTGGGGCTAAGTGGGGCCCAGGGAAAAATTAGTAAAAATAAAAGGAAGTTGGAACATGAAATTTAAGCTGGTAGAGAATGAATAGAAACAAGTTTCACAATCTGAATTAACACACAAAAATCAAAACAAATCTTTGAATTATGGGAAAAACCTGAAAATGCACATTTGACTTTTTGATAAAAACTACTTGTTTGACTTAAATGAGATTTAAACCTTACTTACTGACTAGTTATGTTATAAATTGTTATAATGAAACTAGAAATAGCTATTACAATCACTTATGAGTAGATTTGAGTGCCCAAATCCCCTAAAACTCTCAACAGTGAACAGATAAGGAGTTGGGATTGTGATTTTGACTTTTTACTTCAAAAATACCAATGTAAGGCTTCACTTTGGATAATTTGAACCTAAGAGTGATGCCTCAACAAGTTGTAACCACAGTAAAGCTCAAATGCTCAAGTAGATACCCAAATCCAAACACCCCCTTATACCTTGATTGTTATGAGATTTCAAAGGAATTCAAAGAGATAAGTTAAACCACTTATCCAAAACTATCTAATAAGTTATCCTAACTGTATTTAAGCTAAAATTAAACACAAACAACCACTTATCACTATAGTATACTAGGTATGTCATTATGGCAGTTAACATGGTATTGCGCACAAATATTGAACAAGCTGAAATCTAAGCTATCTAATACTTTAACATTAACTGTAACAAGCATAGGAAACCTGAAATAAACACCAATAAGCAGAAGAGAGGTAATGCTACAGTGCAAGGCAAGAAAAAATTGAAATGGCTTACAATCTTGATCCAGTGAGTTCAATACTAAAAAACCAAGATCCAAAACTACCCTAGTCTCCCTTCTGAGACTTCTAAAACCATGAGAATCCAAAGCATACCAGTATCCTTGCTTCTTTCTTCTTCTTTTCTGATTTTTCTATTTTCTTTTTATTTTTCTTTGATTTTTCTTGGATTTGGGTAAAGCTGAATTAACAGACTCTCAAACTTTTTAATGATGATGAGCAAACTTAATTGAACTTAAACTACCATGAACAAACAGTTTCTAACAATTTTAAGTTTGAAATTAAATTTTCATAAAAAATAATAAAAACTGCATTTGCACTAATAACTTGAAATCAAACTGAAATTAACTTGATATTATATTTAAATGATGGATTACAGAGCTTTTTAACTAAAGTTTACATTTAGAAAATGAGATTACATTAATACGACCCTAAACTAAAACTAAGCTACACTACTTGCTACATTCTTCATTTTTTCTTTCTTTTTATAGCTCCTGGAGTCAATCGTTGACTTTCCCAACTCATTATAGGCCATTGGATATCTTGAATCGATCTCAACCATTCAAAGTCATTTGGGCGAGAAAAATTGGTGAGGCAGTTGGGGATTGCTTGTGAGAGATTTGTGGATAATAAATGGATTTGGAAGGTTGTGGAGGCAAGGGGGAACAAGGGATGGGGTTGCTGATGTGGAGGAGGGGGTTGGAGTGTTGGGGTGGTTTAGCAGGTTCAAGTGTGGAGGGATGAGGTGTAGGAGATGGTCAATGGGGGTCAAAGGCTGAGGAGGGAGTAATATTTTTATTAAAAACGGGGGTAAAGGTTTGGGAGTGGGCTGTGGTTGTTGATGGGCCAAGGGTAGTAGTTGGGCTAGGGGGTAAAGGGTGGATTGGGCAGGTTTGGTTTTGGATTTGGTAATAAAAGCAAGGGTCCATTTGGTATTTGTAGTGTATACAAGGACCAATTTTGAATTTTATCAAAACCAAATGATTGAAATTGTAATTCTCCCAAAGTACCACCAAGGACCAATTTTGCCAAGTGTAATAATCCAAAAACCATTTTTTTGCAATTTTCATTTTTCAAAATTTCCCGGGGACCAAATTTGTAAATTTCCAAACCTCGGGGACTAAACTTGCAATTTTCACCAATCTTTCATTCCAAGGACTATTTTTGACACGTTTTGATTTTCCAAGGATAAAAATTGATTTTCCTTTCAAAAATATCCCACCAGGGACCAATTCTGTCATTTTCTGAAACTCCAGGGACCAAACTGTAAATTTCCAAAACTTTCCAATTTTTCACCAAAGGACTAAATATGACAATTTATTATTTCGAAATGACCTTTGGTGATAATTTTCTTTATTTTGAATATCCAGGGACTAGTTTTGTCATTTTATGAAAGTTGGGGGACTGAAACTGCCAATTTTGCAAACTTTGTGCGTTTTTCAACTGTTTTTACTCGTTTTGCATCTAAAACATATAAAACACAATTTTGAAATATTTTCAGTATTTTGATGCATTACTAAGTGTTTTTGTATGTTTTGCAGTTCAGATTTGACCAAAAATGATGAGTGTTTGAGCACTCATCAATCCCCCACACTAAACTATTGCTAGTCCCTAGCAATAACTGTTTTGAAAACTTGATGGATTTTAAACTCTTTACCAAAAGCCATCACTTCTAGAGTAGCAGTGATTTTGAGCAAACCACCAGCTGTCAACAGATTTGAGTAGTCTTTACCAAAAGCCGTTTGCTTCTGGACTAGCCAGCTCTTGATGGAATAGTCAACATCTTGGTGAGCTGATTACCAATTATGGATTTTCCACTGCCTTTACCACAAGCCATAATCTTGCGGGCTAGCCAACTCATTTGTTTTTGGGGAGTTGAGGAACCATACAATTTTGGGCAAATTGCAAGCCATAAACGGATTTGAGATGTCTTTACCAAGAGCCGTTTGCTCCTGGACTAGCCAATCCTTTTTGTCGCTTAGACAAGGCGGACTGATTACCACAAAAATTTTGAAGCACCAGTGAAAATTTTTTAAAATTTTTGAAATTTTGGCTAAAAACGGGGGTATTATATAGTAAAATGTGATAAAATTCGCTAGAATAGCGAAATACCCCCCCCCCCCCCCCCCCACACTTAGCATGAATATTGTCCTCAATATTCAAAATCCCGGCTATTATGCCGACATTTTGAACGTAAAAGGGCAAAATTACAAGCTAAGCATGGAAAACACCATTTTGTTTTTCACTTCATTTGTAACCATAGCATGGGGGACTCCCCCACACTTAGGGTGAAAACCCTATAAGTGTGCTACTGTTTTTGTTTACCGAGTCGCTAGCTTGACTCGACCCCGAATTCATTTGTCCTTGGGGAAGCATGATGTGGAAGAAGCAATCTCAATCGGACTTTCATTCAAGATGTTTGGACAAACATTTGAAGCACGTGAAAGTTCCACACCGATGAGATATAATCCCGGCTCAAGATAATGATACATGAAAATGTCGGGATCAAATATAGTGTCTTCATTCCCGAAGGAGTGAAGAAGAGAGGAAGGAACCTCGAGAACAGGCTCATTAGCCTGAGTTTGGATTTCAAGGGCTAAGCTCAAAAACATCCCGGGAGGGTGGGTGGGAATTTGCAAATCCTCAAGATTGAGCGTATCTCCCCCCGGGTTATCATACTCCGGAGGAGTCATGATAAGGTGATCAATGATGGGCTCAGAAGGAATTTCATCAACGTCACTGATGTCTCCATAAGATAAAGACTTTTCATCAGTGGGTGAATTACTAGGCCCGGTATTGAGATAGGAATTGAGTGATGGATCATCATTCAATAAGCTTTCAAGGAACAGAATATCCCCCTCAGAATCAAGATAGTTTTCATCAACTTCATACGAAGTTGAAATATCTAGAGCAAGGAATGCTTCGACTTCCTCCATATCATCTTTGAAATCAAAGAGATAATCATCACATCCCGATGGAAATGGATTGGAGTGAGTGAGTTCATCGGCGAACTCCTCGAGAAGAAAGTCAACATTAGAGTGGGGAATGGATGCATCAACATACTCAATGTCTCCATAAGATAAACAATCATCACTAGAATCAGAGACAGTCTCAATTTGATCATTTGGATTATTAGGGGATGAAGGAATATCACACACATGATCAAAAGTCCCCTGTGACTCTCTCGGGATTGGGACAAGGATCTCAACACTAGACTTTATTAATTCGTCCGATTCCTTATTAGGAACAGTGCTAAGATGCTCATCCCCAATGTTTAGAGAGTGAGTGTGAACTTCGGGTATGATAACAACAGACTGAGGGAGATGAGAGGAGCTAACATTCATGGAATTTTCAAGTTCCATTTGTTCAACGGCTAGTAATTTCCCCGTCTCATTATTTTCTCCCTGATTTTCAATGGAAGGAATCACAATTGATGAATCTGAAGAACCCTTATAAAATTGAAGGATATCAAGGGTGTCCTCATCATCACTATCATTATCACAGTCTAGAAGAGCAGCTTGACGAAATTTGGCACGTGTTATAGCTGCTTGCTCTAAGACAAGTAATTCTTCCATGCTCAATTCGTTTTTAGCCTCTCGTTCTTCAGCAAGTAATTCTGCCATAGATTTCTCACGAGAGTCTCGAAACGGTGTAGTAACCAACTCCTCCTTAAGTTCTTTTAAAATATCAAGAGCCTTTAGTAAAAGGTCTTGCTCAGTATCTTGAGGAGTTGTGTGAATCATTTGGTATTGTGGAGGTGGGTCTGAAAACGAATAGTCGTAATTGTTACAAGGAAATGGATTTCTTGTTTGACAATCCGAGCTAGAGTGTGGACCTCCACAGTAATCACAACAGTAATACTGATGTGGCTGTGGGTTGTATGTGCTAGAATTACAATTGCTATCAGGAGACTGCTCATAGACAAGCGTGTTTCACGATTGACAATCATAACTGTAGTGTGAACCACCACAGTACTCACAACAGTAAAACTGTTGAGTCTCATGGTGTGGTAACTGATGGAATGAATCAGTCGTGTCATGGTAGGAATATGGATTCTGGTTATAGACAGACCCGTTTCCTGACTCTACCATGCCACAACTGGGCAATTGCCACCATTATAAGGATTACCACACCAATGGCAAACCAGAAGGTGTGGGTGAGACATAGAAAGAATCAAATGTGTATAGAGGGTGAGGAAATGAGAATCAAAAGGGTAGGAGGGTGAAGAAGGATATTTTTGGTGTTTTTGGAAATCATTTTGTACAAATGATAAAGAAAATGTTTTCGTGTTTTTGTGTTCGTTGAAAACTGAGTTTAAAATGTTTTCGGGAACGGTTTTGTTTTGATGATATGAAAATATGAACAAATGATGGATAAATGTACAATGGAACGAATTCCAAGATCACTAATCAGAAAAACCGTTTAGATACGCACACAACCTCCCCGGCAGCGGCGCCAAAATTTGATTGGCTCCAAACGGTCAACTTAATTGACCAAAGGGTGGTCAACGAGGTCAAACAGCCTAGAGTCAATGCTCCGTGGAATATAGTGGTATCCCCGGGTCGTTATGTCCCGACGAGGTGTGAATTGTTATAAAACGGTTTCGTGATCGGGTGAATTTGGATGGAAAAGAGGTTTGTGAATGGGTTAACTAAGGAATCTACAAGAGAATAGCTTAAATAAGCTATATGAATAAGATGGGAAACTAGGAAAAACCAGAAACGATTTAAACCTAAAAACGCGTACGTTACGTTTAAATAAAACGTAAACGTACGAAATAAAACGTGAAATCTGAAATCTGAAAACACCCAGGGGGTGAAAATGACTTTTTTACAAACTATAAGATAAAAGAAAATTTTTAGAAAAAGAAAATAAATTTTAACACTAATTAATTATTAATTATTAATTAAATACTAATTAATACTAATTATTAATATTTAAAACACTTAAATATAATATAATATTAATTAAATACTAAAATGGTGAAAATAAAATTTCTAAAATTATAAAATAACTAAAAACTAATTTTAAAATTAAAAATAAGTATTTTTGTCTTTTTGTGATTTTTATATTAATTAATTACTAATTAATTACTACTTACCTAATTAAACTATTTTAAATTAAGAAAAATAGAAAATGAACATTAAAAATTCTAGAAAAATTTCTAAAAATATTTTACAACTTATAAAAGCTAGAAAAAAATATAAAAACTAGGCTTTGCTTAATAAAAACTAATTATTAATTAATTATAAATAAAACTAAGATTAAATCTAATAAATACTTAATGACAAAATAAAAATCTGAAAAAATTATTATAAATACTTTAATATAATAGGAATTTAATAAAAATATAAAATAGCTAAGTACTTAACAAAAATTTAAAAATTAAATTACATTAAATAGAAACTATCACTTAAAATTAAAACTTGATTTTTTGGAATTTTCTTTTACAAACCTATTTTATACTTAAAAACAACTAACTTTTGTGAAAACAAATTTTTTATAACTTAATAATAAGCTGTTTGAGGGCTTATTAGTAAGACAGTTGACCAAAGTTGACCAAGAAGGAAAATGGGCTCAAATGGGATCAAGTGGGACCCACAATGGTAAATTCAGGTTCAAACAAGTTAGATGAGCATGTTTAAACAAGAAAATGCAAGTATAATCCACTGAACAAGCAAATAAGCTGATAATAAGCACATGGATACCTTGTTCAACTCAGAAAAAAGGGACAACCTTGAGAGCCAAATACAGGTGAGGTCCACTGAGTCCTAGGTCAAAGCTTTGGTCAAGGTTTGAAGTCTACCAGGGGGAATTGAAAGAAGCTAAGTTGGACAAGTGGGGACCACTGTGGAGGTCAGAAACCACCACCAAAGTGGTGGTGGTGGGCTGTGGTCTGTGCAGCAGTGGGCAAGGTTGCCCTGCAGTTGTGTTTGGGGCTAAGTGGGGCCCAGGGAAAAATTAGTAAAAATAAAAGGAAGTTGGAACATGAAATTTAAGCTGGTAGAGAATGAATAGAAACAAGTTTCACAATCTGAATTAACACACAAAAATCAAAACAAATCTTTGAATTATGGGAAAAACCTGAAAATGCACATTTGACTTTTTGATAAAAACTACTTGTTTGACTTAAATGAGATTTAAACCTTACTTACTGACTAGTTATGTTATAAATTGTTATAATGAAACTAGAAATAGCTATTACAATCACTTATGAGTAGATTTGAGTGCCCAAATCCCCTAAAACTCTCAACAGTGAACAGATAAGGAGTTGGGATTGTGATTTTGACTTTTTACTTCAAAAATACCAATGTAAGGCTTCACTTTGGATAATTTGAACCTAAGAGTGATGCCTCAACAAGTTGTAACCACAGTAAAGCTCAAATGCTCAGGTAGATACCCAAATCCAAACACCCCCTTATACCTTGACTGTTATGAGATTTCAAAGGAATTCAAAGAGATAAGTTAAACCACTTATCCAAAACTATCTAATAAGTTATCCTAACTGTATTTAAGCTAAAATTAAACAAAAACAACCACTTATCACTATAGTATACTAGGTATGTCATTATGGCAGTTAACATGGTATTGTGCACAAATATTGAACAAGCTGAAATCTAAGCTATCTAATACTTTAACATTAACTGTAACAAGCATAGGAAACCTGAAATAAACACCAATAAGCAGAAGAGAGGTAATGCTACAGTGCAAGGCAAGAAAAAATTGAAATGGCTTACAATCTTGATCCAGTGAGTTCAATACTAAAAAACCAAGATCCAAAACTACCCTAGTCTCCCTTATGAGACTTCTAAAACCATGAGAATCCAAAGCATACCAGTATCCTTGCTTCTTTCTTCTTCTTTTCTGATTTTTCTATTTTCTTTTTATTTTTCTTTGATTTTTCTTGGATTTGGGTAAAGCTGAATTAACAGACTCTCAAACTTTTTAATGATGATGAGCAAACTTAATTGAACTTAAACTACCATGAACAAACAGTTTCTAACAATTTTAAGTTTGAAATTAAATTTTCATAAAAAATAATAAAAACTGCATTTGCACTAATAACTTGAAATCAAACTGAAATTAACTTGATATTATATTTAAATGATGGATTACAGAGCTTTTTAACTAAAGTTTACATTTAGAAAATGAGATTACATTAATACGACCCTAAACTAAAACTAAGCTACACTACTTGCTACATTCTTCATTTTTTCTTTCTTTTTATAGCTCCTGGAGTCAATCTTTGACTTTCCCAACTCATTATAGGCCATTGGATATCTTGAATCGATCTCAACCATTCAAAGTCATTTGGGCGAGAAAAATTGGTGAGGCAGTTGGGGATTGCTTGTGAGAGATTTGTGGATAATAAATGGATTTGGAAGGTTGTGGAGGCAAGGGGGAACAAGGGATGGGGTTGCTGATGTGGAGGAGGGGGGTTGGAGTGTTGGGGTGGTTTAGCAGGTTCAAGTGGGGAGGGATGAGGTGTAGGAGATGGTCAATGGGGGTCAAAGGCTGAGGAGGGAGTAATATTTTTATTAAAAACGGGGGTAAAGGTTTGGGAGTGGGCTGTGGTTGTTGATGGGCCAAGGGTAGCAGTTGGGCTAGGGGGTAAAGGGTGGATTGGGCAGGTTTGGTTTTGGATTTGGTAATAAAAGTAAGGGTCCATTTGGTATTTGTAGTGTATACAAGGACCAATTTTGAATTTTATCAAAACCAAAGGATTGAAATTGTAATTCTCCCAAAGTACCACCAAGGACCAATGTTGCCAAGTGTAATAATCCAAAAACCATTTTTTTGCAATTTTCATTTTTTAAAATTTCCCGAGGACCAAATTTGTAAATTTCCAAACCTCGGGGACTAAACTTGCAATTTTCACCAATCTTTCATTCCAAGGACTATTTTTACACGTTTTGATTTTCCAAGGATAAAAATTGATTTTCCTTTCAAAAATATCCCACCAGGGACCAATTCTGTCATTTTCTGAAACTCCAGGGACCAAACTGTAAATTTCCAAAACTTTCCAATTTTTCACCAAAGGACTAAATATGACAATTTATGATTTCAAAATGACCTTTGGTGATAATTTTCTATATTTTGAATATCCAGGGACTAGTTTTGTCATTTTATGAAAGTTAGGAGACTGAAACTGCCAATTTTGCAAACTTTGTACGTTTTTCGTTTGTTTTTGCTCATTTTGCATCTAAAACATATAAAACACAATTTTGAAATATTTTTAGTATTTTGATGCATTTCTGAGTGTTTTTGTATGTTTTGCAGTTCAGATTTGACAAAAAATGATGAGTGTTTGAGCACTCATCACCAACATAAAAGCCCAAATACATGGTGTTTCTTTTTTACTTAATAAGTTGGCTCAAATAGAGGTGCAAGTGGTGAACCGGTTTTTTTTAAACCGGTATAAAAACCGGAACCGCTTTTAAAAAAAAACGGTTTTTTTTTAAAACCGGTCCGGTTTTTTTTAACCAAACTGGTCAGACCGGTTTTGGGTTTTAAGCCACGACCGGTTTTTTACAGGTTTTATCCGGTTTTTAAAAAAACCAGTTTTAACCGGTTTTTTATTTATTAAATATATAATTTTTTTTTAATGTTAAAATATGTTACTGTTAGAAAAGAAGCAGAAAAAACCGGTTTTAACCGGCTAAAAAAAACCGGCCAAAGTTAAAAAAAAAATTTTGACCGTTTGAAATAAAACCGGTTTTTACCTTCTTTTTTTTTTTAATCGAGCAACAGCTCCAAAGGCAAAAATAGCTTTTTTTGTGTTTTTTGATGATTTTAAGGCATGGATTGTTAGTATAAGTAGATGTAATGAGTTGTGGTTGAAAATACATTAAAAACAATCTCATTTTTTTCTTTAATCTCTCAAAAACGCTCTAATCTCGCTAATTCGCTATAATGGAAAACTTGTCACAATCACAACAAGCTTCCACTACTCCCTTTATTTCTACTAGCAATGCCCTAAAAGTTTACACAAATGAAGATGTTGTGAAAGTTAGACCAACTAACCGAAAAGGTGATGTTTGGTCTAATTACGATTTGTGTATTATGGTTGATAATTTGGATAGGGCACGTTGCAAGAAATGTGGGAACTTTTATAACCCCACGTCTAATTCTACATTTAGGAATCATATGGGTAGTTGTAAGGCGGTCCGAAAAAGTGATACGTCGCAAGGTACTATTGGTGCGGATGGTCAAATTTTTATATATGATAATGATGCGCTTCGACTTGATTTTACGAAGTTTGTTATTCAACAAGCGCTTCCATTCAACCACTTCGACAACGTCAAGCTTACGGAGATCATCAAAAGGAGGCTACAATCGCGGTATCAACATGTAAGTCGTACTACTCTTAGAAGTGATGCTTTTAATTTATGGAAAACGGCTAAAAAAGATATTATTGATGGTTTTCGTGAATATAAATATGGTGTTGCTATAACTACGGATACTTGGATCGCACCACATGGTACGACAAATTCTTTTCTCGCCGTTACGGCTCATTGGTTTAATCCCGAATCTTGGTTATTAATGAAACGGACAATTGCTTTTATACTATTTGGTTATCCTCATACGGGATCTAATTTAAGAAACTTTTTACATGACACTTTAATTGAATATAATTTAGATGATAAATTTTTTACGATTTCACTAGATAATGCATTACATAATACTAGAGCTATGGACTTGTTAAAGTTACGTGTAAAACCTATTTTAGATGGTGCTTTTTTTCATTCCCGTTGTGTTTCTCATGTTATAAATTTATCCGTACAAGCGGCATTAAAAATATGTGATAGTTTAAAGATGAAATTTAGGAATTTATTAGTAACTATATATAGTGTGAGCAACGAACGACAATTAACTATAGACGTTTTCGTGGTATGTGTAATGAAGTACTTCTAGGACCTTGCTTTGATAATAATACTAGGTGGAATTCTACTTGCATAATGTTTGAAAATATATTACGACTACAAACAACTTTACATGCTTTTAATGAAAGACTTTTTAATAAAAATAAGTCCGTTATAATACTAGACGACCAAGATTGGGATCGACTAAATGAATTAACTATGTTTTTACAAGTTTTTAAAGAGGCAACAACTATATTATCGGGTGTTTATTACCCAACTAGATCATTAGTTTTCAACCAAATTTATGCTATGACGGAAAAATTATATGAATTAAAATACTCACCTACTCAAATGTTTAGAAAAATGGTTAAAATTATAAAAAAATAAATTTATAAAATATTTTGCTAGTTTACCTTTGGTTTTTACTTGTTCCGCCGCACTTAATCCATGTTTAAATGTTGGAGGTGTAAAACTTTTAATAACAAAAATAATGAAAAATTTAGACTTATCTTTTGGGTTAAACGGTGAAGACCCCAACTATAACATCTCAAATTTTTAGATTTAACGATAATTTTAAAAAATTATTTGGAATTTATACAACAAAATATGGTCACCAACAAAACCCAATTGTTGACCAAATGCGGGCCGGATCGTCGCGAATGACAAGAGACATTAATATAAACCTTTATAATTCTTTATTTGAAGACGCTACAAAGCGTCAACGAACATCGGCCTCAACAAGCGAATTGGGACAATATATGGCTACAAACTTTTTAAGAACTTTAAGTCCAAATGAATTTGCAAACTTTGACATTTTTGCTTGGTGGAAAGAAAGGGAAATCCAATTTCCAATTTTATCCGCTATGGCTCGTGACTTATTAGCGGTCCAAGCTTCGACGGTAGCTTTCGAATCGGCCTTTTCTACTAGCGGTCGAATTATATCGGATAGAAGGTCAAGACTAACCCCCGAAGCCGTGGAAGTATGTGTATGTTTGAAAGATTATTTGGACGGAGTAGATAGGATACAACATGAATCATCGTTGGAAGGTCAAATATTAGATAAAGAAGTTGAAGAAGGTATAGCAAGAGAAGAAGATGAAATGGGGCTATCACCTTCGAATACCGAAGGCGAATTAGATGAAGGTGAGTTTGAAGAGTTTGAAGTTGAAGATGTAGATGTACAAGATTTTTTGGAAGAAAATGATCTTGACTACTTGAGTAGTTGAGTATAACGGGTGATGGCAATGCCAAAGCTCGATATACTTGATTACACTAATATGTTTTCGGGTGATGTCCATGCCGAAACTCGAAATGTATTAGTATTTATATGTTTTTATGATTTTTTTTTTTTTTTTGAACAGCTGATTTTATTCAAACAAACTAGCAAGAAGCTAGAAGATTACAAAACATTATAAAGTAATAAGGTGGGGGTTTTTAAGCCACTCAATCCAACTAAAGGAAGTTTTACTTCTATAACGACACCAATTAAACGAACGAGAGACCACATCATCAAAGATATCCGCCTTGAAAGAATTCCGACGATCAAAAATACTCCTGTTACGAAAACTCCAAACATGCCACCATAACACATAGCAAATACCTTCAAAAAGTTGCTTGTGCTTCCTTGAAAGACGAAGACTTAATAACCAATCCAACCATTCTTCATATGACGAAACCTCCTTATACTCAATATCCCACCATCGAGAAATCTTTCGCAAAATCTCGTTGGAAACATGACAATTGAAAAACAAATGTCTAGTAGATTCCACCGCCTTATCACACATAGGACATAGAATAGAATCGATATCCATACCTCTACGAGAGATATTGTTTAAATAAAAATTATGATTGTATCGTTTAAATAAAAGTTATGATTGTATTATTTTAGTTGTATAATTGTATTGTTTAAATAAAAGTTATGATTGTATAATTGTATTGTTTAAATAAAAGTTATGAGTATATTGTTTAATTATATGTTTGATAATTAACAAGTTTATTAAATAAATGTTTGAAGTTTTTAGTAAAATTCTGAAGAAAAAAAAAAACGAACCGGTAAATAATCGATAAAAAATCTGAATTCGAACATTTATAACCGAAAAAAGCGAACCGATAAAAAACCGATTCTGAAAATTTATAACCAAAAAAAACTGATTTCGAACATTTATAACCAAAAAATACGGATACCGAAAAATACCAAACCGAACCGAAACCGGTTATTAGAAAAACCGATTTAAAACCGAAAACCAGTTTTAACCGGTAAATTTGCACCTCTAGGCTCAAACCATTCTTTCATTTTACTTGGAGACCCACAAAAATATTTGTCTCTTCATTAACAAGCCAAATTGTACATGTTTCAAACTACCACTTAATCAACAAAACTAAAAAGAAAAATAATAAATATATTCTAAAAAATAATAATAATAACATAAATCCTTAGTCTATGACGAGAAAATCTGAAAATCGCAAAACATGTTTTATGGGCTATATTTGGCAAAAGTAGCTGTGAGCAGTAGCAGTAGCAGTGAGCTATGAGCAGTAGCTGTGAGTAGTAGCCAAAAAAGCTCACAGCTTCATAAAGAATCATTGGGAAAATGAGTTTTCCTAAAAAATAGCAAGCCCACAGCTCTCATGTCAAACGAACACTAAAAATAAAAAAGCTCATTGTCCACCGCTCATTGCTCAAAAAACCTCCAAAAAGCTTTGTGTCAAACATAGCCCATGTCGCTATGAAATATAGGCCAGAAAGGCATAAACCCAGAACAATTGGCAAAAATGATGTTTCATAGTAGTATTTAAAATGGCAACATGAAAATCAAATAATCAATGTCACATTTATGCATATATAGCAAGGACCGTTTACGTAATAACTATTACATTTAACACGTAGTATTAAGTATTAACTATTAAATGACAGAAAGGTCCCTCCACTATCGTAGGTCCTTCAAGTATATTATGATATTTTTGTACATGATCTTTTTCCATGACTAAACTCTACTACAAGTCAGATTCACAACAAATTACATTTGACGAGGAACGATCCCACTTGTTTTAAACTTTGTAATCACGCATCTAAATGTAAGACTTAAGAATGCATTAGCTTAACCACTTGGTGTGTGAAGGATCAATGTTCTGACACGTTCAGAGAGTGAGACTCAATATTGAGTAGCAATGTACCGCTATTTGTGTAAATACACCTTAATACCATATATATAAACCAATACTTATATTCACAGATCATTTTAGTGAACTCTTGACGTTTATTAATACGAGTGAGAAGGAGCGGATCTCTGTATGCATTCATAAATTGATAGAAAATGTCCATTCGTACTTAAATGAGATAATGTATCTCGCTATATAACTATACAATTACCCGTATAAAAATGTTAATTTGTGCATGCAACTTCTTTTATATATAAGTAAAAAGAATTAGTGGTTTAAATTATAATTAGTTATTTAAATATTTTATATATTGATTGTATTTTATAAGTAAAGTTATTTTAGTCTAATAACATTACACCATTTTTTTGTTTTAACCAAATATGTTTCATGTAGTATAAATATAGAAGGAGTTTTTTAAGTAAACATAGTATTTTGAAAAAGTATTTAAGAAAGCGTGTACTTTTAAAAGTATTTAATATAGTATGTAAATATATTATTTTTCTTCTTCTAGACTTTAAAAGCTTAACGAAGATGGTTTTTTGGCCATCAATCACGAATACTATGCTTTTATCAATTCTGTAACACAAAAGTTACAACAACAATAATAATAAATTATATGAATAAAAATATCCGTCATAGTCCTTACCTTCTACGCCATTTTCATTGTCGACTTTGTCTTTGGTGATGGACTGATGGTGATAATGCGCGGCATGATTCCCACGTCATCACTCGGAGGAATCGATCACGAGCAAAAGAAAATTAACGTGCATAATCCGGTTAGGTAAATGATGTTGAGTAATGTTATATACTTATGCGTATATAGTTATACTGAGTAACAATATTAGTTTCGGTTCCTTCGTGGCATTTTCGATGCATTTTAGCGAATCAATACAGTACGATAATTAAGTTTTGTTGGTCATATTGTTCCTTAGTTTGTAATGATATTGTGCTTTGTTGGTCGTATTGTTTTGATACTGATGATCGCATTTGAGCGAAGTGGGATTATATCAAAAGATCACATATATAAAGTTCCTCCGAGTTATAGACATCAAAGTAGGCAAATGATACGACTGAAGAAAATGAGGATTAGGATAATGGCTATTAAAAACCGCTTTCAAAGTTTCAAGTACTCTAAATTTTTGAACGTAGAAAAAGAAGATACTTAAGTACGCAGTTTGTTAATTAGTTTCAAAAATACATACTTTGATAATTAATTTTCTAAAGTAGCATGGTCTCCTAAAAAACTCAATATAGAAGAGTACATAGTTTTGTCTTAAAATTTTAAAGAGTACCTAGTTTTATGTTCACATTACAAATGCTTTAAGCAAACATATGAATTACAATAATAATTATATAAAATATATGCTATGGTCATAATGAAAATTGGACTTATTTTGACCTAAAATAACCAAGATTAAAAAGAATAATATCTACTTTATTATTATTTAATTCACTTAATAGAAAATTCATGTTTTGCATTCCTAATTAAGATTCGGGTTAATTTACAAAATTTATCGATAATAAAATTATTAGTTCCATTTATCAAGTATATAAAAATAATCATTTAGAGGATCCAATCATTAATTTGCTGATGATGGCTTGCTAATGTTGTGAAAAAAATCATACTTGATTCGAAATGCCAAACTCGATACTATTTTACAACAATCAAGTATTTTGTATCAATTACGAGTGATATTTTCATATCTTCTTATGGTGGTCAGTGGTCACAATGTTCAAGCATTGTGATAATGTTTCATGAATCCACATATTTCCTGTTATTTTAGCCGAAAAAAAAAACCCCTCGCTAAACACCATTAAATTTTAATCTCGTTGCATAGCACGGATACTCTGCTAGTCATGAGTAATTTATACTAACTGCTGTTAATAAAATAAATAATTGCTTATCAGAGTAATTCATACTAGCCACCGTTAGAAAAAATAAGTAATTGATGGTAGTATTCTTTTCCTATAACACTAATAGTGCGTTTGGTAGAGAGAATTTCAGAGATTAGAAATGAGGTCGAGAATATAAATTCAGATAATAGAAATCAGTAGAGAATTTTGTTCAATTCTAATGTTTGGTAACAACAGAGACTTAACCGGAGAAATGAAAAAATAAAAATAAATAAATAAATAACATTTTGTCATATGATACTCACATGTATTTGTTTATTATTTTATTATTTTCTAAATAACAATTAAAAAAAACTATTTAAAAAAAATATTTTTTTAAAATTAAAAATAAAAACTTATTTTTTAAAAAATATATTTTCTAAAAATTTATTAAAAAAAAGTTTTTTAAAAAATAATTTTTCTAAAAAAATCTATTTTTTCTTAATTTTCTTTTAAAAAATAAATAATTTAAAAAAATAACTTTTTTAAAAAAAATAATTTTACAAAAACGTATTTTTTTAAATAAATTTTTTATTTTTTTAAATATTTTTTTAATAACATTTGTTTGATTTTTTAATGATAATATCACTAGTTTATTGAAAAAAACAAAACAAAAATCATGAAAAAATTATTACTAAATACTAATAATTCTCATTTCTCCAATTTCCCAATCAAAATAGATGGAAATGGAACTCTAAAATTTACACTATCAATTCTTCACCAATTCTCCACCTTTTAATTTCTTTAAGCTACCAAACAATGGAATTTGATTCATTTCCATTTCTCATATGCCATTTCTCTCTATCAAACACACCCTGATAATTTAATCGAATTTAAGCCTACACTGGTTTGTGATAAAAAGTTCTTTACGAGTCATGCATCTTAGTTAATAAGAAAGTGTCGTTGCTTAACTCAATCTCGTATTAAATTTAGAGATAAAGATCCTTTCATTCTCATTTGAACATGAAACATAATGTTGTGTTTGTTATGATTATATATTTGAATTAAAATAAATAAATGTTTTGCAATAATAACAATGTACAATTAGAACAAACACAACATTTTCTCTCATGTTCAAATGAACATGAGAGAATCCTTATCCTAAATTTAACTCGTTATCTTGCTTGAGAATTTATTTGAACGTAAGGGTGAGCATTGGTCCAAAACCGAACCAGATAAAGACCGAATTCGACCAAAACTCTAGACCGAGGACCGGACCAAAGGTGTTCGGTCCGGTCTAGGTTGGTCCGGTCCGGTATGGGTTGGTTCGGTCCGGTCCAAGAAGGCATAATGGTCGGTTTTTATGTAAGACCAGTCCGGACCGAGACCGAAATAAGAAAAATATTGGGACTGAGACCGGGCCGATAGTCCTTTGGTTCGATTGGTCCGGTCGGTTTTCTCGGTCTCGGTCGGTCTTTGGTCTGCGATGCTCATCCCTATTTGAACGTATGATCATTGGAGAAGGATTCTTTAAAGTTGTTTTTACAACTTTAGTAAAGTTGGGCATGTGTGAGCCATTGGATTTGATCTAATGACTCAAATAAAAAAAACTTCTTTTGATTTGAGCCATTAGATCAAATCAAATCGCTCACATCTCCTTAACTTCACTAAAGTTGTAAAAACAACTTTAGATAATCCTTTTCCATGATCATTAGATCAAATATGTGCTCTATATGGAAGCCACTAAGTGCTACTCCATATGATATGTTAACAAGGTTTACTAGACGAACTTGTTTAAATTTACTATATATATTATAGGGCACAAGAATATTCCCAGAATCTGGCGCAAATGAATAAACAAATATTTTTCTTTCGGATCCTGCATTTAGCCCAACTATCACGAGGCCCAAAATTGTTGTTACCATGCAACCATGGTAGCAACACAACCGAAAAAAAAAAAAAAAAAAAAAAAAAAAAAAAAAAAAAAAAAGCGCAACCACAGTTGGGCTTCACCAATGGGCCAAAAAGAACAATACAATTATGACAATACCTTATATAACTATGTAAGAAAAATCAAATTAAAATATGGAGTAAATGTCATATGTAACATGTTCATAAGCATACGTCATGTCATCATTTATTTTTGTAAAAAATTACACAACATTATTAAGCAATCAATACATTTAACAACGACACAAATGTAAACCGAAAAGCCCGCCATGTTGCGGCAGGTACCGTCTTACTCATTTAAATGCATGAGCGGTTTTGAACCGACGCACCATCAGCAAACGAGCCAGGCCCAACCCACTAAGGGGTACCAAATTTTTTTATACCTATTATATGTACCAGACCCAACCCACTAAGGGGCACTAAAAATAAACCCTATTAATCATTTAATCCAAAAAGTCAAAAATGATTGTGAAGGGACAAAAGGGTGAAGGGCTGAAGGCGTGAAGCAATGAAGCTTTGCTTTCAATAATCCATCTCCATCTTCAAATCATAACTAAGGTTACAACTTAGAACTCTCAACTAGTTATCAATTTTACCTAGTTATCAATTTTTCGTTATCAAGTTTGCCTAGTTATCAAAAAAAAAAAAAAAAAAAAAAAAAAAAAAAAAAAAAAAAAAAAAAAAAAAAAATCGCATAATTGTATACATATACTGATATACATTATATACTCAAATTGAGTAATTGATATTTGACAAATGACAAATTGTTAAATAATATTATTATTTTTCATAATATATGGGCACTTTTTTTTTTTTTTTTTTTTCTATTCGTGCCGAGCCTAATTTTTTTTTTTTTTTTTTTTTTTTTTTTTTTTTTTTTTACGTTCTCAGCACCGCCCCTGTTTAAATGATAGCCCAACCAACTGATTTATCGTCACAAATAAACTATTTGTTAAATAGGCAACTCTTCGATGCATACTCAGATTGAATACAAACGGACTACACTACACACTTGAGCAGGGCCGGATTTTAGGCTGTGCAAAGTGAGCAATTGCACAGAACCCAATTTCGTATAGAGGCCTCAAATTTTAGCTCAGTGTGTAGAGTAACTATGGAGCCCAGCCCAGTCTAATGCAATAAATCTTGAACATGTCTTGTTTCTTCCTTAAGCAATACTCAATTTAAAGCAACAATTATTTTTTTCATCATTCTTTTATCGTCAGTGATTCCATATATTATCTTTACATTTATCATCCGATCAAGGCAATTCTAGTTTCAACTTACAAATAGATAAATGTAGAGTTTAAGGCTTAAATATTCCAACTGATAACATAAATCAAGATACAACGACTTGGCCAATTGACGATTTTTGTATGTGTGAATGTTTGATGACATTATATAAAATCCACAATTAGTTATATTGTCACTTATTGCTTTAGTATTCGCGTTTAAAGGGATCTCATTTGCAATAAAGGAACAGGGCTTCTGAAATCTACGAGACGACCTTGCACTCGAGCATATATGATATTATTAATCAAATTATAGCTATCAAAAATTCAAAAGTATAGTTACAAATGAATCGTGTTCTTCGATTTGAGCCTCTAGTCGCACTTTATCATACCAATTAATTTGTAATTTTTTATTATTTATTTATTTTATTTTTCTAAAACTTACTAGTATAAAACAATTCAAAAAAACAATCACAAAGAATGAACAAAACAGCTAGCTCACATATTCATTTTCCAAAATTGGTTTAGTCCTAGTCTCCATTGCCACCGGCACTAACGCACCACCGACCACGACCACCCCCAACGGAACACCACCCTCCGCCGCACATTCCATTTTCTCGATCAATCTCCGCCGTCTACACCTACTCACCACCAACAGCAAAACCGCCACCATAACCACCACCACAACACCACATCCAACAACCACCCCACCCACCCACCACCAGTCACCACCACCCCCTCCACCGCCCCCACCATCACCCCCACCACCACCAATCGCAATCGGATTCTCCGGCACATCCTCCGGCGCCGCCACCGGAACACCATCCTCAACCACCACCCCAAAATGCCCTTGTTTTACACTCAAACAAACACTCCCATTCACCACATGATCAAACTCAACCCCACCAAATAAATCAAAATAAACACATTTTGGCACCAACCCATTTCTCAAAACCTTTAAACCACCAAACTTCACCACCATTGGCTCCTCCATCGCCCGGACCTCCAGCTCCAGCAGCCTTTCCGGCGACAAAAAAGTAGCATTGTAAGCCAGTAAACCCACCACTGGTGACAAAAAAACATACCCTTTTAATCCATAATAAACACTAGACCAATTTCCCATGTTTTGATACACCAAAACCACCCTTCCAACGTACGGACTAACCACAACACCTGATGGAATATCAAACTCTTTAAACCCAACAGACCCTTTTCGTCTTAAAGCACCACTTCTTAAACGAAGTGCAGAAACTTTTATTCCAGTGAGTTCATGGCCCACATTGGCGTCGTAAACCACTCCGGTGAGCACCCGGTGTCGTAAAAATGGCGCGAAAGCGTGTTCTTGTAGGACAGAATCAAGGACTCTAGTTGTAAGTGATTGTGAGTTTATTAGTGTGGATTTAAGGAGTAGGAGTGTGAGTAAAAATGAAAACATGGTTGGATTAAATGAATGGCTTTATGAAAGAACTTTGTTTTTAAGATCTGGAAGTGATTTAATGCGAGGGAGGGAGCATAACGGGTCCTTCATGAATCTTGGAGTAAGTGTTTTTGAATAAATTTATTTTACCTTGGTTGGGTTAGTAATTTGTTTTTAACTTGATTCTTTTATGGATGAACTTATTATATGGTTTTTTTCTATTGTTGTTGTTTTAGTTTGCATGTGTTTTACTAGTTTCCATGCACGATATGTTTATTAAACAAGTAGGTTTAATGACCAATGTCGACTAAAAAGGAAAACATTTAGACTTGATGCCAAAAGTTCCATGTAGATCCACATTTTACCAAAGAACCCAATGTTTCATCTCATCCATTCATCCCTTTTATCATCCACGGTGCACATAAATCCTACCTTTTTTTTTATTTTTCCTTTTTTATTAATGTAGGGGCAATTTGGTATATTCCCTCCTTACTAATAACTCTCACCCACACTTTGAATCATAAACGTTTTCCTTCAAACGCTTCAAACCGTTTCCTTCAAACCCTCAATAACCGCCATAAACATCGATCTCAATCTCTCTCAATAACCGCCTCTTCTAACCCTCGTAAACGTCAAGCCGCCGCCGTTACCGCCGTGAACCGCCATTAACCACCGTAGTTTATGAAATAATGGAGTTAGTTGATGAAATGAAGGGAAAATTGCTTATTTTGTTGATTATTTATGTTTTGTGTATGTTAGCAATAGGTTTTGCTTATTTTGTTGCTTATTTGGTTATTTGATTATTTATGAAGGGTAAAATTTCTTATTTTGTTGTTTCAAGTAGGATTATGTCATAAATTTGATGATTAGTTAGTTGTACGAATAGTTTGTTATGTTTGTTTTAGTGTTAGTTTAGTTAGCTGTAAATAAGCATTCAGATGTTTAGTATTGGTGCTAGTTTAGTTTGTTATGACTTGTTGTCAGCTTATTCGGATGAGTCTTTGACATAGAATATCGAGTGAAAGTCGTAAATGAGCATCATTTGTTATTCCACAAGCTAATGTGCCGAGTTAGTTGTTAAACTTTGTGAAAGATTGAAATTGTTCCGTTTTATGTTTGATTATAGATAGTTTGTTATGGTTGTTACAGTGTTGTCAGCTCATTTGGATGAGTTTTTAAAGTAGAATATCGAGTGAAAGTATAAAGGCGTAAATTAGCATCCATTTCGGCCTTTGGTATTGTACAAGTTGATGTGCTGAATTAGTCGTTAAACTTTGTGAAAGAATGAACGTGTTACTGTTTAGTCATATTGATGTCGAAAAGTAAAAGCTATATTTTCGAATAGTGAGATGATAAAATAAAACTTACCTGACTAATGTGATGCAAGTATAGATAGTTTGTTATAGTTGTTACGGTGTTAGTTTAGTTTATGATATACCTAACCTAGAACTTATCAGTTGAAATTAAGTAAAATTGCAACACTGTAAATAAGTTTTAAATTGCAACACTGTAAACTAGTCGTTAAACTCTGTGAAATACTGTTTATTTGGGGTGTTTGGATCTGCTTGTTCTTGTTGGTTCTTGTTGTTTATTTGGAATGTTTGCTGCATTAATACACTGCATTAGGTCGATGTAAGCTCAATTAGGCATAAAATTTGTAGGTTCTATAGCTAATAGTCGAAATTCAATAAACATCTCTCAACTATTTTCATTTATTGTACTAAGCACTTTTGATTCTTGCATACTGATAGGATTAGGTTTTATTTAGGGTAATTTAGTTACAATTAAGCTTAACATATCATTTAGGGTTAGAATTAATCATTAGAAATTCAAGTTAGTCAACTTTAGTAGGAAATAAAAAAAGTCAAAGTTATGGTGAATCTGTGTGAACAGCATCTGAATTAGGGTCTTTTTAGGGCATCAATTGAGCATTAGAATTAGGGCTTTTCAAATTTTTAGGTTCTCTATAGTTCTAGCTTCATTTTGCCCCCCTTACCTCCCACTAATGAGCTTATTAAGTACTTTTAATTAAGCTGTCAAGTAGGTCCAGAGCTGCACTTTCTGTCTTTGCATTCAACCTGCACAAGTACTTCCTGGCTTATTCTAATTAATTTTCCTGTTGATTTAAGTTAATTTTAGCTTAAGTAAGTTGTGTGGACTGTTTAGAGCTTTTTGTGCATTCTGCTTATCAAATGCTTATTTAATTGATGTATATGATGTATTTTCTTTATAAGTGTATTTTGTCAGAATCATATATGATTCTGATATCTTATAGAATCATATATTATTGTATTAGATTATTTTATGGTTATTAACATTTAAAATTTTTATGCAGGTCGATCAAAAACTTATGCACGTAAGCCTAAAGATAAGATAACAAATGAATCATCTAAGAAGGCTACGACTTCTGATAAACCAAAGTTAAAAGTTGTCAAACCTCAACCTCCTCCTGTAAAACAAAAAACTCAACCTCCTCCTTTAAAACAAAAAACTCAACCTCCTCATGTAAAATTGATGAGGCGAAAAATGAACCACTTTTAGGGGGTCATTTAAGCCCGGAATTGAATTTATTTGATCAAATATTACCCTAAATCGTTCCTTTTGTGATTTTAGGTACTTTGGGAGTGAATTCTGGAAAAGGAAGCAATTCAGACGTTTTTGGAGCATAAAAGTGAAGAAAACGGCAAAGACTTAATTTTCCATGCTGAGAACAGTACCTGACGGTGTCAAGAGGAAGATCATGACGACGTCAAGAGTAAAAACCATGACGACCCAGTGAAAACCTGACGGCGTCACAACAAGGGCGTCAAGACTAATTTTGGTGATGGCCTGCATAAGGGATACACATGACGGCGTCAGACCCAGATCTAGGCAGTCCGAGAAACTATTTGGCGGCGAGATGACGGCGTCAGACTTTTGTTCTTGACGCCGTCACCTATCAAAATTTATATATAGTTTTCTATTTTTCATTCATTAAAGAGGAACTTGTGTGGAGAATACTAGGGCCGAACTTAGTAAACCCTAGGTCATATTTTACAGTGTTTTCAAGGGTTTTCACCCCTTGAATCCTTTCATGTTCAATTGAGATAAGTCTTCTTTCAATTCAATCAATATGTCTATGTGTTGTTTGAATATATATTATGCTTATCTTGATTTTAACATGCTAGGCTAGATCTATCTTGTGTTTGCTTAGATGTAATGAAACCTAGATGTTGATTATGTGTTGATTACTTGTTTATATTTGTATTGGATGAATGATTTCAATGTTAGGCTTAAGAAAACTGGCAGATCTCCATTGTGTAACATGCTTGAACGTCTTAGGAAACATGAACCGATGTGTACTAGGTTTTATTGGTTGTATTTAATGCATCAGCAAATTCTAGTGATCCCATGTTAGGAGCTTTTTAGCCGGCTCGACATAGGAGTGAAGTAGGCGCTCATAGGATTGGGGAAGTAAGTACGCCACCCCATGAATGGTATTAAGGAATACAATCCGTCATCCACGCAACTATAACAAGTAATTAACATGTAAAAGATATCTAGGGAGTAGTGAAATCTAAGTAAACACAATTCTCCCACATATTGCTCACAACTTTAGTTTAATATAGTTTGTTATTCATTTCTAGTATTTTATTTTGATTGCATCTTTGTATTTGGTTAGTTGACTAGCAACTAATTCCGCCAAACTCCTTTAAACCCGAGATTTTTACTTGCTTTTATAAAAACAAAAAAAATACAAAAAGAATCATCCCTCATCTCTAGACCTAGTCTTTAGGTTTTCTAATCCTAGCGACACTATTCCTAGCTGAACGATCAATCCCCCGGTACTTGTCATTATACTATACTACATCGATCAGGTACACTGCCTGGTGGGGGTTGTAAGATTCTCGAGATCCCTCGAGAGGTAAAGCCTGGTGCAATCCCTACGCATCAAGTTTTTGACGCCGTTGCCGGGGAATAGTTATTGTCTAGGTTAGAATCTCTTTTTATTAGGTCTACTTGCTAGATTCCTTTCTAGCAAGATTTTATTTTTATTTTTAGGTTCTCTTTAGTCTATCTTTTTCTTTGTGCCTTTGTTAGTAAAATAAATTCATTGACTATTCCGTGGATCATTATGGAGAATGCGAATCCACCAAATCTGACACTAGAGTATTACCAGAAAAAATATAATTACACCAGTTTGGATATACAAAGATGGACGAATGAAATGAGGCGGACACGATCTTATATTGATTTTATTGAGTACCTTGAGAAAAGAGGCCAAGTGCATAATGCTTTTAAAGAATTCACCTTAGGAGCTCCATCAACCCCTCAAAATGCCTCATTTAGTGAAACCTATGCACCATATGAGCCTTCATCTAGGATAGTTTCGTATGAGCCACCTAGCTGCATGTCTTGGTTAGGCACTACCATAATACAGGATGGACCCATAGGTGACCTTGATGTGATGGAGGATGTTGCCGAACATGATCACATTGATAAAAAAAAGACCTAGGTTTTATGATCGATGATGATGAATCTCAAGAAACACATGATGAATCTTTTGGGCAATTTGTATATAGCAGTCAGAATACTGAGGATGATCCTTATGATTCGGATATAGAAGTTGAGATGCCTAGAGAAGCACGTGAGATACTTGGGAAAATGTTAGGGTTAGATTATAATAAAACACATGTTGAGGATATAGGTGATCGTGACACAGGGAATGATGAAGTAAATAACATAAGCTCACTAAGTACCCCACGAGTCCTACCATCATTTGAGGCATACACACCACCCGTGACTTACCCGGAAGAAGTAGAAGAGACTATAGGGACCCCAATAGAGGTAGAACCCTTGGACCAAGCACAACTAGAGAATATAGGTTTTAACACTTTTAGTGATGACCTTTCTTTTAGTTCTAAGGAAGTTCCTAGTTTTGATGAGCCGGAGCCTCAACCTAAGCCGTTACCTAATCTTCCATCTTTAGATGTGAACTTAGGAATTGAAAAAGGTCCCGATCCACCCATCAAACCATATAGTCCGAGTAGTCTCGGGATAAAGGTAGTAGACTCTAAGCCTTCTAGAGAGGAAGCTGACACAGGAGTGGAAAATGACCTTACATGCTTACATCACCCATTCATGATTGATCATAAGAAACATTATGAGTTTAAGCCGGGTTTATTAAGTCAAGACGGATCCCCAACTAGTAGTCCCTTGAAGTTGATAGAAAATGATCCCTTTCTAGGAGAAAATCTTAATCCACCTATTAACCCGATTGAATTAGGTAAGGTTATGATGATAGGAGCACACCCCTTTGAGCATATAATTCATCCACCACTCTTTCCTCACGAGGCATACTTCCACCGAGGTGGTGTGTATCGCTACTTCCACCCACACTTAATTCAAAGTGTAGGGAAAACCTCCCCTATTTCCGTTAAATAAGGGTAGAGTCAGGCTCGTGACTCGAACAAAAACAAGCGCTTCTTGGGAGGCAACCCATGTTTTGTGTGATTTTTATTTTTTGTTTGATTGTTATTTGCTTCCGTATGCATGCTTTATTTTTATTGTTGGTAGATCATGTTTCAAAACTAAAATAGTGAAAATACTTTATTTTGTTGTTTGGCCTAGTCTTAACTTCATCCAAAGGTATTTCGCAAAAGATAAGTGTAAGAGGAAACCCCAAATATGTTTTTAAAGAAACAAAACCGATCATGATTCTCCACAATATTAAGTGAACATATATATTCGTACTTGTTAGAGTCAAATGCTTGTATCGAGTCATAATGAAGTTTTGCAGGATTTTCCAGGAAGTAGGACGAAGTTTTTCCAGAAATTTTCCAGAAACTTAACATAAGAATTTCTGCAGGTCACTTCTGACGGCGTCACGAGTTTACTCTTGACGGCGTCACGTGTAAAAATCTGGAAATTTTACCAGTTTTGTTTTTCTAACGGAGTCTTAAAGTTTTTGTTGAATTACTAGTTTTATAATCTCCAGGAAATCTGCAAACATCATTCCACAAGCATTATATCTTATTTTGTTTTCTAGGATTTATTAGCATATGTAGATTGTCGCCGATTTTATGCGAGGCTGCCTTGTCTGTTTTCTCAGGTTTTACAGGTTATGTATGACAAGAAGATGATTTATATTCGGGAAGGGAAGCTTTGATTGTTCATTTTATTGGAGGAAGATCTAACCTGGCCACCTTATTATCCATACCGAGCGAATCAGGGGAGTATATGATTTCATTTGTTTTACTTATTTCACTTTTACATTCTTTACTTGAACATTGGGGACAATGTTCATCCTAAGTGTAAGGGGAGGGTAAAATGATGATACCTTACAGATACACTTTCGCTTGAGTTTGTTTGTTTAATAGTAGATGTGTAATAAAACTATGAGAAATACTTGTTAGTGCAATTTTAGCGCCAAATTTAAATTTTTTTACAACATTTAGGAGTGAAACTTTAGCCATAGCAAGCGTCTCATGGATAGGAGATTGTATGACTAGCACAAAACCGTACCATTCAGAAAAATTTTCCACCCAAATATGTGAGGTTCGCCTTTAGATTTGATAGGAAAAGCATTTACTATTAGTGCTTATGAGTGTACCGGTAGCATTTAGATTCTAGAACTTGCGTTAGTGATGCATCCCGAGACCGCTAGTGAGACTACATTCGTGTAGTAGGATTTACTACATGATAAGAGGCATTAGGATCACCCTTGTGTTAAACCCGTATCATAATTACTTGACCATTTAAGTCATATTACTTGGCTAGTTAAGTCAATTAATTTTTCCCACACCTTAGCGTTGTACTCATTTTTAGTACATGAAACCCCTAGTACACCCCTCCGAGCCTATCTTTTCGTTTCTAACTTTAAGCATTTTACTTAAAGGAAGAATTTGTTACACCCCACTTAAATGTACAACCAAATCGCCTTAGCCTTCCGTATATGCACTCATCTTTAATGCATTATTGTTATATTTTTTAAACCCTAAGTTAATTATCTAATTGATTACATGGTTGCTAAGTCGAGTCATATCCTTATACATATTGTTTTGGGACGATTGGGACTCATGGGTAAAGTACTTATTTTATGGAGTAATGGGGAAGAACATCATATTATTACCCCCGTATGTACGTTAATCTTAAAAGTACTCCAAGTGTTTTGATTATCTTAATTCGAGTCATTAGATTAGTTATTTGTAAAGTATGTAAAAATTCAAGTGTAAGGGGAATGTTCATTCCCTATGATGTATTATTTTGGATGGTAGGGTAAAAGTGTATGCAAAAAAAAAAAAAAAAAAAAAAAAAAAATATATATATCGAAAAAATTAAGAAAAAGAAAAAGCAAATAGAAAAAGAAAAGAGAAAAAACATACGGACTACCATCCCTTTTTTTATTCTATGTTCATTTTATGTTTTTGTTATTTTTGATTTATTAGCTTAAGTCGAGTCTAGTCTTGGCTTAGCAACGCCATATTGTACATGTAATTAACCAAGATTGTTAACTCGCCACCAGTAAAGACTGCCTATATCCAACAAAACCGTGTATTCCATATCCCTACACCTAACGTTACAACCTTTTAAAAGACCTCTTTGATAGTTTATCCTAGGTGCTTACGCCATGTGGTGGAGGTTTGATCCTTTCCCAAGCTTATGGTAATCTATTTTGCTATGACAGGTAGTGAGAGATATTTTCCGTTTCCATAATGTGATATATACTTTATTATACCCGAGAGATGTGAGTATCTAAACACTATTTGTGAGGTGCTAGTATATGACCTCCGTGCTTGTCTTTGGTCTTTAGTGGAACGATTATTTGTTGTAATTACTTTTATATTAGTGTTAAATGACCCCTAACTTGTATTTTGATTAGAATAAAAGCGCATTTGCATGAGGACAATCAAATCTCAAGTGTAAGGGTATATGACGAGGCGAGAAATGAACAACTTTTAGGGGGTCATTTAAGTCCGGAATTGAATTTATTTGATCAAATATTACCCTAAATCGTTCCTTTTGTGATTTTAGGTAAAGACTTAATTTTCCATGCTGAGAACAGTACCTGACGGCGTCAAGAGGAAGATCATGACGGCATCAAGAGTAAAAACCATGACGACCCAGTGAAAACCTGACGGCGTCACAACAAGGGCGTCAAGACTAATTTTGGTGACGGCCTGCATAAGGGATACACATGACGGTGTCAGACGCAGATCTAGGCAGTCCGAGAAACTATTTGGCGGCAAGATGACGGCGTCAGACTTTTGTTCTTGACGCCGTCACCTATCAAAATCTATATATAGTTTTCTATTTTTCATTCATTAAAGAGTAACTTGTGTGGAGAATACTAGGGCTGAACTTTGTAAACCCTATGTCATATTTTACAGTGTTTTCAAGGGTTTTCACCCCTTGAATCCTTTCATGTTCAATTGAGATAAGTCTTCTTTCAATTCAATCAATATGTCTATGTGTTGTTTGAATATATCTTATGCTTGTCTTGATTTTAACATGCTAGGCTAGATCTATCTTGTGTTTGCTTAGATGTAATGAAACCTAGATCTTGATTATGTGTTGATTACTTGTTTATATTTGTATTGGATGAATGATTTCAATGTTAGGCTTAAGAAAACTGGCAGATCTCCATTGTGTAACATGCTTGAACGTCTTAGGAAACATGAACCGATGTGTACTAGGTTTTATTGGTTGTATTTAATGCATGAGCAAATTCTAGTGATCCCATGTTAGGAGCTTCTTAGCCGGCTCGACATAGGAGTGAAGTAGGTGCTCATAGGATTGGGGAAGTAAGTACGCCACCCCATGAATGGTATTAAGGAATACAATCCGTCATCCACGCAACTATAACAAGTAATTAACATGTAAAAGATATCTAGGGAGTAGTGAAATCTAAGTAAACACAATTCTCCCACATATTGCTCACAACTTTAGTTTAATATAGTTTGTTTTTCATTTCTAGTATTTTATTTTGATTGCATCTTAGTATTGGGTTAGTTGACTAGCAACTAATTCCGCCAAACTCCTTCAAACCCGATATTTTTACTTGCTTTTATAAAAACAAAAAAATACAAAAAGAATCATCCCTCATCTCTAGACCTAGTCTTTAGGTTTTCTAATCCTAGCGACACTATTCCTAGCTGAACGATCAATCCCCCGGTACTTGTCATTATACTATACTACATCGATCAGGTACACTGCCTGGTGGGGGTTGTAAGCTTCTCGATATCCCTCGAGAGGTAAAGCCTGGTGCAATCCCTACGCATCAAAAATCAAAAATTGTTGCCACGAGGTTTAGGTCTGAAGAAGAGTCTGATAAGAAAAGTGAGTCTAAGGACGAGTCTGAAGAAGATGAGTCTGATGAGGTTGAAGAAGATAAGGAAAGTGAGTCTAAGGACGAGTCTGAAGGAGGTGAGTCTGAAGAGGGTGAAGATATTAAGGATAGTGATTCTGGTGAAGAGGGAGATGATGATAAGGGAAGTGAAAATGATGATGAAAGTAGTGAAGGTGAAGGAAGTGAAGAGGAGGCAATTACAAATTATAAATCAAAGGTTGTATTAAAGAAAACAAAGGTAAAGAAAGTCGTTTCTAAGTCTGACAACGATTCAAAAGAAAAGAGGGCTAAAAAGCAGAAGCGTGTTGCAACAACTAATAAATGAAAGCGTGTTTCTGACTCAGATTCTTTGGTTGAAGAAGAAAAGGTCTCAAAGCCTAAGAAATCTTTGAAGAAGGCTATTGTTGAAGTGAAGTTTGAGAATGTTTTGAAGCCAAAGGAGCGTATAGTAAAGGCACAAGAGAAGGTCTTCAAGCCTAAGAAGGTTTTGAAGCCGAAGAAGGAGTGTGTAGTAAAGATAGAAGAGAAGGATTCAAAGAAGCGTAAGTCAGAACCAAATGAGAAAAAGAAGAAACCAATTTCCGCCGCACAAATTAAGAAGGATGAGTATCTGAGAAAATTTCCGGCTTTCCTTTCTAGGACAGTACCTGCCAGCTTGTTTTCTATTATCCGTGATGTAAGAGTTAATATAAAATCTTTCTTGGAGGATATTGGGTTTTCTTCACTACACGGGGTTAATATAGAGTCAGTTCCTTCTCGTATGGCAGGGTTTGTGGTGGCAAAATTTGATAAACAAACTTACGAGCTTGTGTTGGAGAAAGGGAAGATTCTTGTGACTCTTGAGAAAATCCATGAGATTTTAGGAGTTCCTCTTGGTGGAATAAAGTTTTTTGAGTTACCCGAGAGATCTTTGGATGACCCTTTTGTGAAGCTGTGGCTTAACCAATTTTATCCAAAGAAGTATAAAGAAATCAGAGCTAGTGATGTTGCTGGAAAATTGACCACGGCAACGCAAGTTGACTTTATGTTTAAAGTCAACTTCCTTACTCTATTTGCCAATGTTATGGCCAAAGCTCATACAATGAAGGCGCTTATAGATTTGACTGTTGTTAGGCGTATTAGTGAAGAAACTATCATTCCAAACATTGATTGGTGTGATTATATTTACCACTGTCTTAAATACAGTGAAATACCTAAAACGTCTTCAGGCTTCTACAATGGCGCATTGTGCTTCTTGATTGTAAGTTTTTTCTTTTTTGTTTATAGTTTTTGTGAATACTTTTTATGATCTCATTGTGTGTTATTTACTATTAACAGCTCCTGTACTTTGATTCCACAAAATTTGAGGGTTTGCCCATTATTCGTTACCATCCTGCTATCAAAAACTGGAGCTCAAGTTTGATGAATCAACGTCAGAAGCTTGAGATTGAACGAGAGGAAATGGTAAAATGGAATTGCATGGGGAGTGGAGTGAATCTGAAGTACAAGGTACCGAAGGTTTTTTTGATGGTAGCGTCAAAGTGAGCCAGGCTCATAGTTCCCGTGTGCCTCCTACCGACAAACAGGTTCAACTATTTTCTGTAGTTTTTTAATTTTTTGTTTGTACTGAATCAACCGAAATCATGTATGATTCTACAAGAATCATACATGATTCTGCAAGAATCATATATGATTCTGCAAAAATCATATATGATTATATAAGAATCATATATGATTCTGCAAGAATCATACATGATTAGTTTATATTACCATCTGCATTTTAGTTGTTTTTGTTGCATGCTACTGCTTCTTTAGTCTTTATATTAGTTAAATAATATAGTGAGATCAGTAGGTTGGACAATTTAAGCTTAAAACAATAAAAGTTAGTGTTATAGGTCAAATTAAGGGGTGTTTTGATTAGTCAGCTTCTGTGAGATCTTGTTGCTGCAGTATTGAGTTCTCTGCATAAATAGATTGAATTAGGATATAATAGGTTGGTTATGACATAAAATTGGCAGGGTCAATATCAAAAAGTCAAGCATATGTAGTGATGAGTAGCTGAAATTTTTTATTTTTTTATTTTTTTTGCAGACTTTTTGCAGAAAGATTAATGAAAAGCTTTCAAGCAAATCCCGTGAGAAGGTTGAACTTGAAGATCTTCTGAAAAATGCTAATACTGAGTTCCCTAACGATGAAGATGTGCTTGAATTATACAAGACGTATGGAGCTGTTTTCAAGGAAACTATAGTTCTTGAAGATGTTCATGTTGATGATTTTGATCCAGAAGATCGACAAGATGATGGTAGCAATGATCGTGGCAAGAAAGATGTTGATGGTGCCAAGAAAGATGTCGGGGTAGATAAGATGGTTTCCGAGAACGTTGATGTTGCATCGAAAGATGTTGGTGCCAATATTGAACCAGTTTTGAGTAAAGAACCAATATTGAGTCAAGAGAGTTATACGCAGTGGCTCGAAGAAAACATTGACTGGATAGGAGAGGTGATTGACTGCATTTGCGATGCATGCTATGATGTGTGTATCGGCCAGTTTTTTTTAAATATTTTTCTTTTTATTAATCTTTGTAACTAAAAATTTGTTATGATTCAGGAGGAATTCCTAAACTGGCCTCGGGTTGTACAGCCGGTTAACACTGGTTGTCCTCGCACTCCTGAACGAGTGGTTACTCGTTCATCTCCAAAGAAAAGAATTGTTAAGCCATCTTCTTACCTGGCATCTCCATATGAGAATAAGCCGACGAAAGTTATTGCTCTACTTAAGAGGTTTGAGTTTGAGTTGGGGAATAGTTTGTTTACAATGCAGCGCGATAAGATGTAAGTTTACTTTTATTTTGTTTGTCTATAGGATTTACTTTTATTTTGTTTGTCTATAGATCAATTTAAGGTAAATCCACTTAATTCTCATTTAGACTCCTTTATTAGCTTAGAATCTGATTTGTTCACTTTACTTATCAGTTAGTAGTTTTTAGTCATAGCTTATTGCTTTTTAGGATCTGTTATTAATAGCTCTTCTTATGTTTTTACTTGTTACAGCTTATGGTAGTATAATGCAGCTTTAATATAGTGCTACTGTCCATCATAACTAGTGTTTGGATTAGTTGACTTCTGTTAGTCAAACATAGTTTAGGTCACTTTTTAAACTTTGGTAGCTGTAGCTTTATCATATTAGTTGTTGGGATAAGATTTGCATTAGATTTAAGTAGTTGAGTAGGTTTTGCATCTGTCACCAAAATTTCAAATATTACAATAACTTGCTTTAGACCATATAGGTATACTTCGATTCTAAGCATTTTAGTTTTTCAAATAGGTTTATAATAGTTTCATATTACATTAGAAGTTAACCTGCATAACTAGTCTAGTTAAAAAGGCATGCATACTAGATCAAATTTTAGCATTCAAATCAGTTTGGAAATCTTGAAAAAGTGTTTTTCTGTAACAATTGGTTGCTTCTCTTCTAATTTCAAAAGATTTTATAAGATTTGGAGCTAATTTTTTAGCTGATAATTAAGTTCAATAAAAGCTAATTTTCTACCAGGAACCTATTGCACTATCTAAGCTTGTTTATAAGCCCTTTGCTACCTGTGTAGTGAAGTTAATTGGTGGATTTTTGTTGTTTTGCATATTTTGTACTTTTAGCTTGAGGGTTCCGAATATTGTATGTTCATTTGAACTTATTTCCTAAGCTTATTTTAGGCTGCATTTAGCTTTTGTAAACCTGTTCCCCTGCACCAACAGTGGGGTTTTATTTTGCTAGAATCATATGTGATTCACATGGAATCATATATGATTATGATGGAATCATATATGATTCTGATGGAATCATATATGATTCACATGGAATCATATATGATTCCATGTGAATCATATATGATTTTGAAGAATTATATGTGATGGCCTGAATGATATGTAATGATCTGTAATTATTCTAATTCACTTTTTTGTTTTGTTTTTTTTTTAATTTTATTTAGGGAAACAGTTTTTCAAACTCGTTCTGGTGACCATGAGGTATCAGCTGTACGATTAAACATGGAGACTTTGGCACCAAGTTTGTGGATAGATAACAACGTTGTTGACTGTTGGGGAGCTATATTGAATTATGAAGAATCTGCTAAAAATGATCCATCACCAAAAAAGAATGCTAAAAAGGATCCATCGCCAAAAAGGCATTTTTTTCCAACCGGTTGTATCGTAAGTGTATTGATTCTTATTGATAATATATTTACTTTTGTTGATCAGTGTATTTATTTTTACACTTATTGTTTAATACATACAGAGGCTATGGTTGAAGGAACTATTGGTAAAGGTGAGCAGTGGAATATATTTTCAGCAGAGATTTCGGCTCATTTAAAAAATGTCGATGCCTCTAAGTTTCTTGCAGAAGTTGAATTGGTAATTTCTCTTTTCATTTACATATATGATTTTTGGAAGTCTTAATTGGTTTTTTAAGTTTCATTTTTTCTATTTTTATAGGCGTTCTTCCCAATTCAAGTCTCCGGTCATTTTTATGTTGTTGTTTTCAACATTAAGAAGAGTGTAACATCGATGATCATCCTTGATAATTCTCCACAGACCTATGCCGCAAAGTACAAGGATGCTTGTGATCTTCTGGTGAGTATTTTTATGATTATGATTATGAATAATGTTCTACTACAATCATATATGATTTTTATAAAATCATATATGATTGTTCTAAAATCATATATGATTTTACTAGAATCATATATGATTTTAGAATAATCATATATGATTCTTCTAGGTTTATTAACATATTTTTTGTTTTTCTTTTTTGTAGAAAGAGTTTTTTGCCAGGTTTCTGCTAGAACATAGACATCCAAAATATGATAATGTTATGAATGTTAGAGGACGCGTTCTACAGTTGAAATGGAAGACTAACAACAACCATGTTGACTGTGGAGTTTTTGCAATGATTCATATGGAGTCTTATGTTGGTGAAGCTGCCTCAAAATGGGATGTCGGTCTGTGTTCAGAATCAGAGAAGTAGGTTTCGTTGTTGAGGCGAATGAGGTTAAAAATTGCTACTAAGATTCTGTTGCATGAGTTGAATTTGCATTCACAAAAGATGTTTGATTTGGCTTTCAAGTTCCAGGAGATAGATGAACAAACAAGGATCTCGATTATTGTGAATGCAATCAAGAACAGGGCCGATCGTGATCCCGAAAAAGTCGTTCGTAAAGAAGATGTGCTTAAAGTTGATAAATAGATGTCGTTAAGGGATTGTGTACTAATGGTAGTTTTGGGGTAAACGGATGTTGATAAATAGATGGGTCCCTCTGATTGTGTACTAATGGTAGTTAACTGATGTCTGATGGTAGTATATTTTGTAAACTGATGGTAGTATTGAACAAGTTCTGATGGGTAATGAAATGGTAAACTGATGGTATTTTGATGTATGTTTTAATTTTTCTGATGGGTAGTATATATTTTAAGTTTATCTTATATTTTTCTGATGGGTAGTATATGTTTTAAGTTTATCATACATGATTCTGTGTGAATCATACACGATTCTGTGTGAATCATACATGATTCTGTGTGAATCACTTACATTCAGAATCACTTATATTAAAAGTAAACATAATAATCCTTACATATATTCAGAATCACTTATATTCATAATCACTTGTCAAATAACAAAAAAATTCAATTAAACATAGTTGAATTAAGATCCTCATAACACTTTTCCTAAAATGCAATAATAATAAATAAATTTTAAGAAATTGAATTAAGATCCTCATAACGCTTGTTCAGCTGTGACATTCCTCGTTGCTTGTTCACTTGCATCAGTTCCATCTTTTTTTGCAGCAGCAATTCTCGCAAGTTTTGCAATATACTTTGGATTATCTGGACATGTCATCTTGGTGTGCTTGTTAGTCTTCACACCACAGTAACCACATTTCCTTTTCTGCTTAGATGATTCTTCAAGTGCTATTTCTTTTCCACTCTTTCTACGTGCTTCTTTAGACCAACCTTTAGTTGAACCTTTGGATGGATTGTTGACAACTTGTTTTTCAGGTTTCTTAACTGCATATACATCCTCAATCACATTCTCAATTTCTTTTTTCCGTGAAGGAGGTTTAGGTGCTTCATCCTCAATTCCTTTCTTGATTGATTTCAATTATTCCATAAACTTTCCTAACTTCCCTTCATCTTTACCCAACAAATATAAACACTCGTCTACCACGAAAGTAGCCTCATTTGTTAATTTTTCAATTGGTACATTTTTTCTCCATACCTGTTTGTGTTTCTTCTCAATGCAGGTGGTATTATATCTCTCCTCCAACGCCTCAAAATGTACTTTTCCATGATCATTTGAACATCACGGTTCTTAAAAGCACAAAATGCGTGTCGACATAAGAACCCAAACCGAAGAAAATGCCTACAAGTACATTCCACTGACCCATCTTCAAGAGAACGCAGAACCTTATTACAGAAAAGAAAGGGAAGAAAATTAGAACTTTTTTAGTTTTGGAATCATATATGATTCTCATGAGAATCATATATGATTCTCATGAGAATCATATATGATTGTTTATATACAATGATAACAGCTAAAAAACAATTAATAATATGCAAGTAAATTTAATAATATGCAAGTAAATTTACCTTGTATTCTACTACTTTTTCACATTCCTGCACTTGTTCTTCTCTTTTTTCTTTATAAAGTGTCCTATAAGCAGCCGCATTTCTATCTCTAACCCTAAGCATCTCACAGCCCTCTTCCGTTCTAAACTCTTCTATTGTGCAATTCCAACAAGCTTCCTTTATTTCCTTTTGAACAAGCAGAAATATTGTTCGTGTATATACTTTAGATGCATGACGTTCCATATTCAACTGTGTACAAAGTTTTGGAGCTGAGTCAAATGTGTTAAAGTTCATTTGTTCTTGCCGATACCTTTGCCTCTCCATAGCAGATTCGAAGCACATCATGAATTGAACCAATGTCGACCCGTGATTTGTGAAATGTCTGAAGAATGCATTTTCACTCTCAGACCTTGAAGTAGTTCTCATTAATCCAAACAATGGTGAGTCAATAAAATACGACGGTATCCACATTTCTCTAAGTCTAAACATCTTGTTCATCCATTTGTGGTTTTGCAATTCAAAATCTTCAATCAATTTTGTCCATTTTTCTTCAAACTTCAATGGTTCCATGAACATATTCCACACAATCTTGTTCAAACGTTTTTTGAAATCAGTTTCATCATAGATTTCTTTACAAATCTGTAAAAAAAATAATAATAATAATAAAATCATATTTGATTCTCATATTATTCTGAAAGAATCACATATGATTCAATTGCTAACTTCTTGATATGCCACATATAATTCTAAAAAATCGTATTTTGCATTTTTAAAATAGTATATGAATTAGAATACCTTTGTTGGAACTTTTTGGGTGATATGCCACATGCATAATCTGTGTTTGGATTCAGTAAGAATAGCTTCAATTGCTAACTTCATGGCTCCATCTTGATCCGTTACAATCATTTTTGGTTGTTTCCCATGTGCCATCATGAATGATTTTAGTAGCCATGTGTAAGCTTCTGCATCTTCTCTTAGAAGCATTCCGGCACCAAATGTCACACTCTTTTTGTGATTGTCTACCCCGGTGAATGGAACAAACACCATGTCGTACCTGAATATCATAAGTTTCACACAAAAATTTCAAAATAGAAGCAAAAGTTTCACATGTTATTATGTGACAATCATATATGATTCTATGTGAATCATATATGATTCTATGTGAATCACTTATATTCAGAATCACTTATATTAAAAGTAAACATAGTAATCACTTATATTCATAATGATTTTATGTGAATCATATATGATTCTATGTGAATCATATATGATTCTATGTAAATCACATGTTATTCAGATTTTAAAAGTTACTTACTCGTTAGTTTTGAATGTTGCATCAAATGACACTACATCTCCAAATTCCTTATAGTTGCATTTGGCAACTTCATCCGCCCAAAACAGTGCAACCAACTCACTTTTTTCAACCATATAATGAAATGTAAAGTTTGGCACATATTTCTTTCGGTTTTCCATTTTGTTTATCAGCATTTGCGCGTCACTTTCACCTATGCACACATTTATATCCCTTTGATGATTCTTGAAATCACTGCTTGTGGCATGAACATATTGATAACCACCTTTAATACCACATAACAAACGGTGTGCCTTTGTCGCACCAAGTTTCATATTTGAAGATTTCACAACGAACACCTTTTCCGCTTGAGTCATCTTCCTTTGTTTCTTTGTTAGATGCTGATACTCTTTCAGAATCATTAAATGATTGTGCTTAGAATGGAATTTATTTACTACATATTGTCCAGAAACATCATCCAAAGTTAATAATCGCGCCATACAACCTGTTACCCGTTGTCTTGTATTTCTTACTTGCTTATCACTGTTTTCAAGATCCAATGTGTTTATATTTATCTCTTTTGGAATCCCTTGCCTGTTACACATAAGGTACTTACTTTTTACCAAACCACTTCTTGTATTTTTTTGTGATGATTTTTTAACTTCAAATCCTGCTACTTCAGCATATTTGTTGTACATTTCAACACATTCCTCTATCGTATTAAACTTTTTCCCCTCAACCGGTAAATAAATATCATCAACAACAGGTTCCCAAGTAACAGATCCCCGGGGAGATTCTTCATGTGCGTATAAAGTTGGCCTTGGTGTTGTCACAAATGCTGAAATATAGTATTTTCATTAGAATCATATATGATTTCACAAGAATCATATATGATTCTACAAAAATCATATATGATTGTTTTCTTCTTTGATTTACAGAATGTATAAATAAGCTTAAGAATAAGCTTATATGATTGTACGAAAATCATATATGATTGTACGAAAATCATATATGATTGTACAAAAATCATATATGATTGTTTTCTTCTTTGATTTACATTGTACAAACAGAATGTAAAAATAAGATGAATCACATACGATTTACCTTGAATAACAGCAATATTTTCTTCTTCCACAACAGCATCCACTAATATCTCAGCTTCTTCCATAACCTCATCATCTGTTTATACATTACAACGATCAAATACTATTTATTTCTAAATTACTACAAGAATCATATATGATCGTACAAAAATCATATCTGATTATACTAAAATTACATGTAAAACAGTAAACTAGAAAAAACAGAAGAATCATACATGATTTACCTTCTTCCACATCAGGATCCTCCATTATCTCAGGTAAATTTTCTTCTTCTATAGAGATGGCAGAAGGTGACGGTGAAGGTGTATGGGGTTTTGTGTATGTTTTTTGACCACGACGAAAGTGACAATGGTAGAAGGTGACCACGGCGATGGATTTGACGATGGTAGAAGGTGACCACGGCGATGGTAGAAGGTGACCACGGCGAAGGTGACGATGGTAGAAGGTGAAGGTGACAACGGTGAAGGTGTATGGGGTTTTCCGGTGGTGAAGGTGACGGCGGTGGAGGTGTATGGGGTTTTCCGGTGGTGAAGGTGACGGCGGTGGAGGCGGCGGTGAAGGTTTTCAGGTGGCGGTGAAGATGGCGATTGGGGATTGGAGAGCGATTGGGGTGTGTGTGTTTTTTTTCCGTAATATTTTTGGTATGAATGAAGTAATTGATTTATTTTTTTATTTCTTTTGTAATTGACTTTTTTGCCCCTCAAGTATAAATATTAGATTTAATCTAAGCCATTGGATCAAATTAGATTGTATGGTTAGGATTTGTTGATTAGATCTATGGCATGGAGGGGTTCTTCATGGATCTCATCTCTAGACTTGATATGACAAGTTGGTGCATAGCATAGTTGTTAAAGATTCATATTCTTATCTCAACATCTTACGATTTTGTGATACTATAAAACAAAAATAATTTAGATCTTATGTAAGAATTTAATAAGTTTAAAATCTTATAATGTTAGGAATACGATTATTCAGTTAAAGACTCGGTCACCCCAAGTATTGCTAAGCATTACGTAGCTCGTAGAATTACCCTTATTATAGTTAGTACGTAGTTTATTAGTAGTTAAATATGTAAATAGTATTCGTAGAGTGGGTCGGGTCTTTACCCTCTGTCAGCTCACTCTACAGCTCGTTTCATGGAGCACCATGTAGTTGTAGTATATATACCCTCTCCCACCCAAGGGAGAGGGTTGGACCTTTCTTCACAAGCTAATACATTTCTAGTTTCTCTCAAGGCTCCCATCTCTTTCTCTCTCTAATCTCTCTCTCTAAAAACTACACTAGTTGATCCATACATGCAACACCATACGAGCTTATGATTATGTATATTCTACAATTGGTATCAAGAGCCAAGGTTTCATCTTAGGGCCTTGTAGAATCGGATTTGGTGTGGTTTTGTGTAGTTTTTGTGAGTTAGAAGAGTTTTCTTTGAAAACATCATGGTTTGATCTTTCTTGTGTTATTTGACATGTTAGTGATGTATTTTTATGATCATAGGTGTTAGTTGAACATTGTGTTTCAGTTGGCTATACCATATCTTTAATCTATTTGAAGTTTGGACTTGATTTTGGGCGTATTTCTTGGTTGCGGTTAAGTCCACTGTTTCATTGCTTGGTTGCGGTTAAGTTCTGCGAGCTGCGATTAACTTGCTGCGGTTACTATTTTGGGAATACAAACAAATCGCAAGGAAAGTGACAGATTTGGATTTTTGTATACTGCGATTAGCTCTTGCGGTTAAGTGGTCTGCGGTTAGTTAATTGTGGTTAGTTTTTTGCGGTTAAGTGGTCTGCGGTTAGTTCATTGCGGTTAGTTTTCTGCGGTTAAGTGGTCTGCGGTTAGTTCATTGCGGTTAGGTTTCTGCAGTTAAGTGGTCTGCGGTTAGCTCATTGTGGTTAGCTTTCTGCGATTAAGTGGTTTGCGGTTAGATCTTTGTGGTTATCTCTCCTGCGGTTAACTCCCTGCGGTTAGTTGCTCCCTGCGGTTAGTTGCTCCCTGCGGTTAGTCACTTTCTGCGGTTATCTCACCTTGTGGTTAACTCACCTTGTGGTTACCTTTCCTGCGGTTACCTTGCCTGGTCCTGCGGTTAACTCTGTTTGACCATAGTTGACTTTTTACGTCGAAACTTCAAACGGTCATAACTTTTGAACCGTAACTCCGTTTTCAGCGAATTAGCTGTCAAAACGTCCGGAACAGGCTGAATATTGTGAGGTTTCACCACGAAGTCGTGAAACGAATTTTTCGAGGCCCAAATCACCTCCGGAGTGAAGTTATTGAGGTTTTAAGTTTTCTGACCAAAAATTTCACCGTAACTACTTGCATCAACCTCACCAAATTACGACTAATTAACATACAATCACTGCTATGGAACCTTCGTGCTCGAATTCTAATGATAATGTGCTTCATCAGCCAATTAAATTGCCCGATAATGCAAAGAATAGTCGCATTGAATGTTTTCGATCACTCCATTCACATCTCAAGGTTCTCTTTGTAAAACCTGAATACTTGGGAGATTTCAATCGTGCATTTGCAACACTCTTTGGTCAAAATGTTGAGACTTTCACAGTCAAAATGACTCTACACTTAGATCAACTTCAACAACAACTTGAAAAGGGTGAATGTTCTGAAGATAGATCTATGGCTGCATTCTGTGTGATCAACAACCAACTCCAAGCATTCATTGATTCACGATTCACTGAGGAGTATGATCATGAGAGTCAAATGACGAAAAAGAGCTTTGCCACTCATACGGGAATTGAAGTTGACGTGTTCAGAGTCACACTACTCCAACTCATGGGTAATGTGAAGGAGTACATTATGGAAAGAGCAAAGCACGAGCACAAGTATGAAGACAAAGTGATGGCATGTCGGGTGCAACCATGTGATGGTAGTGTGGATTCGGGCAAAGCATCGAATGCTGGGTCAGTTATCATCGAAGGCAGAGGATCAGAGACTGAAAAGCTTGACACAACGAACAGTTCAATGACTCTTACACGTGATGTGGATGCAGATATCAGACCGGTAAAAGAACATGTGTCATGTGCTAAGGTACTCGAACTGTGTAACATTGTTGATGAACAAAAGATTCCTAACAAAGTACAACCGACAAACAATGTCGATTCAGATGTCGTTGACATGGGAAATAGCAATGTTGACCCATGTGAACAACATATGAAACACAATGAAGTGTCTGTTGTACAATGTAGTGCATCTTCTGTTTTAAAAGATGATTGTGTCGTGCATGAGTACACTGCCTATAACCCTGATGACTCCTTGACCACTAGATTTAATATCCTTAAGGATCAAGTGGCTATGTACGAACAACGTGCTAGATTTGAACTCACTGGACGTGAGCAGAACATGGAATGGCAAATGCGTGCATATATATCTGAAAATAATCTTAAGCGAGAAACATTGAAAAAGGAGTTACAATCTTTGCAAAAACAATTGGATCAAACTGTTAAACAAAAACAAGAGATTCAAAAAGGTTTAAACACACTCAAACATGATTTCAAAGAGAAGGAAACAAAACTCCTAAATGATTTCTCTAGTCTTAAAATGCTGAAAAACAAACTTGAGGATAAGTTATACACGCAAGGCCAAACCATTCAAACTGCTCAAATGATGCATAAACATAGGAAGTTAAGTGATGATCATAGTGAGAAGGATTCTACTAAGCCAAAAGCCAATTTCCTTAGAAGCGGTATAGGTGCACAACCGGCATTATATGATGCAAACATTATGCTTGAGCCTAATCATGCCCCTCCTGATGCTACATCTGATGATGAGGGCAATGAGATAGAAGATAGAACCAGAGAAAAACTAGCTGAGAAATTAAAGGATCCACTGTGCATAGCTAATAAAATCTTGTACAAGTATGATTACTCTGAAGATACTCAATTAGCTGTCTTTGTCCCACAAAAGAAATTTACTCCAGAGCAAGTCTTCTGGAACATAGACATAGAAAAAATGAAAGCTGAAAGAATTGTGGGTAACACACGCACTATGTTTAGAATTGCTCACCCAACTGCTTACCCCCTGAACACACCTAGGCACCTTGTACCTCTCACTCTTCCCACACAATGTAATACTCTAATTGGGCTGTATGTGCTAGGTCAATTGTTCAATGACTTTGAGAAAACCTGTAAAATAAGAATTACACCTACAGGGATTACAGAAGGGGAAAGGGGTTTTGAGCAAACAAAACAGTGTTACCTAACTGAAGTCATGCCGTTTTTTAAACTTCTCAAAGAACATTTTGAGGGACTTAAAAACACCATTAATGATGATGTGACTCAAATGAAAAAGGTGTATAAAGATGTGGAAAATGAGGGTAAACAATTGGCAATTGATCTTAAATGCAGTGAAGTTGCGAGGAAAAATATTCTCATCATAAATGAGAATTTGATTGCTAAATGTATTGCGCAGGATGTATTTTACGCTGCTACTGATTCTACATTATCTGCCTGCCAATTTCATGAGATGTCTATTGCATTGAACGTTTTCCAGAATCGTGTTGTTGAGCTTGAGGGGGAGAATTTAAAATTGCGTGAGAAAATTCAAAACGATGACCATGATAACATGGTCAGGCATTTGTCAAAACTAGAAGTTGATAATCTTAATTTGCAATTAAAGTGTCAACATTTAGAAGAAAGAATTAAAATCTCAAATGCCAAGACATCTTCGGATGCTCCTGAATTTGATGCATATTTTGAATTAGCCAAACGTGATGAAAAGATTCAAGCTCACACTAACACGATTCGGAAACTGAGGGTTCAAATTGCCCAATTGAAGTCTAACGAGAGTGATGTGATTGGCACCCAAAAACCACAGTCTATAGATTCTCAGAATTTTCAAATTCAAGATACCATCAATAAATTGCAACATGAAAATGATTGGTTTCGTGCTGAAAATTCAAAAGTCAAACAACATTACAAAGAGTTATACGATTCAATTAAGATCACACGTGATATAAACAATGAAAAGATAACTTCTTTGCTTAAAGAGATTGAGAATCTAAAGACTCTGGCAAAAGGGAAAATGCCAATCATCAATTGTGATAATATTGTTCAAAAGGTTTCTGCTTGTAAGAAGTATGCTTGTGATGCTGTGTATATTCCTCTTCCCCTTAGGAATAATAAGTTGGTTCATAGTGACTATCTTAAACATCTTAAGGAGTGCCTTGATTTGCTTCGTGAAACCATTGAAGAGGATAGGATAGCAAAACCACTTGATGATGCTATTGTAGGTGCCTGCTTTCTCACTAATAGATCTCAGGAACTCTTAGAATATGCTATTGGTACATGTCCTAAAATTGATAGCAAGCGAGATAGGTCTACTGCATCATCATCTATGACTAAGAACAAACATGTTACCTTTGAGGTACCCTTGGAAACTTCAGATCCCAACACATCAAAACATGTTCAGCAACCGGAAGTGAATAAGACTAAAATTCCCATTAGTCCGTCTACAGGAGTAAATAGTAACACTAAAGCTAGAGAGTCTAAACCAAAGAGAAATAGAAGGAATTATAGGACTTCACCTGCTAAAAGTGTTCCTAAAAAGAAAGTAGACGACCACATGAGGAACATTAAGTCCAACTTGAGCAAAATGAGTCATAATTCAAAACCTAATTCACGTTGCAAAACATGTAATGAATGCATAATTTTGAGTAATCATGATAAATGTGTTGAGAAATTTCTGAAGTCATTTAACAAAACCCCAGTTAAGAAAGTTTGGAGAGCTAAACAAAGTAAGCAAATTTGGAAAGCAACAGGTAAACTGTTTGCCAATGTTGGTTATCAATGGAAGCCCACTGGAAGGAAATTCACTTTAGGAGAACAGTGCCCTTTAACTAGGATAACTAATTCTAAAGTAGTGCCTATTAAGGAATGGAAGCCAACTGGTAGAACCTTCCCTTTGGAGACCCAATGTCCTTTAACTAGGCCCATTGCATCTACTAGTGAAATTTCCACCATTGAAACGAATGCACCTAAGGCTTCAGTGGCTCCAGAACTTGTTTGCACTAACCAATTGGAACCCAACTCAAATTGGGGATCCGACACTCCAAATTTTCTGCTCTCGTCTGTTTCCAAATGCAGGTCGTACTTTTCGTCCTTTGATATTTGGACTCAGGCTGCTCTAAACATATGATTGGGGATCGCTCAGGGCTCGAGAATTTCGTGAATAAGTTTATCAGGACAGTTAGATTTGGGAACTACCATTTTGGGGTAATTATGTGTTATGAAGATTATGTTTCTGGTGACAGCTAATTTCCTGGGTATACTACGTGGAAGGACTTGAGTATAATTTGTTCTCTGTTGGTCAATATCTTGATTCCGATCTTGAATATTGCCTTCAGAAATTACACATGCGTCATCAGAGAATTGGATGGTGCTGATCTCCTTAAAGGTTTTCATGGCGCCAATTTATACACCATCTCTATTGAAGTCATGATGCGGTCCTCTTCTAGTTACTTGTTGACTAATGCCTCAATGAACAAAACATGGCTATGGCACTGATGTTTAAGTCATTTGAACTTTAGTACAATCGACACTCTTGCTCGCAGAAATTTGGTACGAGGTCTACCCTGATTTATGTTCGATAAATATCATCTTTGATCGGCTTGTCAACTGAGCAAAAGCACGAAGCTTACACACAAACCCAAAATTGTCAATACCATCATGGAAGTTCTTCACACCCTTTACATGGATCTATGCGGACCAATGAAAATGCAAAGTATAAATGGGAAGAAGTATGTTCGTGTAATAGACATTGACTATTCTCAGTTTACATGGGTGAAGTTTTTGAGAACCAAGGACGTGACTCCAGAGGTTATCATCAAACTCATTAAACAGCTGCAAGTAAGGGATACCGAATCTCAGTTTACATGGATTCTTCGTTGGTTATGCTCCAGATTGTAAGGGATACCGAATCTACAACAAACAAACCCGATAAAACTTGGAAACCATTCACGTCACATTCGTTGAGCTGACTGAGCAGATGGCTCCTGTACACATCAGTGCAGGACCCGCGTCTAAACTTTTGTCTCCTAAACCATTCAGTTCAGGTCTTGTACAGAATCCCACTCCTGCATGTACCTTATGTACCACCTACAAGTGAGCATTTGAAGATATTGTTTGACCAAACGTTTGATGAATACTTCGAGACACCTACTGATGAATCACTTACACCACCAGCTGCCGCTGCTCCAGTTCTGTACAACTCAAATGGTCCATCAGTGTCTCTTTGAATTGATCAAGATGCTCAATCTGCAAGTTACTCACCATCATCGTCAAACCGTCAATCTCCTTCGGTTCATCAAGGCACTGCAGTCGACAATTCTTTTGAAGTGAATTCATTTGCTCCTCTTGAAGATGCTCCGTACTAAAACCTGTTTGCTCATGAATCTTCTTCTGAGACATCCTCTTCAGGGAATACAAACACGGCTTCTTCATGTTCCTACCTACATCTACATGAACATCTCAGAAGATGAATATAGGATCATCCGATTGACAACATTATTGGATATCCTTCTCAAACGGTGTTCACACTAAGGAAACTTACCACCCATGCCTTGTGGTGCTGTTATAGTTCCATACTATCCAAATTCGAACCCAAAGATTTCAAGACTGCTATCTCTAAAGACTGTTGGGTTAATGCGATGCAAGATGAAGCTCGCACTTTCGATCGATTTGAAGTATGGGAATTGGTACTACCTCCAGACTGTGCAATGATTATAGCTCTAAGTGGATCTTCAAAGTGAAACTTGATGAGCATTATGTCGTTCTGAAAACAAGGCAAGGCTTGCTGCTAAGGGATATCGTCTACAGGAAGGCATTAATTTAGAGGAATCTTTCGCTCTGGTTGTTCGTATTGTAGCTATCTGAATATCTCTTGCCAATGCTGCAAGTCAGAACATGACGGTCTATCAAATGGATATGAAAATTGCATTTCTAAATGGCGAGCTGAATAAAGTTCTTTATTTCAGTCAACCGGAAAGATTTGTATATTTTGATCGTCCTAACCATGTCTATCGTCTGAAAAGGTCTCTCTTTGGCCTAAAACAGACGCCTAGGGCATGGTTTGATACACTGTCAAATTTTCTCCTGGGAAACGGATTCTCCTAAGGTGTGGTAAAATAAGATGAGAATGGGGTAGTGGAACTTTACTTCGTGAGGACAGAATTTCGGCTGGCAGATTTCTTCACTAAGGCTCTCTCAAGAGAACGATTTCAACTTATTCTCCAGCGCTTTGGAATGAAGAGTCCTTCGCCAGTATCTCTCAAACGTCTTCAGGAAGAAAATGAGGAGAAATGGTTTTGTTTCACATATCCTTGTATATATCTTATACCATAAAGAAAATAGATAAATATAAAACCTATAAAACCCATAAAAATCAGAAAAAACATAAAAATTTCAAAAATATTCTTCTCGCGACATGTCTCTCGTGTAATCAATATTATGTACGTTTCTAGAAATGTCATTCAATAATGACACGGAAACATACATATGCTTGAGCGAGAGTTTTTCTATTTTTTTCCAAATAATGTTTTTCTAAAACATGTCGTCTCTCAAAACATTCTTCAAACTTATGGCTTGCAGTCATTTCAGGCTGTAACCCGCGCTTAAACTTAAGGCTTGCAGTCATTTCAGGCTGTAACCCGGACTTCAAAACTTTGGTTTGCTATTACTTCAGATAGCAACCCGTTTTTCAAAATGGGAAAACACGTCGCCAAAAAGACGGTTGTTCCTTTTACCGGGTGAAGTTCACCTGGGCATGGATTACTTTATATCCATGTTTCCTCGATCTAATGTATGATTCAGTGCATTATTTCTGGTATAAGAAGAGAAATCTTCTTTGTAAGCAAATAAATAATTTTCTTTTATGATTCTTCGGAAAATTATTTGCGTAATGCATGGTGATAACGCGTTGTTTGTAAATCAATCAGTCTTAGATACTTCATAAAATTTGTCACTCAATTAATGACAATGGGTCATCAATTGAGGGGGAGAGTGATTTCCAATTTTATATCATCAAACGGATTTCTTGGTTGTCTCATAATTGTTAGAAAAGGTTTTGTTGTTAATGGGGTATTAGTTGAAGAGGAACTTACTAAGCTTTATCTTAAATGGACAAATGTGTTAGTTGTTAGAAAGTTTAGGGCATTATGTGCTATTTGCGTATAGTTTCCTATCTTTATGTAACTAGAAGGTCCATTTGTCTCACGTTGGTTTCCTCGCTTAATCCCATAAATACGTTAAAATCTATAATCTTAATGATGTTAGAAAACCATTGTGTTTGATGCTCTTGTTCTCTCCTCTGGCATTCGTATAATCTGATTGATTGTGTTTCGTTTGCTGTTTGCTGATAATTGTTTGATTGTTGTTGATTATGTGTTCGTGTTCTCAGGATTTGCTTAGGTATGTAGTTACAGGGTTAGAATCTTATTCCTAAGCTCCTGATTTGAATGTTGGAAGTATGTGTGAATTACCATGTTAGTGATTGTTGTTTATGTTTGATAGAAACTTGCAATGAATGTTCATGATTGCTAGTTTCTCTTCATGCTAGATAATATTTTGATGAGTTGCTTGAATGTTCTTTGATCATGATATGAATATGGTATTATGAGTAGGCTAGCTGCTACGTGGTAGCAATTAATTAAGAGTGAATCTGCATGTATGCATATCTTTGTTGATACTCTTATGCAGATTACATGGTTGATGTGAATGTGCCTGCTCCTGCTCTAACCATTTGATCAGATGTTCAAACTTCATTGACTGGCTTTGATTTCACCACAACAACAACATCGGTAGCAACAACGACAACAACTCTTTCACCACCACCACCAGTTATCTTGTGCGTCATAAGTAGTGTGGTATCAAATGTTATGTGTTAGTACATGATTTTTTATTTCATGAGTTTCTCGTTAAACTTTAAATCATTCATAAACTCATCATAACTGACACTAACATTCTCCCTCATTGATTGAGGGGGAGTAATGAATTGTCTCAATATCAGAATATCTTTAATCAGACCACATCTTGCTCCCAAACTTTTAAACTTATTTAAATCACTTGGGATCACAAATCTCAAATGGTTTGAAATTTTTGATCGGGGGAGAAAATGTGATTAAAATATGAAATCTGATATAAAATGTGATTGTTTTGGACTTAAACAAACGCTCCCCTATATGTGCTAAACTCTTTCGTATATCAATGCACACATTGAGGGGGAGCAAAATGGTTTGTGTAAAAGGATCCTTGCATCTCATATGAGTGCATCTCAGTCTTGACTCATGAATTGACGAAACACAACCGTCATCAATCGAAAGGACTAGTCCTGGCCGGGTAATAACTTCAAGCTGGGTTAACCAGTGATGTAAGCGTGTCTCGAAGAGGACTTGTCTGAGTAGAGTGTACCGTTTCGAGAAACCTTTGTGGACTTGACCAGGCCGGGTAATAATTTCAAGCTAGTCTAACTAGTGATGTAAGCGTGTCTCGAATGCCTGTTCATGTTTACTAAAGGTGGATCAATTCTAAAGTGCAACTCTTCCCGACATGTGCAAATTCATCATCAAAACATCGGTGCACATGTTAAGGGGGAGCATTTGAAAATGGCAAAACTCTCAATGTGTTAACAAAATGTGTTTCTTAATCATAAACATGTTGAGAGAATTTTCAATGATTTGGTGTATGGCAACATAGGATAGTCATGAAGTTATAAGGTGGCTAAGGTTAGGAAAACCGTCCTATGATCCGCCAGAGCCAGAGGGATCTATCCATGGACAATACCAAATAGATAGTATTAGAATGTCCGTAGGTATGATTATGAAAAAAGGGAGAAATGTGAGAATGGAGAAAGAAGGGGTTGAAGAATTAAAAAGAAATGAAATGAGAAAGGGTGAAAAGAAATAGCCCTCCAATTATTCAACCTTAGGGCAGAAACCGGGTTCAATTCATAATCTACTGATGGTTGCTAAGGCGACATCGGTATTGAAGACAAGACGTCATGGACCCAGTGACACAATGCACTAAACCTTCTAGCCACTCAAGTTCTCTTAAAAGAATTTGTTTCATTCTCACGGGGAACCGGTGTAATCTATCAACTTACCTCTTAGAGATGGTTGATATTGAAGTAGGAGACCTCTCCCTAATCTCCGCCTAGGAAAACCAAATGCACTTATTGAGTCTAGAGCCTCGAGATACATAAAAAGATCTCATAGGAACACGTGCTACTTCTACCCTGGTTGTTCAACATTAAGGACACCAGTGGTAAACTTATGAGTCCTACGCAGATCTTAGCAATCTGCCAGAATATTTATGAGGGAAGTTACTTCTGTAACTCCCAGTGATTGAATGGAAATTCCTGCCAGGGTCAACATCAAGCAGCCCTGAAAGCAGGCCACTTAGGTAATTCCTTGAGGATTACGCTTAGTGGTCGCGATGGTTACAAACGGTCAACAGTCGTGGAGTGATCTCCAGCGACTCACCCATTCGTTGATCTACTTAGGTAGTTCGCGTAAATCCTCTCAGGGTTTACCGATTGGGAACGGTCTTGGTAAGGGTTAGAAGGAATCTTCACACTATGCTGTTGACGATCTCTAATTCCAAACCTATAAGTACCGGATGATTTGTTGCTAACTGTTTGCTTGCAGGAATTTCTGACGGTTGCGGTTGATTGCTGAAAAGATGCTGATCCATCAACACATGCTCACACTTCGACATCACAATCTTAGAAATCATGATCATTGATTAGGCCTCATCTATGCTTCCACAACTCTGATGCAGAAGATCATGATCCAGAAAAGTGTGAGCATGTCAACTCAAAGATGTTCAAATCACATGGAGACATTACTACTCTAAGATGACTTGCAGATACTCATTTGGATGATAAACTCAAAGTAATGCCAAAGATCATCCAACTCATTGAACAAGTCATCTAGAGCCTGCTGCTGAATGTACGAAGACATGTTTGAAGAATCAAAGTCTACGAGCTACAAGATTTCATGCATGCAAGAAATCAGTACTTATCTTCTGGGGTGACCTCCCTTAGGGGGAGATTGTTAGGAATACGATTATTCAGTTAAAGACTCGGTCACCCCAAGTATTGCTAAGCATTACGTAGCTCGTAGAATTATCCTTATTATAGTTAGTACGTAGTTTATTAGTAGTTAAATATGTAAATAGTATTCGTAGAGTGGGTCGGGTCTTTACCCTCTGTCAGCTCACTCTACAGCTCGTTTCATGGAGCACCATGTAGTTGTAGTATATATACCCTCTCCCACCCAAGGGAGAGGGTTGGACCTTTCTTCACAAGCTAATACATTTCTAGTTTCTCTCAAGGCTCCCATCTCTTTCTCTCTCTAATCTCTCTCTCTAAAAACTACACTAGTTGATCCATACATGCAACACCATACGAGCTTATGATTATGTATATTCTACATATAATGTCTTGATCTTAACCATATGTTTTTAAAATTTTATCCTATTGATTTTACTTTTTTGAACCGCAAACTAATAAACTATAAAGCTATGGATTATATTTTATAGAATTTAAAAAACAACATGTAATCTTCTTAGACGTTCTATAATTTAGGACAAAATTTTCATGAAACATTCATATAATTTTATGTGTATGATATATAATAATTTGTAAATTTAAATAATATTACACACACTATTAAAAAAATATCACTATAGTAGGATCTTAGGATCCCGATCTGATCTTACGATCTCGATCTTGCAAAATAAAAAACGATCATAATTAGAATCTTGTTCATCTTGTTCTTTAAAACCTTGGTCCATAGCAATATTCACTCTTATCATCAACTCGATCGATGCCTTTTGTTCACTTGTATATTTGTCTACGATAAATATATAGTTTTTGGATAATTACCGTTTTACCCCTCAATGAAAATATTACTATATTCTCATTTCTTCACTACTTCCATTTCCCCTCGCGTGTCCCTTTTAGTGTGCACTAATATGACCCTTCGGCATTTCTCTGAAAACCACTTGTGAGAGATGTTGTTCTTTGCACATAAATCCTTTCACTTTTTCGCAAAGTATGTTGATACAAAAGTTGGGCGTTCCTTGTTTGGGTTCCTGTTCTCGTATCAATTGGATCTTACTGCTTAAGCCTGCGCACTAAGAAAGCAAACAACACCGTTAGGCTTATCGTGAGATTGTCTTCCACGATTATCCTCCGGCGTGAGAGTAAGTAATCGGTTTTAGGGTTATAGTGAAGAGTTAGGGTTTTTAGATGATAACTCAATGAGAGCCGTGATATTCTTTATATAGACACGAAATCTTTGTTGGTTTCGTGTTCCTTACTCTTCGGCGTATTACGCCTTATCCGGTCTATTGATCTTTATCCCATAAATAAAAGATCATTATCAAAACCATAAATAACATATTTGAGTTTGGGCTTTCGTGAGCCCAAATCATTATTATGATAGCCCACATGATTATTATAATAACTCACACGTGATGGGCTTGAGCATTAGTAGTTTCCATTGTTCGGGTTCGTGACCCGAGTGTGAACTATACGTCATCAAAGTAAATAAACACATGGACCAAAGATGCCATAATTTAAACCGCATGAACCATTTGTACACTTTTTTCAGGGACCTTTTTTGCCAAACACCAAACTTCAAAACCATTTTTTGTCATTTTTTAAAAATGTTTACTAATTGTTGAACAATAACATTTTTTAGAAATGTTAATATTTAAAACGTAAAAGCTATTGATATGAGTTACACAACTAGTCCTTTCATTTGTACGTAAATGTTTCTTTTTTCTGTCTTAGTTTCTTTGTTCAAATTTTACATTGAACTGTCTCAACTGAATTTATTCATGATTATTATATTACGTGACTAAAATTGTTATTACAAATATATAATAAAATTCCAACTAATTAATCAATCATGATTCATGAAATTATCATTATACAAAAAGTAAACAATAATAATTATTGTACAGATGTGAGATAAATATAGAACTAATATTTGTTATATAACCAATCAACCAATTATATTCATCTATTTTTTTTTATCTAAATTAATAAAAATCATTTTTACCCTTTTTTTTAAAATAATATATCTTTCAAACGGTAAATCTTCAAGCTACAAAAAATACATCATCGCGACGAGATTTAAATTATCTTTATTTAAATATGCATTATTATATACTTCGACGATTTTTTTTTTAAATTTTCGCCCAGAAAAATCACATGTGGTTCGTAAAAATCACATATGATTTTTATGAATCAAATATGATTTTTACAAATCACATGTGATTCGTAAAAATCACATATGATTTGATTTTTACGAATCACATGTGATTTTCACAAATCACATGTGATTTTTTTGGGCGAATTTTTTCTAAAAAAAATGTCGAAAGTATATAATAATGCATATCTGTAGAAAGATAATTTAATTCTCGCACCATGATATGAATTTTTTCGCATAACGATTAACGGTTTATGAGATATTTAATTTAAAAAAAAAATGGTGAGAGTTTATTTTTTTATTTTGATAAAAAAAAGTAAATGACTAGGGTTGGTTCATTGGTTATATGACAAATATGAGTCATATATTGAACTTTTTTCTTATTGCATATGTTTGTAAATTTATTTACTACGTAAAAAATTATTTAATTTTAGAGCAGATATAACATATTACTCCCTCCGTCTCAGTAATTTTCAGAAAGAAAATATGGACAATTATTTTGAGACAGATAGAGTAATTTTCATGTCGCCACTTCAGCAATACATTATGAATTATTATCATCATCATCTCCATGCTGCTTACTTATCCTTCACAAGCCACTTCTTACAACTTTTCGATCTTAGTCGTGCTTTTACTATATATATTTCCGTGTAACATTATCATTAAGGCATTTGAAATATAAAATGATGTAGATATATGGTGGGTACGTGTTGCATGCAATCACATTAGTCCCATATCCAAATCTTTTAAGAGGCAAAAATCAAAATTAAAGGTTGATTTCAGAAACTGAAAGACATTTAAAGATAACATAAATTCAGGGGCTATTTGATAAAACTGTATTATTTAACGCTGAACGAATTAAAAACATGACTCTGAATCAAAAAATTGTTTGATAAATGCTCTGAATACCGTTTTTGAATAAAAGAATTTTAACCTCCAATGTAACATAATGCTAAATGAAATATGTCGTAGTTGATAAATAATGTTCATTTATACGCTATGTTTGGCGCAGAGCTTTTTGATTTGTAGTATTCGTTTGGCAAAAGAGCGGTCAGCTTTGCTATTTTTTAGAAAAGCTCCTTTTTCCAATGCTTCTTTAAGAAGCTGTGAGCGGTGAGCAGTGAGCTGTGGCTACAGCTCATAGCCACTGCTCACAACTCACAGCCACTGCTCACTGCTACTTTTGCCAAACATAGTCATAGTGTTAAAATTGAATGCAAATAAAAATAAAAAACACAGACTAAAAATAATCTTATCGCAAAATCGTAAATATCACAGATATACATTGAGTATAACAAGGCCCGCTTTATGGGAGTGCAAGAGGTGCCATTGCACAGGGCCACCATTTAACGAGGGCCACAAAATTTCATGCACTTTATTATATGTATATACACAACATGAGGCTTGAGTTTAATTAGTTCACGCACTAGTGATACACATGTGTATTTTGTATGTGTATTTAAGGGCCTTTCTATGATGATGGCATAGAGCCACCGAAATCCATATGACGGCCATGGAGTATAATATTAATTAACTAATGAATACATGCACTTACGTGTCCTAGTTTTATAATGTAGAATTATACGGAGTAGAAAAGTATCGTGATGATACAATTTTTTCACTCACAATGATTTTTTGAGTTTAATAATTGAAAGAATATAAAAGGAGAATTGATTTGCACACCAATTTTTTTTATTCATACACACTCATCAGTGCATTAGACAGTTGTATTAGACAGTTGTACTGTATATACATCAAGCTTTACCTGCTTGTACATATTGGTGTGCAAATAAAAAAAGTGTGTGTGCAAATCACTCCCATATAAAAAAGAGCAGATGGAATAGTAAGGGTATTTGAGTAAATAGATAGTGCACTGAATCATTTTGCATATCTTATAACGTCAAATCACCGGGTACAAGATTTGTCCCTCAGTGGCTAATTCTTAGATTGTCAAACATGCTGACCGATTCATTTGTAAACAATCAATGCTGAATTAATTCATTCAGCAGCAAACAAATACACCCTGAATCTCGTTCGAAGAAAGGACGAGTGTAAGATATTTGAAAATCTATTTGCTAATAATGGATGAGTTGGTCATGCTACCAACTAACTGGGAACCTAAGTGAAGTTGATCTCCTTCTTGCGCGTTGAGTATGGGTGGTTTGGCGTCATGGCGTGGACCGAATTAGTTTTCGAAATCTAACCTTTCAGAAAAATGGTATTAGAATAAAAGTTAAAGGTTTAACCCTCCACAATTTAGGTGTTTTAGTTAAAATTAGTGTGTTTAGTTGGTAGAAAAATATCTCATTTTTTCAGAAAATTTTCATAGAAAAATAGAAAAACTGAAAACTCGTCTAGTCACACTTTTTTTCAACAATTTTTTTTAAAAAAAAAAAAAAAGTGAATTCCCACTTTTCAAATTTTAACTAAAAAAATAAAAACCATAATATACCATTCTCTATTTTTTTTTTCTCTAACTAAAAAAAGACGGGATTTCCGAATCTACCATTCAAGTATCTCATTCTAACCCTAATCACCATTGGTAATATCTCCACATTCCATATCTTTTTAAAAAGGAAAACATAACTCTATCTTTAAACGAGTTTTTAAAATTCTCAACTCTTTTATAGAGAAAAAAAACCACCCCTTCTCAAAAAATCTAAAAATGAAAAAAAGAAAATAATTTTTCTACACCTAAACGCACCTAAATTTCCACCTCAGTCATTACCATTTCAATGTATTTCTACAAAAATGAGATTCCTTGACAAAGTAAAACAAATGAGATTTTCCAACATCTGCCTAGCAGAGTTGGTTAGGGGCTCTTCCGCATACGAGAGCTCTTGAGTTCAAGTATAAAAAAAGGAGATTTTTTTCTATTGAAATTACCATATTCAGATGTACGTGTTTTAAGCGTGATGTACACAAAGAAGCCCAATGGGTCACTGAACACAAACTTGGGCTAGTAAAGATTTGTAAACCCAAAGTCTCATCATTTAACATTTTAACGTTCCGGAAACAATCAGTGAATTACCAAAACCAATCGGAGATTCGCAATTGTTCCAGTGATGATTCCGGCGACAACAAACTTTTCCTTTCTTAAAACGGAGATGCCCCCGTTAGTCATCTCAATGGCACCGTCATCACCTTTACAACGTAATTCACTACATCTTTTTTAGTGCCACTTTTGTCATTTCACATTCATTGTATATTCTTGTGCTAATATATGTATATTTCCTAATTGCTTACACTTCAGATTTGTTTTTGTATTGGGTTTATGCCATAAAATAGACGCGTGCTTTCCTTAATGTCCCACGTGAGTACCTGAACTAAAAAGTTTTCAATTAAATGTTACAAACTTTCAAAAAGAGTTCAACTATGCACATTTTGTTGACGTGTCATGTAAAACAAATGTGACGCGTGTCACATTTGGAGATACGACACGTCACATAAATGCGCATATTTGAACGCCTTTTGAAAGTTTGTAACATTTAATTGGACACTTTTTGGTTCAGGTACTCACGTTGGACATTAAGGAAAGTACATGCCTATATTATGGCCGAAACTCTTTTTTATTATGTGATATGTGTAATACGTTATATTGTTGTGGCTTTAGTTTAGTTTATGATAGTATGCTCTCTTTTTGTGTGTGTTTTTTAGGATTGTACTATAGTGTATACATAGGCGAGATAAGTATTCAAAGGCTATACGATGGCTAAGCTTGCATCAAAACAGCATTACACCTAGCCTAGCATCAATTTGGTTTTGCTTATCCTGATTCTTGCTGAAAACAGGACTAAGTAATAAAATGACGAAAATGTTCGTGAATATGCGCAACGTAGATTTACGGGGAATTTTTGTCATTTTATAGTTTCCGAGAAGTTTTTAGCTACCTAAGATTATTAGAATTGTATTATTGTATACGTGGCTACATAACGATTCGCAAGGTTACACTAAGGTCATCAAAATGTCGAAACAATGTTACAGGCCGTCTAAATATGAATACATTTAGTTTACGCCTATTTCGGCCTAATTATTTGTTGGAAATTATGAATGACCGAAATGCCTTCAACTTTGACTATGAACCTGTGATGGTAACTAAGCCTGAATACAATCATTAAACTAAAACACTTATCTTTTATTAGATTACCAAATTCCTAAACAGACTTAGCCTAAATACTTGAACCTTGTATAGAGAAAACACTTCCCTAATAGTACTGAATCTCCGATGGTTAAGCCAATAGTTGAAAGCATATTTTTTTAATTTCCTACGGCAAGTATTTGAAAGGTTAAACCAAGGCCAAGCAAATAATCGAAACATCTCTACAGCCACTCTAGCATTAATATGATTGTCTATGCTAATTTGATTGAGTTATAAAATGACAAAGATGCCCGTGAATATCCTCGGATACAGATTTAGGAGCATTTTTGTTATTTTACATTTCTAGATGTGGCAAGATTTTAGAGTTAGGCATGTTTTGTCATTTTACTGTTTCATACAAGTTTTTGGCTATTTGAGGTCATTAGGAATTGTATTATGTATAATAGGCCAGCTTAGTATACTAAAGATTATACTAAGGTCACCCGAACGTCAAAATAACATTATACACGTCTAAGTATTAATTACCCTTCATTTAAGCCAATTTCGGCCAAAGTTATAGAATGACCAATGCCCTTTACTTTCAAGGTTTTGCCATTATTAGAGCTGTAAAATGGAAAATAATAATAATAATAATAAATAAAAATAAATAAATAAATAAAAAATCCCCGAATCTATTCAGGGCTTTGCGATCATTGTCTTTTTTTAGGATATTTGCATTTTGGGTAACGAGAGCAATTGGTAGGCTTACACTTATTACTAACTACTATACTAATGAGCTATGTGATATAGAAGGGTTTTAGAGTAGTAATAGCTAATAGATAGAAGAGTTATAGAACCTTCACTTGCAAATTGCAAATGAACCTGTGATGATAACTAAGCCTACACAAAATAGTGAAATACAATCATTAAGCTAAATGATTTATCAAGATTGAAGATCAGTGAATACCTAAACATACTTAGCCTAATTATGTAAATCATGTTTTGTTAAAGAGAAGCTATACACTTTCCTAATGGTAGTGAAGCTTTAACAATTAGCTAACTGTTAAAAACATATTTCTTATTTCCTACCCATTAACTAAATAAATTTGTTTTTGGGAATAGTAATATGTAGTTTCTGACTCTCAGTTTTTCAACACTTTTCCGTCAATGTTTATCTTGTAATATTTCCTCCTAAGTTGGAAAAACATGCCACTGATGAATGCAAGGAAAACAAAGCCATAAGTTATTCCTTTCTTCTTCGAGCTAGAAGTATATCCATGAGAGTAATAAGTTTCCTGGAATTAGTAAGCTTGATATTGTAGTACTGTATATTTAACACCATCCATCGTTTCTCGTCTCGTGGGAAACACAGGAAGTTAGAACTTATAACAAGTTTCTGGTTTTTTTTTTAAGAAAATCCAAACTTTGAATGTGGCAAACATATGTATATAGTTGTATATGTGTGCGTCAAGTCCTCAAGTGAAGCAGATGAAATTAACGAATTATAATTTGAATTTGTTTGCTGTTTTTTAATCCATTTGGTTCATATTTCATTTAGTTGATGAATGTATATTGATTCAAACCTTTTATGCTTAGTTTGATTGATAGAATATGGTATAAGTTCAACGCCAGTTTCTGATAATGCCCTTTTTTGAAAAGAAAATAGATTTAATAATTGGTATGTATTCTCTAAATTGTAATTGTGCATTTTAAATTGACTCGGTGGTTCTGATCATGGAAGGCGAATTTGAATCTTTAAGCGGTGGTAAATTGGTACTATAGTGATTTCCATGCCATACATGATATAAATTTTACGTGAGTACAATATTAATGACTATAAAGCTAGCGTTTGGAAATAAAACAATCTGCTAGCGGTGGCAGTTGAAATTTGTATGTCTATAAGACACGGTAGACCTTCTGAAAGGTGTGCTATTTACTGTAAGGACATCTGTAGATGCGATATGGATTTTCAAGTCATTCAGGCCAATGGTATTTTGAAGCATCCAAATATGCTAGACTTGAGTCTCTTGTTATACAGAAGTCCCAAATATTCTATATTGGGATCCAAAGGGTCCAATGCTGACCACAAACCAGTGATTAATCTTAGCATTTATCTTTGCATTTATGTTCATTTATTTTTAGGTAAGTGGTTTATAGTTAAGATAATAAGTGGTAATATTGTTTATTAGGTTGCAGTTTCACGATGTGAATTATTTGTCAATTCTGAAGAAATATGATTACGTTGTAAACTGAACCAAAAGCAGGACATGAACTTTGTATTTGGTGTTTGTATGCTAATTCAAGCCATCATGTAGATATAGATTGTTGATAAATCATTTAATTTTTATAAATAGACCGAACTACTCATGTCATAATAATCATCCTATTTAAAAGTTAAAACCTACATTGGCAGTTACACGTTGCCCCATAATCTTGCTTAAAGTTAGTTTCGTATTATGCTCTTCATGAATAACATTGCTACTATATTTCATCCACAGAAATATTTAGGGTGTCTGAGACCATACCCAATCAAGGATTCAATGAATTTGAACTTGGAAGCCTAAATCACATAAATCCCTTGGACATGATACCTGATTTTGCTGCTCTAACTTTTGGTCCTTTTGATAAAAGTCCTGACTGGAGTCCTCTTCAACAGCAGGTAAATACATTTATGCTAATGTCCTTTAAGGGAAAAAAATAATTATTTTTCCTAATTTTCTATTTTATGTTATAAACTTTTTGTACCCACTACGCCTACCTTGTGAGTTCATAACAAACATTGTTTGGAACTTTACTACCAATTTATTGCTTTGGTGGAATGAATTATTCTCCTTCGTTGTTTATGTATGTGAATACTAGTGACTTTTCGTTCATTAACATACAAAATGGATTTATTGTATCATAGGACTCGGTGGCAACAATGATGGGTGGGATGGGTTGGGTTAAGGGTTGAAGCAGATTCAGGTTGAACCAAGTTAAATTTTAAGGCAGGATCTAACAGGCAGCGCTGGGTAGCCCAAAAACATGATTATGTCTACTTTAAGTTTTTCATTGAATCATCATAGCCTGCTCCCCTGGTTGTGCCAGTTGTTTTTAGAGAATAAACTAAACCGAATTACAAGATTTTTCGAATCACTATAAATTTTAATATAAGCTCGTCATATCACATATTCATTTCTTCTCACACGGTCACACCATGTAATATGGGACCCAAAGTATGAAGTGGTTATAGTAAAGATGAATTTCACCTTAAGCTGTTGATCACAAAACGGAAAAGAGGAAATAGGAATGTGTGATAAATTTGTGGACTTTACTTAGTCTTTACTTATAATTTTGGTCACAGAGATTTAGTAGGCAACAAGGACCACCGTTTGATCACAGGAATGCGGTACCAGCCAGTCTAAATTCCGTAATTACAAAGTTTTTGCGTGTGGATGTGCCTGTTGATAGGTACCCTCATGTAAGTTATACATTGATTTTTTTAATGCTAACTTCATATTCAAATAAAATATTTAGATATAATGATGAAAGTTTTATTGAACTTTCTCTTTTCCTTGATTTCAGTTCAACTTTGTAGGCAGACTTTTAGGCCCCAGAGGGAATTCCTTAAAGCGAATAGAAGCTCTCACTGGATGTCGAGTCTCCATAAGAGGAAGGGGTTCTATAAAGGACCCTAACCAGGTAGAACTCCTGATATCAAAAGTAGAAGTTGAAAATGGGTGGGTCTGGTGGGTTGGCTAACGGGTCAAAACAGGTAGCCAGCCATTTGGTACAGGTCAACTTGAAAACTTTTCTTTCTTCAATTAATGTGTTGAATGTGATTTACAAGAATTATTGTTATTAAAAAATGGGTTTAGGGTGTTTTAACCCGTAAAAAGACACCTTCGACTACTTTTCAAGTACCAACTTATTTAAGCAGTTCGACCCATTTGACCAGTTTCTGTTTTATTTGTTTGACCCATTGGAAATAATCATAACCTGACTTTATCCATTTATAACTGCATGGGTCAATAATGCCACCTCTAAATTCCTGACGCTCAGCACAGAATATATAAACTGACCATTGAATCTTCATGGTGATCTAAAAACCTTATGCATAAGCACATAACCACCCCCCTCCCCCCACCCAAACCTAAAGGCCCAACCATTTCAATCATCACACTACTTAACATAAACTATCAGTAAATAAATATTCGGATATTAACACCCTCGTAAATTGTTGGTAATCTGATTTTGAAGTTGCTGAAATGATGTAACTGTAATAGGAAAAGCATACGATTTAGAAATAATTTTTTTTTTTGATGAGGTATGCAATTTAGGAGACTGAAAGTTCCATCACAAAAACTAATAATTTGTCAGAATAACTTTTTTCTTTTCTGTTGCCTATTTGTATAGGAGTGTTTGAGGGGAAGACCAGGCCATGGGCACCTTAATGAACAACTTCATGTGCTAATCGAGGCCGAATCACCTGCAAATTTAGTTGATGCAAAATTGGAACAGGCAAAGGAAATTATTGAAGAATTAATCATACCCGTGGTATGTTTTCTTCACACTTCGGATTATGACATGCCTACATTGTCTACATTACTTGTATTGTTCCTAGTAGAGGTCGCGAAATGGGTGGGTTGGGTAACGGGTCAAAACGAGTTCAGGTTGAAACATGTTTGTTATGAGTCGGGTTGGATTGAACTTAAACATCTTTTTGTTCATTTGGTCCATTTCTCATTGATAATTGATAGCTTGATACATTAAAAAGGTGGTTTAAAATATTATTCTCATTAGTATTATTTTTTATTTTTATTTTATTTATTTATTTTTTGCTGAAAGTAAACGATTTAGGGGACTGAAAGCATTTAACATACACTTTGGGCTAGTTTTTGTATTCCCACATCACTTTTTAGCTAAACGTTTTGATGCTAGATGCGAAAGTGATGGGTTTAAAGTGCCACACCTAGTCTCATTTCAGGATCCCATCAAGTAATTGGGAACGACAATCCTATATAATAGTATAGGACAAATAAGACTACTGATCTATTTGGCTTTTGACAACTAAAAAACATGTGCTAACATTACTTTATTACTTCGTTTAATTGCAAGGGTAAGGCTAACGATCTATACAAAAGGCAACAGTTACGAGAACTAGGTATGTTGAAATCTCGCAGTGGAAAAGACACATCTCATGGTAGTAGCAGTAAATCTGCCTGCAGACATGGTGCATCGAAGCGTGGCGGGAGTCAAGGGGCCCTGTAGTTCCCCCTTTCTTCCAGTGTACAACCCTTAGATGCACGCCAATCGTCTATTGGCCGACTAGTAAAGGGTTCAGAGTACAGAATTTGCTCAAGTTTTCTTGTCCTCTTTTTTCTTCTTTTAAATTTTACTTTTATTTCGTGTGTCAGAAGTCTTGTTGTTTTCGAATTATCGTTGCTTGTGTAATTGGGTTGTGGCTATACAATATCGAACTAAAAGTGTTTTATTTAGTGTGCTAACACATAGTGTAAGTTTTGTTGTTTTCCGAAATGGGTTCTAGCTTGTACTCCTTTTTTCGGAAAAAAGGGGTTTTAGCCTGTACTTAGAGCACTTGTGTTCTTCAGCCAGCAAATAATATGTGTTCAACAGCCTGGTTGCTTTAATAAAAAACGATTTACTAAAACATATTGAGATTTTGACAAGCACGACCATCAAGTCTATAAAACATTAAAACTACATGTTTGATTAGGTTTTGGCTATTTTTTGCTGTTTGGAACTGTTGGCCATAGTGATGATGTTTTCTTAAGAGCGCTAGGTATCATGACATTTGGCCGGCGTTATATAACGGTGCCATGGCACCCCAACAGCCACACGCCATTGGCTACACAACAACCATGGCGTCCGATAACAAATGTGATTTTTTTTTTTTAAATGCGGTTTGTGTTAAGTTTGTGTTTTTATAGTGTGTGCGCGCGCGTTTGTAAAGTGTGCGTTTGTAGGTAGGAAGATGAAGTACATATTTTATTTCTTTTTGATTAGAATTGCTAGGAAGATGAAGTACATTTTTTTATTTCTTTTTTATTAGAATCGCGAGGTGTTAAGCATGAAACGTTTCTGGGCCTTTTAAGCGCATTTCTAGGCCTAATGTTGACGTATACAAGTTAAGATTATTGTTTGTCGTCATGACGGAAGAAGAGGGAAAGAAAATGTATTACCGAAAAAAAGTACAGTTGAGGTGACGGAATAGAGAAGGAAGAAGGACCTTGGTAGATAAAGTACAAGTATAATAGAAAAAAAAGTAAATGCATCTTGTTTTGTTTTATACTGCAAGACACGTGGGTCGGATAACAAGTGGGTGTCATTTGTTTAATTTACTTTTTTTTTTTTTATGTAAATTATTATTATTTTTAATTTTATTATTGATAAATATATGAGATGACAATTAAAGTAGAAGATTGTTATAAACACTGCATAGTAAAAATATTTTTTAACTCCTACCTTCTTTGTTATAAAATAAGATAACTACATTTTGGTGATAACAATTTGATGTTTATTTATATTATTAATAATTATATATAATATACAAATGTTTCTGGCCGTATCCGTTTCTTGAATTTTAGGACATTGGCATTTCTAAGTACCTGTTTCGTACCCGTTCCCTTTCCGTATCCGTCCCCGTGCAACATAGTCCATATTTCCCAACATATGCTTTAAAAGCATTGTACTTATACACTAAAAACTTGTGTTTTAGGTGAATATAAAATTTTAATATTTAAGTTGGGTAAATATGAAATTATCCCTCGAATCAAACACATTACTGATTTACCTTAAATAAAAAAAAATAAAAAAAAAAAAAAAAAAAAAAAAAAAAAAAAAGCCATTAATAACTAACATTAACTTAGCCCATGAAGCCCAGCAACAAAGCCCATGTAGACACATTCCAAATTCCCAATCTCCTCCAATCAAAATCAAACTTGGGGTCTCATTTCCATCATCCTCAAACCCTAACTCTGACCAAACCAGATCTCATCTCAAATAAAAAAGCATGGGTAAAGTTCCAGTTAAGATCAAGTCAGTGATCTACGGGCTGTCACCATTCCAACAGAAAGTGATGCCTGGTTTATGGAAAGACTTCACAAACAAAATTACTCACAAAGTCACCGATAATTGGATCAACACCATCCTCCTCGTCGGTCCCGTTGTCGGCGTCTACTCGTATGTATTTTATTCATTCATTCTTATTTACTTATTTGTATTACCAAACGGCAGATTAGTGTTTTGGATATGCTCGGTTTTTGAGTGGTATTACTAATCTATAGTTTCTCGGAGACCTAATGGCCGAGCCCTTTATAAAGTTTGGACAATGGTTTTTGACGATCCTATGGGTGTGTTTGGTAGACAGCTTTTGAGAGCATTTTAGAGCAATTAGCATTTAGCATTATTATTAAAAAAAACTCGTTTGGTAGAAAGCATATAGCATTTATAAAATTATAAAAAGCTTATTTCTTTATGCTCTTTGAATAAGCATTTAACATTTAGCATTTAGCATTACGTCATTTTACACTTTAAAATTACAGCTACAACTATTTTACCAAACACCTTTATAAATTAAACTGCTGTCTGCTACTACTACTGCCACTGCTCATTTCAACAAACACACCCTATATCTTCACTGGGGTGGGGGGGGGGGGGGGGGGGGGGGGTTGGTTTTTGGAGGTTAAGATTTTGTGGGCTCAGGAGTGGCATATTTCTAGGATGATATCACATCTTTGCTCTAGTTTAGTTCTGTACATGTTGATATTTTGTTTCAAGTGATGCTGATGGTAGATGACTTGAATGTCTTGACCTATTTCTATAGAATACTTCGTGTACTGTTTGGTAGCTTATATTCTTAGTCTTAACAGTAACTGTTATCAGTTTTGTACATTTTTGTTTTGATGGACTTGAATAGCTAAAACTATATGTGATTTTCATTTATTTGGTTAGTTTGTGAAAAAAACCAGTTGCAACGGTGAACTAACAAATTGTGAACTTGTGATTAAAATTAAAGTAAACAATATTTATCATAAAATTGAAATGAAGCGTTTAAATGTATGGAATTAAAATGGAGTTAAGAATGAAGGTATGTTTTGAACCCATTAAATTTGGATCTCCATGTCCTCGATGCCAATCGTCACTTTTGGTAATGTAGGACAATGTGACTAAATGCTATAAAGCTCTTGTTCAAAGTTTACCATGGTTCAGCGGTTCCATTTCCGGGGAAATAGCAGATTAGTGTTTATAGTTTCCTGTTTGGTTTTTCTACTATAGTTCTGATTACGAGGAAATATAGAAAAATTATTTTTGGAAATGCTTGGTTTTGAGTGGGAGCGCTAATCTGTCGTTTCTCAGGGATTGAACAGTCGAGCCCTTTGTAATCTCTGGACACCTGTTTTATAGCATTTTATTATCTTGTCCTATGTCTTCATCAGAGGAGATTGGTATTGGAGGTTTGGAGATTGAGATTTTGTAGGCTAGGGAGTAGCAGATTTCTGGGATGGTATCGTGTCTTTGCTCTAGTTTGATTTTTTACACGCTGATGTTTTTTTGGTGTTTGATGATGGTTGTTGACTCGTTGTTTGCCTCTATATGTATATATAGGACTCCTTTATTGTTTGGTAGTTTATTCGTAAGTATTAACAGAAATGTGTTAACTTTGACTGTTTTGTATATGTTTGTTTATTTTGATGTGCTTGAATGACTTGAATTCTATGTGATAATCGAACAAACAGATGGTATCATATATTTAAATGAACTGCTTAGATGTATGTTACTTAAATATTGGTACTGTTGAACCCTTCAAATTTGGATCTCTTTCTTCAAATCGCAATTGTCACTGCTGACACATCAGGGCCAAGTGACCAAATGCTATAAAGCTCTTGTTCAAAGTTTGTAATGGTTCGGCTACTCCAATTTTGGGGAAATAACCGATTAGTGTTTATAGTACCAGACTACCATATTAAGTTTTATAATATATTATTGAGTATGAGGAAATAATAGAAAACTGATTATGTGGATCTGCATCGACCTAAGGTTTATGTGGATTTTACTCATTAAGTCATTATGCAGTGTTCTTTTATTGTTAGTAGTAGATATGCACCGACCTAAGGTTTATGTGGATTTTACTCTTCCATTAAGGGGTTTTCCACGCAAAAAGTTTGGTGTCATCACTGTAATTTTGGATTTGTTTTTGACGAATCTAAGAATTCGGTTTCACTAAACCCTTAACACAATGGTATTTGTTATTCCTTGTATTTTTTTTTTTCAATATACTACTGTATTAATTAATGGAAAATTGCAAAACGTCCGATAAACTGTGCCCAAATACGAAGAATTAAAAGACTCTGTTTAAGGGTTTTGATGGTGAGAAGCATAGAAAAGTAAATATAGGCTATGCCTGGCTTTTAGTAACTAAGAGCACTAATTTGCCGCTTCTCGAAGATTGGACTGTTAGATCCCTGTGGTTTTTGGGAACAGTTCTATAGTATCTTAGCATCTGGTTTGATGTCTTAACTCACTCTTAAGTGGTGGCGCCGTGGCAGTCAGTCTTGTAGGTTTAGAGACCAAGAGTTTCTGTGCACGGCAGTAACGAAATTTAGGATTGATATCTCATCTTTGCTCTAGTTTGATTTCATACATCTTGACGTATATGATGGTTGTTGTATGCCTCAAATTATATCTAAATTAGACTTATGTATTGCTTTTTTTTATTGGTAGTAGTTAATTGAAGCAGCCTTAGGTCTTGTGGTTGTGGCTTTTATTCTTCTCTTGAGTGGTTCTCCATGCTAAAAGTTCGTCGTGATTGCTGTTGATTTTCATCTATGCTTATGTTTTGGGATTGACAATTGCATGTAAAATGTCCTTTTTTTGGCGGCCTCATAGAGTCACAGGTTCTTTCGAAGTTTAAATAACTGCATTGGCTAGTTTATTGTCATGGTTGTTTTGCCAATCATTATATCCATGATCTTTTACATGATTTTGAGCAATATCAGTATACCTTTTTTTGTTTTTGTATATGATTAAAATATATTAATCTAGAGTATGAAGCTATTTAAGAAAGCAAAGAAAATGTTACATTACCACAAAAGTTGGGAATTTTAATAGAACAAACAGATCAAGTGTGTTTAATTTGTTAAGATAGATTAGAAAATGTGTAGGCCCTGCTAAAAGAATTGGCGGAAAATAAACCCTTGATCAAAAGTCATGCATAGAAACGTTTCGGTACGGTGGTGCTATCATCTAAGAAATGGCACAATTTTGTGTGCATTAGAAGGTTTCTTATATAGATATGTATCTTCCCTTCAAATGCTAGCTCACATGATGCAAGAAAAATGGCACATCTGTGTTATAGGTTTTTGTATTGATTTAAGTAACTTTCTTCGGATACGTAACTTAAATCCAAGTGCATGTTAAGCATTACTCCCTACTCTATAGTTTGTGTATGTGAACTGGTCCAAACCTGTGGTAATTTTCTTTCATATATGAAACATCGTGTTATCTGTTTTGCATGTATAATAATCTGTTTTTCGATAGTTCATAGGAAGATGCGTACCCCTTCCCCATCAGCTCCCTTTTGTTTTGTTCAAAATGGTGCAGAGTGTTCCTTTTCTCCAGATCTGGCATCTCACCAAAGTTTTGGGTAGACAAGGCTAGTTCTGAGGAAGTTGTTTTGTGGGTCGTTGAATTAGAATCTTATTGGTTACGTGTTTCTGACCAACTGCATCATGTCTGTTATGGTTGCGTTAGAAAGCTATTATATAATTAATGCTAAAGTTTGTTGTATTTGATGGTGTTTATATCTCCTAAGTTAGTATTTGGGTATATGTTTGGCCACAACACAAGGTGTTACCGTATCTAAGGATATTCAGTTTTGTTTAGGTTTGGCTATGTATTACTCTCAACTAGCAGCTACCACATGGTTTTCAGAGTTACTGGTAATTAGGATATTTTCTGCAGTTGCTATAGGATTTTTTTTAAAGCAATTGTACAGCAACATATAAAGTTACAAATGTATGAGAGATTATTAAGGAGTCATACTAGAATCTAGGAGTCTGGGAAAGATGATAATCAACAGTGTCAGGAAATATTTTGAAAGATTCTAGGAATGTTTTTTGTTAGATATGCTTTTCTGTGTCCTAAACCAAAAGTTATCACTAGGACTCTAATAGGGAAGTATAGTTCTATGTGTATCTATTCAAATTTTAGTTCTTTTTTTGTTGTTGATATGTGTTAACATTAGATTAGCTGTTGTTTTGTTATCTACTTCAGACACTAGTTATCCAACTTATGTTATATCTTTATTACCTTTTGGAATCATATCACATGATAAAGAGATGTCATTTGTCTAAAAGTATCCCTTTGGAGGTTTAGTATACTTGTGATTTGCAGGCTTACTGCACATATTGCTGTGTCAGTTGAACTCTATTATTTGATTGAATAGAGGAGGTAAAATGGGCCGGTCGGGCATATTCGTGACTTATCTTCCCTTGCTGTATTTTGTTCTCGTAAATATTAAATATGCTATTTGTGTTTGCAGGTATGTTCAGCATTACCAAGAAACTGAGAAATTGGAGCATAGGTACTAAAGAGAGCCTTGAGAATGGTGTCATTCGTCTTCAACTTGAGAGAATGATCATTGCCTCTTCCCATTAAATAAGCAAATTCTATTCTTGTTTAATAAGGATTTTATTGGTGTTCAAATGGAGCTGTACTTGTTGAGCTCCAAAACAACTTTTGTCACATTTCTTGCATTTTTTGTGATCGCCTTTGTCTTTTACTTGTATTAATGCATTTTCTGTGTAGTATTATCTAAACAACAGAAAATTATCATTTGCATTGTTATCATATTGTTGTGCCCTGACTGAAACATGAACATTCCCGAGCCTTGGCATGTAGAATGAATATATTCCGTAACTTATGTTACCCTCGCACGGATAACTATGCAAGAGGCACTTTCAGTTAACCATCTTGAAAATATTTACATGAGCATGGATGAATTGGCTGAAATGTGCTCCAATCAGTTTCGTAATTTTACCCACCTGATCTATCTTCAGGTGCTATCAACTCATTTGCAAGAAGAGGTTGCACTCACTTTCAAATTTGCATTATCCCCTTGTTTATTCGTAGGTTGATTTGGGTTATTTTAGATTACTAGCATCCACAATCTAATTCTTTAAAAAAAAAAAAAAAAAAACAAAACAAAACAAAACGCACACAAACACCTAGATCATCATTCTAAAAGGATATTAAATATCTCACAATCCATTAGTCGATACACGAAAACAATAATATCACCACGATGAGAATTAAATCAACTTTCTATAAAAAGGCACTTCTATATATATTTGACCATTTTTTTTGTAAGTGTTAAAATTTACTTATAGAAAAATCATATGTGATTTTTTTTATTTTAATATCACATGTGATTTTGTGAAATCACATGCGATTTATGAAATCACACGTGAAATCACAAAAGGCACTTCTATATATATTTGACCATTTTTTTTGTAAGTGTTAAAATTTACTTATAGAAAAATCATATGTGATTTTTTTTATTTTAATATCACATGTGATTTTGTGAAATCACATGCGATTTATGAAATCACACGTGAATTTTTAAAATAAAAATTACATGTGATATTTTTAGACACAAATATTAACGCTAAAACAAACATGATAAAAAAATTCGCCGAAAGTATATCAAAGTGCATGTTGAAAGATTAAAAAAAAAATTGTCGCGATTGTGTATTTTTTTGATCTATCTTGAACTAACTCGGTGAGATCAATGTAGAGCACAGATTCTTTAGAGATCAGATGGGTCAATCCTAGGGATGAGCACGGTACCGGTACCGTACCGATCCCGTACCGAATTAGTGGTACCGAATTTTTCCCGAGCATAATTAGTGGTACCGGTACCGTACCGAACGGGATTCGGATACCGGTACCGGGAAATCGGGTTTTTCCCCTTTTTTTGCGAATTTCCCGATTTGGTACCGGTCCCGTACCGAATTAGTGGTCCCGATTTTTTTTCCTCCTTTTTTCGTAGTACCAGTACCGTACCGTATATCGGGAATGGTACCGGTACGGTTCCGGTTTCGGTTCGGTTCCGGTATTCGGTTCAAAATGTTCATCCCTAGTCAATCCTGACCATTAATTTATGAGCTAAATACTAATCTAGTACAAAATCTTTTTTTTTTTGTCCCCACCATTGTCACTTTTTGAGTAAATTCCCTAAATAGTCATGCGCATCTACTCAACTCCGCAACCTATCTCAGAACGTGACACGTGTATATTTTCTGGGGCCCACACCAACTACTAAAATTACTCAACCGCCAGATACTCAACCGGCGGCTACTCAACCCAACAGCTAAAATGACCGGTCATCTTTATTGGGAAGGTACACATAACATACTTTTTGATTTTATTTAATTTTCTTGTATTTGATTTTTATCTTATTTGATTTCACGTTCAGAAAATTTAAATGAATAACACACATTGCCACAAACTCATCAAAATAATTCTTTGATTCTTTCAATTTTTCCAATGAAACCATTGGTACGTTATATTTAGGATTTTTTTTTGTGGGTTTATTATGTTGAATCTGTGTTAATTAAGATTTATTGTGGGTTTAAGAATTTTCGTGGGTTTATTTTGTGGATTCCAATTAAACCCATCTGCTGAATATGGGTTTATTATTATGCGAATAAGTTTGTGAATCTGGGTTTCTTTCGATGTGCCCTTAGATTAGGCTTATTGTTTAGGTTGCTTATGATAATGAAATCATATAAAGTCATTCTCAGGTAGATTAGGCTTATTGTTTAGGTTGCTTGTGAATCTGGGTTTATTGGGAAGCCTTAGATTAGCTTATAAGCATTAGATTAGCTTATTGTGTATCTGTGTTTCTAAGTTTCATTTGATCCATTTAATCATAATAGCAGCTTGTGTTGTGGTTTAGTCAATCAAATGTCATAGTTACTTCAAAAAATTATTTCAATAGTAGTTAATAATAGTGTTTTGTACAACAATTAGTTTAGTGTTTAAGTTTGATATAGATTTATCTGTCAGTGTAGTCTGTCACTTTGGTTGCATATTAGGTAATATAGATCATAAAACTCAGTGGTAACTTAAATAAAAGTCAAAATCATCTTTGGACTCAATTTGTGCATTCACTGTTAGATATATAGGCTGCATGTTCATTAAGTAGTTGCATTATTAGTAAAGTTAGCTTAAAAAAGTTTATTCTTAGCTTATAACAACATTTTAAGTCACATAGATTCAATAAAATTTCAGTTTAGTCAAAGTTGCATCAAATTCAAAAAGTCAAAAATACTTTGTAGCCAGTTTTTGAGATGAATTCAACTGCATGTGTAGAGTTAAGTATTGATTGGAAATAACATTGGAAAGTTGATTTGAACTCTCTGGTAGCTTAAATTTTAGATTAAAAAATAAAATTCAATTTTCAAACTCATTTGCTCACCCAAATTTAAGCCTAAAGTTACTGAGTTGAACAGTCACTTCCCCTGCACCAGCAGTTTTTAGAATTTTGCTAGGCTAGATTTAAGTGTGCAAAGTGTCGTAACAATACCCCAAAACAAAATAACCAAAACATTATCCAAAACAACACATAGAATCCAATCATAGATGATAAACCACTTCCAATGCAACTAAGGTCTCGTCTAATCACATCCTTCTATCTTATCCTTAGAAAGCTCACCTGAAAATGATGCTTAAAACGTCAACATAATGTTGGTGAGATTCATAGGTTTAAGACACACATACACTCTCAAGGCAACCAGTTCACTGTGATCATAAAAATATATAGCTGGACAAATAATTAAAGTTATCATATAAGCTACATGTATTCACACAAGATAAAGGCAACCAACACACATAAGGAAACCATTAGGACGGAACATGTCCCCCGCTCCAATATAGACATGAATTAGGTCACATGTGCGAGCAACAGGATAAGCATCCTCCCAATTGAGTCTCTGATATGCATGCCTGATAATTCCCGAAAATCCACGATAATCTCATCACAACATATAATCATCACACCATAATAATCATCACATATATCATACATACGATAACATTATAAGTTCAAGCTCTTTTAAATCACACATAATCACAGTAACTCAAACCATTTAAAACAAGCATCATTCCAATCCCAAGTTTAAAACAAAATAAAAATATGGGACTATGAACTCACCTCAAACTTGGCAGCTTCCACAAACACAAATCACATATCTATACCACACAAAATAAGTCCACGTTACACATGGTCAAGCTAAAAGCCATAACCCATGTAATACGCATATGATGGATGTCTAAGATTCATATGACCCACCATGGATCTCCTAGACTCCATACTAATCACCACCAAATACTAATGCTCACTAAATCCCTTGCACTTTTAAAATCAGAAAACGCAGAATTTTAGGGTACATTCGCCCACATGAAATAATGACATTAAAAGCTCAACAACTCACACCAAAAACTTACCATAGTCTCTCATAAGCATACAAGCTAATCCCAGAAGGCCATGGTCTAAAAACACACACAAGTACCCTTCATAAAATCAAACTTACAAACTATCCAGATTCGGATCTGAACGCACACCAAAAAGTTTTAATTAAATTAAAATACTTCTACAACTTTTTATCGCAAATCCTTCGTATGGGAGTCTAAATACATATGAAACTTGACTAATCAAAAGACTAACTTCCGGACCTCGAAATTGATCGTGGCCAGACTTTTTGGAAAGCTCTTTCATTAAACTTCAATTTAGACTAAAAATTCGTGATCTAACTCATCACCATCTGTTAAATACCTTCGAATCTTTACAGCACTAATTTTCTGTCCAAACCCTAACTCAATAACTAGCATGTTTTACGCTAAATTCTCTTAACCAAACACCATAATATTATCAATTAATGATTCTAACATGTTTTAAATCATTAATTTACAGAAGTTTATAAACCCTAAATCCATCATATTTAATATCACATGAATTCCAATAATTAACCAATTAATTAAACATGGGGTTTAAGGATTTTACCTTCATTCTTGATTATTGCTTCCAAATTACAAACCCTAAATTTTCTCCCTTATTTTGCTCCTTAGATCGACCATAAACTCACAAAAAACGTTCAATGGTTGTTTGGGTTGGTATATATATTAATTCACAAAACAAAAACAAGCAAATAGCTACAACTTGGTAGTTTCAATACGGGTTTATAAAAGTTTCAAAACTAGCATTCACAAAACAAAGACAAATAGCTAGAAGATCAAGTGCGGCTATTATGGGTTTATATAAGTTACTTTTAATGAATGCAGTATGGGCCATTCCACTGGATACAATTGATATTTTTTGGAGAACCCTCTCTGTTCCGTGGCCTATTATCAATACTCCTACGCCTGAAGATGGTCCTTCTTGTGAACCTAAAGATGATTCTTCTTGTGAAAATGACATGCGACAATTCAAGAATGTTTTTAGCAAAGCGTCGTCGTTTGTCAAGAAAAATATGTTAAAGAAGGTTTCCGTCGATACATAATAAGTATATAAAATTTGCAAGGTGATGGAAATTGTGGTTTCGATGCGTTGCCCACGGTATTGGTCAACACCAAGATAGGTGGCGCGAAGTTCGAGCTTGGTTATTGCAAGAGTTAGACACAAATAGTGGCTTTTACATAAGTACGTGGTCAAAAAAATATTAACCAAATTCAAAGATCAGTAACATTACTGATTTATGTTATAAATTATTAAGCAAATTTTTTGGCTAGGTGGAACGAAAATATCATTTCATGTATCGCTGTCGGAGAGGATTAATTATAGAAATGACATCTTGTACAGAAGCTAATTATGGGCAACCGTTATGCATGTCCTTTTTCAGTGGTAAATAATTATACATTTGCTTAGTTATGTAAATATGTAAATAATTTTGTTAATAATACATTTATTATTATTTTCTTAACATGTAACAGGCAGGACAAGATTATTATGGGTGTGGATACTTTGGGTATGTTTGGTGAAAGTAACTGTTGCTGGTGCTGGTGCTGGAGATTATAAAAAGAGATTATTCTTATAAGCTAATGAAATAACCTTTGGTTTTAAGAGATTATAAAAGATTTTTTTTTTTTTAGAATCTCTTATAAGTTATGTCTGCCAAACAAAGATTATTTTTTAAGTAGCGTATTATTTGAAAAAATAAGCACAATCTTTCAACAATCTTGTGTGCCAAACATAGCCTTTATGTGGAAGACTGCTTTTCAAAAAAAGTACTTTAGTCAAACCTTTTCTTCAACGCAGTGCTCAAACTGCTTTGCTAAAGATAATAAGATTGACCATCTTGAAACAAGAAACAAAATGATATTGTCTCAAAACAAGATGTTGATGACAAGAATAAAAACGCTTGAGGCATCACTGGAACTGGCAAGGAATCCTGAGGATCACGTATGTCGGTCGGGTGCAATGCTCCATGATCTTTTAGATGAAATAAATAATCTTCGTATGCATTAGGTGCCGTTGTTTTTAAATAATGTGTTAATGTTATTGATTTATTGAATAATAATAGTTGTTTTTGTTGTTGTTGTTTAATATGTTAATGTTTAACGTGCTATTGTTGTTATTGTTTAATTAAATAAAAACACATTAGACGAATACAAATAACATCACACACAAAAAAAATATATAAAAAAATAAAATAAAATAAAAATAAGAAAAAGCTCCCTAGTAGGGAGGGTTCCTTTTTTAAATATATGGAGTTAGAATAACTTATCCCGTAGTATTTTTGTGTTGAATTTTAAGGGCTATGTCATACAACCCTCCATATGTTGTCATATTAGAAAGGTTTGGTCAAATCGTACGACCCGTGTTGCACACTGTACAAACCGGTGATGCATATAATGATTGAATACGTCTTGAGCACACTTTATATGGCTACTTTATTGGGAAGAGAATGGCGTTTCCGGTGGTTGATTATTATGTTAGAAACAATTGGGCTAAGTATGGTTTGAAAAAGATAATGATGAATGCTAAAGGTTTCTTCTTTTTTAAATTTGATACTCAAGCTGGTTTAGAATCTCTTTTGGAAGATGGTCCTTGGATGATTCGTAACTCTCCAATCATCCTTAAGAAATGGTCTATTGGTACTAGCGTATTTAAGGAAGAGCTGACTCGCATTCCGATATGGGTTAAACTGCATGATGTGCCTATCCAAGTTTTTGAAGATGAGGGTATTAACTTGATTGCTTCATTTCTTGGCAATCCTATTATGTTGGATTCTTACACAAGCTCTATGTGTAAGGATTCTTGGGGTAGAAGCAGTTTTGCTCGGTGTTTGATTGAAGTGGGTTCAGATGATGAGCTCGTGGATGTTATCACTATTGGTGTCCCCTCTCTTACAGGGGATGGGTTTTCTAATGAATCTATCCGAGTTGAATATGAATGGAGGCCTCCTAGGTGCACTACATGTAAGATTTTTGGTCACATCCATGAGAATTGTCCTAAAAAAGAGATTACTCCTCCGGTTGTTACTACTCATACTGTGGTTCCTCCTGCTGCTATGCATGCTAATGATGGTTTCCAAAAGGTGAGTCGTAAGAAGAAAAAAGGTAAAGGCCAGTCTGGTTTAGGGAGTCAGTTTGGTACGTCTGTTAAGCAGACTGTCAGGTATGAGCCTAAGAAGGCTCCTAGTGAACCCAAGAAGGGAGCTACTAATAATGTGTCTACTTCGTCTTCTAAGTTGAAGTCTAAAGATCCCTCCTCTAAGGGAGGTGAAGTGTCTACATCCAATCCCTATGATGCTTTAGCTACTGAAGAAGATGGTGATGATGATTGTGTGGATAACATGTATGATGAATCAGCTAATTTATTCCCTAACTTTGCTAAAGGTGGGAGTTCATATTTCACGGATGCTGCTGGTTAGCTTGTTTAGTTTCTGTTTCTTGTTCTAGCTTCTTTTTGATTCTAGAGTTGACAAGAGCTTTTGGCATGTCATAAGCTCTAGGTTAGTTTGTTTATCAAGCTGTTTTAGCTTGAGGTTAATGTGGTAATTCAGCCACATTCCATTTGTACTTAAACGTTTTGGTCTTAATATATTTACTAGGGTGCAGGATTACTCCCCTTTACCCAAAAAGATTGAATACGTCTTCATAGGAGGGTGTGAAGATTACCTTTTGACAAATTATACTTGCCCGAAACGCAACTGGAAAATCTTGCCACTCAGTAAAACTTTTCGCCAACAAAGCAAGTCACCGGAAAAAGCTTTGTTAGTAAAATTACCACCCAAAAAGTCATCCTAATATCATATTAAGAATTATTGTTGTGTCCAATGCTAATAATCACTTGTTACTCAGCACATGCCCTTACTTTTACCACTTCTGGTTCAATCACAGATCACATTGGTTCTAATAATGTGTTAATGTTGTTGATTTATTGAATAATAATAGTTGTTGTTGTTGTTTAATATGTTAATATTTAATGTGCTATTGTTGTTATTGTTTAATTAAATAAAAACGTATTAGACGAATACAAATAACATCACTCACAAAAAAAAATAAAATAAAATAAAAATAAGAAAAAGCTCCCTAGTAGGGAGGGTTCCTTTTTTAAATATAGGGAGTTAGAATAACTTATCCCGTAGTATTTTTGTGTTGAATTTTAAGGGCTATGTCATACAACCCTCCATATGTTGTCACATTAGAAAGGTTTGGTCAAATCGTACAACCCGTGATGCACATTGTACAAACCGGTGATGCATATAATGATTGAATACGTCTTTATAGGAGGGTGGGAAGATTACCTTTTGACAAATTATACTTGCCCGAAACGCAACTGGAAAATCTTGCCACTCAGTAAAACTTTTCGCCAACAAAGCAAGTCACCGGAAAAAGCTTTGTTAGTAAAATTACCACCCAAAAAGTCATCCTAAATATTAAGAATTATCGTTGTGTCCAATGCTAATAATCACTTGTTACTCAGCACATGCCCTTACTTTTACCACTTCTGGTTCAATCACAGATCACATTGGTTCTAATATATATGCACATAAGAGTGAAGTTACATAAGAACAAGCTTCCTTAAAGTATTATTCTTCTTCAAACTCAAACAACATACATCAGGTGTGTTCAATAACAAAAACCAGTATCATAAATAACCAAAGGCTTTTAGTAGGTTGTCAAGCTAAGGAAAAATGTCAGAAATCAAGAGAGAAAAAACTAAAGATTAAGATGAATGCAAGCCTAATAAGGTAAACCAGGGATACAAGGAAAAGGAACGAAAAAGAACAAACAAGATTTGTTAGTATTGGAAGAAGACGAAGATGATGGATCTCGTCCATTGTCAAATTTGATTCCAAATAAACTAGGAGAACAAAAGACTTTGGGAAGAATGCACACAAGTCACTACAACAAAGATTTGCAGCAATCACTCTTAGTTCCAGTGTTTGTTTTATCAAGATTCAACAATGCAATAGATTCAACATTTTCATAGGTATGGGCATATTTGCAATCTGCAATTTATGAATTTTCTAAGTTTGAACTTTTGTTAAAGATACTTGCTGTTTAAACATTTATTTTAAGCCAGAAAAATAGGTTGCGGTGACAAAGACCAAACTGCTATGATTAGTGATCAACTGTATTAAACATTTATACCAGCTGATAACACAATAGCTCAGACTTTGAAGCTTGATTGCATGGGATATATATAAGCATTCTGGCAAGTAGTTTTCAGTTTTCACTACTCTAATAAGAAAATGAGCTACAGAATAGCCTCATAAACCACAAGCAAATGAATCAAAACATAGTGCATCAAACTCAAATCACAAGGTATTCTTTCAGAACATTTCAGTAGCCCAAGAACAAAGAAAAAATAAAGTGCATTCAACAACATACTAATAAACAAAAAGTTGCGCTCTTCTGAAAAAAAGGTTAACATGGGTTTGCTGAGCGGTTTTTTTCAACGTGCACTTAAGCAACAGCGTCTAGGAAAGCTCTTCCAGGTTGGCGGTTTGCAAGAGGTCCATGGCACCCAAGAAGCTGCAGTTACCAACAACAAAATTAGGATGTGTGATGCAAGGATCATGATATGATTTTAAAATAATATTTTAGTGTACCACCCATTCACTAAAAACTTGGAAAAGGAACAACTAACCCAAGACCCACCCACTTGACCACCTCTATTAATGTGCCTAACTACGCACTCTTGTCATACTTTTATACAGTATATAATCAATGACCAGTAACTAAAACCCACACAAGCTTGATCTGTGATACTAGATAACAAACAAGACGGCAATTTTACAATTTGCCCAAAAGCTACCTACTTCTACACAGCTTGCAAGTGAACATTTATCAAAAACAATTCACCTTCCCATATCCGGCTATTTAAACTTCACAAACTAGCTAGATACTTAACGATAGGCTATTAAATATGCACAAAACAGTCAAATTCACAAACTTCCTACGTTTCCTAAAAATGAGAATACATTAACTTGGCGTTTACGATAAGCTATATTGGACATGGACAGAACAGTCATTCACAACAGCAACATCCTAGGTTTCATGAAAATGAGAAAGAATTACCCTGGCATTAACACCATCAGGCATAATGCGGTTCTCAGACTTCCACTGAATATAGTCAGCACGGCTGAACTTGGTGAAGCCCCTTCAATGACAACAAAAAAAAATACAAATTAAGAAATCGACTCATAACATGATAAAGCATCAGACAATATATTTGTTGAAGCAAAATTTTACTATCATGAATCTCAACAATCATTGCATACTTTATAACATTAACAATGTTTAACCTCAAGCATTAACAAAAAGAAATACGCATCATTTGGTAGGTAAATACACATACCATTTCCTGCTGATAATGATCTTTTGACGACCAGGAAACTTAAACTTAGCACGACGAAGAGCCTCCTGAGCATGCTGACTGTTACCATCCTTGCACCTAACCGACAAAAGCACTTGACCAATGCTCACACGAGCACACACGCCTTGTGGTTTACCAAAAGCACCTCTCATACCCGTCTGGAGCCTATCAGCTCCAGCACACGAAAGCATCTTGTTGATACGTAGCACATGGAAAGGATGAACCCTGACCCTCAAGTGGAAAGCATCCTTTCCAGCAAACTTAGTCATGTACTTGTTGCAGGCAATACGTGCAGCCTCAAGTGCCTCACTGGAAACATTCTCCTTCTCCCAACTGACCAAATGCACGCAAAAGGGGAACTCATCGACTCCTTTCTTCTTCATACCGACGTCATAGATCCTAATCTTGGGATCAGGCACACCACGGCAGTAACGGGACTTTGGGTATGGCTTGTTCTTAATCTGCCTGTAACACCTAGCAGGTCCTGAAACACAGAAACAAACATTCCATCACAATCTGCCTTACTTAGAGTTGCAAATAATAATCCATTCACTCATATCTGCTAAAACGTTTCACATTATTAAAACTTATAATACCAACCATGCGCAACAGATCAACAAAAGTATGTAAGATGCAAGATAACAGCCTATATGAGTTATACTGCAACTTATACAAACAGGATGCAAAATCTTTCATATAATTACATAAAACTAGATAAGGACTACCCTTCAAAGTGTACTACAGAAATTTAATCTTTAACACACATTTTTCCTCCATCCAATTGCAAACTATCATATTAAAATCATTTAAATCAATAAGTTCCAAATTCTGGTCAAGAAAACATAAGAGCAACCAACACTCAATTCTTTCGACCGTGTAAAGAAACAGTTTAATGAAGATAAAAACCAACAGTCTAAAAGCATTACCATGTATCGCAGACCAATAAACCAATACAAAACACCTCAAAACTCAAACTACAGCTAACATTGCTTAGGTCACCGTCAAAGAAACAACATTTGTATATATGTTAATAAGCTACTATTCTTACACATTAGATTACATACCAAAATCAGTAAAAATGTTGACCATCTAAAATTCAACATTTCATATTTAAAAAAAAAAAAAAAAAAAAAAAGCATATTCTAAAAGTAACTTGTTAAATAAAATAGCAACCAATAAACATAAACATAAAATCAGTTCAAAACTACAAATCATCGAAATACTGTAACCTAAATAACTTTAAAACATATATCACATAAACAATAAGAAAACATTTACATCTACTATTCTAAAACATAACACAACCTCAACTATTAAGTAATATAAAATATGTAAAGAAAAAAAACATATTTAAACAATTCATAAACTATAAATCAACAACCAAGTGTAACAACATAAGATATGATTTCTTTATCATCATGTGAATAGATAAAAGGGCTTACTTCTTCCCATGGTGAAAATGTGGTTTGATTTGCCGCAATACTCTTTATCACAAAAACCCTAATTTATGAAGGTGAAATGGTGGTTATAAAGTGGTGGTGAACATGTGTATGTGGGCTGTGTTCGTATGGACTATTGGGCCGAATGTTGGCTTCAGTATTTGGGCCTAGTTTATATGACTTTTGCAAATGTATTTGTTTATTTCGTGAAGGGAGTGAACAAATTTGCGTTTTTTTTATAGAGGATTGCTACATCCACATACAATTTACAAAAACAAATCCACACAATGAGGTGGCAACATGTGATTGGTGTATTTTGATACACTTTCTTCCTATTCTCTTTCATCAAACCAATCACATGTTGACACTTCCTTTGTGTGGATTTGTTTTTGTAAATTGTATGTGGATGTAGCAATTCTCTTTTTTATACGATACATGAGATAATTAGGTGCGCTTTGAGAAAATCAAGCAAAATTAAACATATTATTTTTTGAGACCGGGTGCATTATTAGAAATCGATTTTTTGAAACAAAATTAATAATACAACAAAAAAATCCGTGCGTGTTTCGAGACACCCTAAGACCCACCTGGTTATGTCACTATTTGGTAAACTTAAAAGTAAAATTTCAAACATCGCAACACTCATGGAGCCATGTCTCGGCTAGGGTGAGTGACCCATCTATGGATGAGTTATGTTCTACTGAAGGACGGAATCAGGAGGTTCCGCGGGGTCTCGAGACTCCCGTAGATTTTTTTCGATGTAGTGTTAATTTTTGGAGAAAAAACATCGAATTTCCTATATGCATCTTAAATGCATCTGGTCCATCAAAATGTATTATTATTATTATTATTTTTTTGTTGCAACGGTGAAAATATATTATCTCAAAACAAAATACATGATAAGCCTCCAAATCATTTTGCTAGTGACATACCACAGCAATTGAAATTGGAGCTAAACCAAACATACAACATGCTACTCAACAACCAACATAAACTCAGCAAATACAATGTACAAGAGTGACCAATTCACAACTTCACTTCAACATTCATTCTTGAAATTTCCCTATAAAAGGGCACTCAGTTTTTGATACGTGGGAATCGCACCAGGCTTTACCTCTCAAGGGATCCTGAGAAGCTTACAACCCCCACCAGGCAGTGTACCTGATCGTTGTAGTATAGTATAGTGACAAGTACCGGGGGATTGATCGTTCAGCTTAGGAATAGTGTCGCTAGGATTAGAAAACCTAAATACTAGTTCTAAAGGTGAGGGATGATTATTTTTGTATTTTTATATTTTTTAGAAAGCAAGTAAAAATCTCGGGTTTGAAGGATTTGGGCGGAATTAGTTGCTAATCAACTAACCCAATACTAAAGATGCAATCAAAATAAAATACTAGAAATGAAAATAAACTAAATTATACTAAAGTTGTGAGCAATAAGTGGAGAAAATGTGTTTACTTAGATTTCACTACTCCCTAGACATCTTTTACACGTTAATTACTTGTTATAATTGCATGGATGACGGATCGTATTCCTTAATACCATTCATGGAGTGGCACACTTAACTCCCCAATTCTATGAGCTATTATCTCCTCCTACACCATGCCCAGCACAACTATAGGGATTTTAAACAGTGGCTCATGCATTAAATACAACCAATAAAGACCTAGTGCGCGTCGGTTCATGTTTCTTAAGACGTTCAAGCATGTTACCAATTGGAGATCTGCCAGTTTTCTTAAGCCTAACATATAAATCATTCATCCAAGACAAATATAAACAAGTAATCAACACATAATTAACATCTAGGTTTCATTAGATCCAAGCAAACACAAGATAGATCTAGCCTAGCATGATGGAATTAAGACAAGAACAAGATATAGACAACCAACACATAGACATATTGATTGAATTAAAATAACACTTATCTCAATTATACATGAAAGGTATCAAGGGTTTGGAACCCTTGAAAAACCTGTAAAATTCGCACCAAAATCGTACTTAGGGTTTCTCCAAAAACTTCTCTCTTTTAATGTGAAAATTAGAAAACTATATATAGGAAAAGAGGTCTGACGGCGTCAAGACCAACCTTGTGACGCCGTCACCTCGCCGCCAAAACTATTCTCGGACTGCCTTGATCTACATTTGACGCCGTCAAGACTTAATCGTCTCCAGGCCGTCATGACTTTTACTCTTGACGCCCTACCTTCGTGACGCCGTCAAATCTGTACTGGGTCGTCATGGAATTTTGCTCTTGACGCCGTCAGGAAGTTACTCTTGACGCCGTCACCTACTGTTCCCAGCATGGAAAATTAAGACTTTGGCGTTTTCTTCACTTTTATGCTCTAAAAACGTCCGAATTGCTTCCTTTTCCAGATTTCTCTCCCAAAGTACCTAAAATCACAAAAGGAACGATTTAGGGCAATATTTGATCAAATAAATTCGAATTCGGGCTTAAATGACCCCCTAAAAATGGATCATTTTTTGCCTCATCATATACCCTTACACTTGAGATTTGTTTGTCCTCAAGCAAATGCGCTTTTATTCTACTCCAAAGACAAGTTAGGGGTCATTTAACACTAATATAAAAGTAATTACAACAAATAATCGTTCCACTAAAGACCAATAGACAAGCACGGAGGTCATACACAAGCACCTCACAAATAGTGTTTAGATACTCACATCTCTCGGGTGTAATAAAGTGTAAATTACAATATGGAAACGGAAGATATCTCTCACTACCTGTCATAGCAAAATAGATTACCATAGGCTTGGAAAAAGGATCAAACCTCCACCACATGGCGTAAGCACCTAGGATAAACTATCAAAGAGGTCTTTTAAAGGGTTGTAACGTTAGGTATAGGGATATGAAATACACGGTTTTGTTGGATAAAGGAAGTTTTACTGGTGGCGAGTTAACAATCTTGGTTAATTACATGTACAATATGGCGTTGCTAGGCCAAGACTAGACTCGACTTAAGCTAATAAATGAAAAATAAAAAAAAAACATAAAATGAACATAGAATAAAAAGGGATGGTAGTCCGTATGTTTTTTCTCTTTTCTTTTTCTATTTTTTTTTTCTTTTTTTCTTGATTTTCGATTTTTTTTTTTTTTTTTTTTTTTTTTTTTTTGCATACACTCTTGCCCTACCATCCAAAATAATACATCATAGGGAATGAACATTTCCCTTACACTTGAATCTTTACATACTTTACATTGAACTAATCTAATGACTCGAATTAAGAAAATCAAAACACTTGGAGCACTTTTAAGATTAATGTACATATGGGGGTAATAATTGATGTTCTTCCCCATTACTCCATAAAATAAGTATTTACCCATGAGTCCCAATCGTCCCAAAACAATATGTACAAGGATATGACTCGACTTAGCAACCATGTAATCAATTAGAAAGTTAACTTAGGGTTTAAAAAATAACAATAATGCACTAAAAATGAGCGCATACACGGAAGGCTAAGGCGATTTGGTTGTACATTTAAGTGGGGTGTAACAAATTCTTCCTTTAAGTAAAATGCTTAAAGTTAGAAACGAAAAGATAGGCTCGGAGGGGTGTACTAGGGGTTTCGTGTACTAAAAATGAGTACAACGCTAAGGTGTGGGAAAAATTAGTTGACTTAACTAGCCAAGTAATATGACTTAAATGGTCAAGTAATTATGATACGGGTTTAACACAAGGGTGATCCTAATGCCTCTTATCATGTAGTAAATCCTACTACACGAATGTAGTCTCACTAGCGGTCTCGGGATGCATCACTAACGCAAGTTCTAGAATCTAAATGCTACTGGTACACTCATAAGCACTAATAGTAAATGCTTTTCCTATCAAATCTAAAGGCGAACCTCACATATTTGGGTGGAAAATTTTTCTGAATATACGGTTATGTGCTAGTCATACAATCTCCTATCCATGAGACGCTTGCTATGGCTAAAGTTTCACTCCTAAATGTTGTAAAAAAAATTTAAATTTGGCGCTAAAGTTGCACTAACAAGTATTTCTCATAGTTTTATTACACATCTACCATTAAACAAAACAAACTCAAGCGAAAGTGCATATGTAAGGTATCATCTTTTTACCCTCCCCTTACACTTAAGATGAACATTTTCCCCAATGTTCAAGTAAAGAATGTAAAAGTGAAAAAGTAAAGAGAATCAAATCAAATACTCCCCTGATTCGCTCGGTATAGATAATGAGGTGGCCAGGTTAAATCTTCCTCCAAGAAAATGAACAATCAAAGCTTCCCTTCCAGAATGTAAATCATCTTCTTGTCATACATAACCTGTAAAACCTGATTAAATAGACAAGACAACCTCGCGTAAAATCGGCGGCATCCTATATAAGTTACTAAATCCTAGAAAACAAGATAAGATATAATGCTTGTGGAATAAAGTTTGCAGATCTCCTGGAGATTATAAAACTTAATAATTCACAAAAACCATAAGACTCCGTTAGAAAAATAAAACCGGTAAAATTTCCAGATTTTTACACTTGACGCCGTCAAGAGTAAACTCTTGACGCCGTCAGAAGTGACCTGCAGAAATTCTTATGTTAAGTTTCCGGAAAATTTCTAGAAAAACTTGGTCCTACTTCCTGGAAAATCCTGCAAAACTTCATTATGACTCAATACAAGCATTTGACTCTAACAAATACGAATACACATGTTCATTTAATATTGTGGAGAATCATGATCGGTTTGTTTCTTAAAAACATATTTGGGGTTTTCCTTTACACTTATCTTTTGCAAAAATACCTTTGGGTGAAGTTAAGACTAGGCCAAACAACAAAATAAAGTATTTCCACTATTTAATTGAGAAACATGATCTACCAACAATAAAAATAAAGCATGCATACGGAATCAAATAACAAACAAACAAAATAAAATCACACAACGCATGGGTTGCCTCCCAAGAAGCGCTTGTTTTTGTTCGAGTCACGAGCCTGACTCTACCCTTATTTAACGGAAATAGGGGAGGTTTTCCCTACACTTTGAATTAAGTGCGGGTGGAAGTAGCGATACACACCCTTAGGGTGGAAATATGCCACGTGAGGAAAGAGTGGTGGATGAATTATATGCTCAAAGGGGTGTGCTCCTATCATCATAACCTTACCAAATTCAATCGGGTTAATGGGTGGATTAAGATTTTCTCCTAGAAAGGGATCATTTTCTATCAACTTCAAGAGACTACTAGTTGGGGATCCATCTTGACCTAATAAACCCGGTTTAAACCCATAATGTTTCTTGTGATCAGTCATAAATGGGTGATGTAAGCATGTAAGGTCATTTTCCACTCCTATATTGGCTTCCTCTCTACAAGGCTTAGAGTCCACTATCTTTATCCTAAGACTACCCGGACTATATGGTTTGATGGGTCGATCGGAACCTATTTCAATTCCTAAATTCACATCCAAGGATGAAAGATTAGGTAATGGTGTTGGTTGAGGCTCCGGTTCATCAAAACTAGGAACTTCCCTAGAACTAAGAGTAAGGTTATCATTATAAGTATTCAAACCTATATCCTCTAGTTGTGTTTGGTTCAAAGGTTCTACCTCTATTGGGGTTCATATAGTCTCTTCTACTTTTTCCGGGTAAGTTATGGGCGGTGTGTGTGCCTCAAATGATGGTAGGACTTGTGGGGTACTTTGTGGGCTCATGTTATTTACTTCATCATTCCTTGTGTCAAGATCACCTATATTCTCAACATGTGTTTTATTATAATCTAACCCTAACATTTTCCCAAGTATCTCACGTGCTTCTCTAGGCATCTCAACTTCTATGTCCGAATCATAAGGATCATCTTCAATATTCTGACTGCTATATACAAATTGCCCAAGAGATTCATCATCTGTTTCTTGAGATTCATCATCATCGATCATAAAACCTAGGTCTTTTTGATCAATGTGATCATGTTCGGCTACATCCTCCATTACATCAAGGTCACCTATGTGTTCATCCTGTATTATGGTAGGGCCTAACCATGACATGCAGCTAGGTGGCTCATACGAAACTATCCTAGGTGAAGGCTCATATGGTGCATAGGTTTCACTAAGTGAGGCATTTTGAGGGGTTGATGGAGCTCCTAAGGTGAATTCTTTAAAAACATTATGCACTTGGCCTCTTTTCTCAAGGTACTCAATAAAATTAATATAAAATCCTGTCCTCCTCATTTCATTCCTCCATCTTGTTATATCCAAACTAGTGTAATTATATTTTTTCTGGTAAAACTCTAGTGTCGGACTTGGTGGATTCGCGTTCTCCATAATGGCTAACGGAATAGTCAATGGAAAGGTTTTTACAAACAAAGACACAAAGAAAAGATAGACTAAAGAAAACCTAAAAATAAAAATAAAATCTTACTAGAAAGGAATCTAGCAAGTAGACCTAATAAAAAGAAATTCTAACCTAGACAATAACTATTCCCCGGGTTGCGGCGCCAAAAACTTGATACGTGGGAATTGCACCAGGCTTTACCTCTCAAGGGATCTTGAGAAGCTTACAACCCCCACCAGGCAGTGTACCTGATCGTTGTAGTATAGTATAGTGACAAGTACCGGGGGATTGATCGTTCAGCTTAGGAATAGTGTCGCTAGGATTAGAAAACCTAAATACTAGTTCTAAAGGTGAGGGATGATTATTTTTGTATTTTTATATTTTTTAGAAAGCAAGTAAAAATCTCGGGTTTGAAGGATTTGGGCGGAATTAGTTGCTAATCAACTAACCCAATACTAAAGATGCAATCAAAATAAAATACTAGAAATGAAAATAAACTAAATTATACTAAAGTTGTGAGCAATAAGTGGAGAAAATGTGTTTACTTAGATATCACTACTCCCTAGACATCTTTTACACGTTAATTACTTGTTATAATTGCATGGATGACGGATCGTATTCCTTAATACCATTCATGGGGTGGCACACTTAACTCCCCAATTCTATGAGCTCTTATCTCCTCCTACACCATGCCCAACACAACTATAGGGATTTTAAACAGTGGCTCATGCATTAAATACAACCAATAAAGACCTAGTGCGCGTCGGTTCATGTTTCTTAAGACGTTCAAGCATGTTACCAATTGGAGATCTGCCAGTTTTCTTAAGCCTAACATATAAATCATTCATCCAAGACAAATATAAACAAGTAATCAACATATAATTAACATCTAGGTTTCATTAGATCCAAGCAAACACAAGATAGATCTAGCCTAGCATGATGGAATTAAGACAAAAACAAGATATAGACAACCAACACATAGACATATTGATTGAATTAAAAGAACACTTATCTCAATTACACATGAAAGGTATCAAGGGTTTGGAACCCTTGAAAAACCTGTAAAATTCGCACCAAAATCGTACTTAGGGTTTCTCCAAAAAATTCTCTCTTTTAATGTGAAAATTAGAAAACTATATATAGGAAAAGAGGTCTGACGGCGTCAAGACCAACCTTGTGACGCCGTCACCTCGCCGCCAAAACTATTCTCGGACTGCCTTGATCTACATTTGACGCCGTCAAGACTTAATCATCTCCAGGCCGTCATGACTTTTACTCTTGACGCCCTACCTTCGTGACGCCGTCAAATTTGTACTGGGTCGTCATGGAATTTTGCTCTTGACGCCGTCAGGAAGTTACTCTTGACGCCGTCACCTACTGTTCCCAGCATGGAAAATTAAGACTTTGGCGTTTTCTTCACTTTTATGCTCCAAAAACGTCCGAATTGCTTTCTTTTCCAGATTTCTCTCCCAAAGTACCTAAAATCACAAAAGAAACGATTTAGGGCAATATTTGATCAAATAAATTCGAATTCGGGCTTAAATGACCCCCTAAAAACGGATCATTTTTCGCCTCATCAGTTTTCCACTTAGCTTCCCATTCTTTCTTGTAGATCTGAAACATTCTGAGTGCCATATCTTTGTTTCCTCAATTGTAGGTATCTTTTTATTGTTAATAAGCATAGCAACAAAAGTTTGCTCCTTCTCCCAAAGTAGACATACATCAGGACTTCTTCTATACTCTTCAATCAATGCAGCATATTGGTTTTGTAAAGTAGGCATGAGAGGGAGTTCAAAATTATATTCTTCTCTTATACTACTTTTACCATCTGTCACAATTGTTTCATCAGTTTCATGCAGGACTGCATATTTGTTTTCAGTAGTTTTGATCTCATTTAACACAGATTGTTGTATATTCCAGGCTTTCTTAGGAGAATCCAGTGTTTTCTCCATAGGTTTCTGTGCTGTTACAACCCTGTTTGTCTGCTGAGAATCAATAGTACTTTTGGCTTTATACACTTTCTTATTATTCAGTCCTCTTCTTGTATCATCCATCTTTCCTGTTGGTAGCTTATCAGTAGCATTTGCTTGTATCTTATTCACAACATTAGTCTTCATATTGTTTGCATCAGTCTTTTTAACTCCAGCTACATCTGGCTTGCTCTCATTCTTTTCCACATTCTTATTTACTAGTTCTTCAACCTCCACCTTATTCACATTCTTCTTACACAACTGATCTGAATGGCCAAACACACAGCATGTCTCACATCTAGAAGGCTTCCAATCATACAACACCTTGACTCTTTTCCTACACATTTCCTTTTCCTGACCATTCCTATACACCACCTCAATCTCACTTGGTAGTTCTTTTTTAGCTGATACCTCAACCAGTACTCTAGAAAATCCCACCCTTCCTATTCCCATTTTACACATTGAAGCAATAACATTGTCCATAATCACAGGCTTCCCCACTCTACTGGCCAAAGCACTTATCCCCTTAGTTGTCCATGCTTCCAATGGTAAATTACTGAGCTTACTCCAAATTGGAAGTTCCTCAGGCTCAGTCTTATCAACACTCATATTAATGTCCCATTTTTGCACAATCAGAGGTTTATTGTTGACCAACCAAGGACCATATTAACAATGTAGTTCAAGCCATTTTCATGATGAGATTTCATATAGAAAATGGCATTGTTACTATCAATTATTTCTTTGAATCCATGTCTACTCCACATCTTCCTCAAATTATACCTAAGTTCATCAACAACCATACTACATCCCACAAAGTAGCCACAAGCAGTTAGTTCCCATCTTTTACAACCCTCATTAATCATTACCTCATCAAATACTACAAACTCATTTCCATCATTATCAACCTCAGTAGGTATGGTAACTAAAGTTTTATCTGTGTATGCCTGATTTTTGTTAACCATATTAGCATAAGAATAACCCCTCCCATTGTTTGTCATACTAGTTCCACCCTTATCCATACCATTTTTATTGCTCATATTTACATTTAGTGCAGGATTAGAGTTTACCTGATTACCAGAAGATTCACCAGTAACATACTGTTTACCTTCTTCTTTTGCACTATCCACAGAAAACTCTTTGTCCTGTTCATTACTACCCTGCTGTACACATTCTTCCTTATCTCTATTTTCACATTCCTTTGCTTCAACCACATGAACGTTGTTAACATCAACATTCTCCCTTCCTGCAGACATCAATACCTCATCCCTATTATCCAACTCCTTATCAATTTCCCCTGACCCACCATTATCCTTCTTATAACTACCATTTTCATCCATATTAGAAACCCTACCTTCATCAATCTCTGATTCAGTATCCTCCTCATTCCTTTTCTTACTTAACACACCCTCAACATGATCATTAAACCTCATTGGAACCCTAGTTTGCCGTTTTCCATTATTAACTGTATTATTATTAGCCGTTTGTTGTTGTTTTTTATTTTTCTTACGATTAGTCATGATCTAAAGTGTTATGGAAATGACAGAAAAGAATTGAGTGAAATTGAATTTTGGCGCCAAACTATGAAATTGGGGGTTTTCTCAAATCGTAACAAAATTCCAATCAAATCACATCATTATGTTCGGAATGATGAAAGGAATCGATTGTTGGTATCAGAATTCAAAAATGTTAAGATTTGGGATAGAAAATGGAAGAATTTTGATGGTATTATGACATTGAAAATGGTGGATAGTAGTTAGAGGAGAGAGAAGATTGATATTTTTCTTACGCATATTTTTTTATATTGTTATTTAGTTAATATACTTACAAATAAAAAAATTACTGTGACTTATAATTTAGTAAAAACCCAATGTGACAATGTAAATTAAAGCCCAAAAAATTTTATGCGCTCCATTATATATGGTACTGGTTTCGTCTCTAGTTCTGCTGTGCGAGCCCAAGAGTAAAAGCTGAAAAAAAAATGTTTGAAAGTTGGCCTGTTGATATGATGATTACATATGGTAAAATTAAATCTTTTATATAATAAAATAAAACCCCTGTTGGAAATTTTCCATTTCAAAAAAATCAATTCATTCCTTTTTTAGTAATTTTTTAATTATTATTGTTTTTATAAAAGATGCTTAATGAAAAAAAAAAACTAAAAAAATTTCCAGATTTAGCAAAAGTAGTTATAAAATTCGTTCTCACATGCTTATATTAGAAAAAACGAAAAATACACATGTACTTATAGGCTATTTGTCCATAATTATGGACAAAACTGCAAAATAAAAATAAAAAAGCGGACCTCTAAAAACCAAAGCCAGAACCCGTACATCATACAATAATACACGCGTGTGATACCACAAAACACACACTCGAATCTTCATGGACTAAGCTTCACGTACTCCATCTTCTCAAATCAGGAACACAGATCATTGATAGTACGTGTGTTTTGTGGATCATGGTACGATTTTTCTTTCCATCTATCAAATTTACTTCTTGATTTTGAAAACCTAATGCTTTGGATTCAATCAATGGATACCCTAATTCGATTTGTTGTTTTTTCTTTTTCTTTTTTAAGTTAACTGATTCACTTAATCTGTTAATTCGATTCGATGTGCTTAATGTTAATTTATTGATTCAATGTGCTTAATATTATATTTGTCACATATTGTGATTAGTTGGTTTCTGAAGTAGGCCTCAGTAATAACAACTTTAAATAACACTAATCGTCAATCTTTTTTTTCTATGAAATTGCGTTTTTGGTAAAACTTATATTGACGGGATTCTTATCGTTGCTACTGACAGTAGGAACAACACTGATTGCAAAAATATGTATAGTTGTAATCTTTTATGGTTTTCAAGCTCTTATGATGCTCTCTTTGTATAATTCAAATTGCAATTCTGATAAGTACATTAGATTATATTACATGATATTCATCATAATGCTACACGTTAAAGTGGAAAACCCTTACAATTCTGATAAGTACATTAGCAGCATTAGTCACATGAAAAGATTTGTTTGTTTGGTATATTTGTATGCCGACTGAAACCCGGCTAATGTGATGATTGGTATATGTAACAGGTCTATAGATACCAATATTATTGCATGGCCTTCTCCTCATAGAGAAAAAATAGCGGGTCTCTAAGAAGAAAAGAAGGCACCTGTAAATGTTTTATATGGTTCCAGTGCACTCTTTCAGCAAGAGCAAACTGCACATCTTATTCAATGACGGGAGTGGAGAAGTGAGATGAGAAATTGAGGAAAGCATTAGGAGTTGAAAAACAATGTGTCAATGAGGTAGCATCCTAACTAGATTATATATATAACCTTTCGTTTACATGTTTTATTTGGGTTGTCAGTTGTTTGATCAAAGTCCTAGATAAAAACTCACATGAATATCGTTTTTAATCTATACATATGTTATTAGTTCAAAAATCTTAATTAATATTTTGTAGCGTTTTTTCAAAAGACCTTATAAAATAAAAGCCAACAACCAGTCCTCTAAAATACATGTGCCTAAAATAAGTTTCAAGTCACGGAAATTATGCCCTTTTGATACGGTTACAGTGACATATAGTTCTCTTTAAGCATTGATACAGTTCGCGGTTAAATATTTGATGGGATTCAGTTGTATAAGTATAAAGTGGAATACAGTGTGGTGTCTACAGTTTGGTTATAAATAAGTGAATTAGCAGTGAGTTATCTGGTACTGTGAATATGCAGCAAGTTTTTGGGACAGTGTAATGGAATGGAAATTTAATCTGGGATTACAGTGGGGTATAAGATGGGGATTCGGGTGTCAAGTTTTTAGGAAGCCACTTGGATAGCTGAGTGCGGAGTAATTGAGAGTGAAGAAAGTTTGTGAATTAAATTAAAATTAAGCTTTTAAAAATTTGTAGATTGCATTGCATTTTATAATTAGAGGTGCTTTGGTCTAACACTCATTTTGTATATTCTTAAAGCAAATGTGTTTATGCTTTATATGTGACTAGCCGGGTACCCAATTAGCCAATTAAAAACAACAACCTTCTATTTATCAAGGGGTGTTTAGGGTTTGGCTTAAACCCTAAAGATGATCGACGGTTGGCAGTGTTCCACACGTTGATCATCTCATTAGGTGGCATTATCTCTTTAGTTAAGTATTGATAGTCGCATGTTGGCATGTTCAACTCCTCCTTCGAGTGTTTGCAGCATCTACAAAGAATTTCTTACGTTATTTCTCTGATTAACTATAGAGCATTTGGTAAACTTATGTAAAAACAACCTGCACTTAGAGTGACATCATGTAGGATCATGTAGGAGGTACCGTACTGTATGTGCAAAGGTGGCTGGTGTGACTCACATTCTTAAACCTAGAGGGGCTCAGGTTTTACAACCAGGATGTTCTTTTTTAAATATTTACATCTCAGTATCAATTTCTGCAATGGCATGGAGATAAGCATTATTTTTTAAGATACCAATTTAAGCATCAAATCTTATACTGTTATTGTATTACGCCGAGTATGAAATATGTTTTAATTACAAACTTCATAATTTTACGCTGAGACGATATGGAGTCCTGGAAATTAGTATGTGGCAGCTGCAAAAATATGAATCTCCAAGTGCATATCCTAAATGTGTGACCCGATCATAAAAATAAATATTTATGTAAGTTGATGGGTATAGGATTTCATGAAAAAGGATATGTTGTGGGTGGCATTGTAAAGTGTCAGCAAGTTTGATCATGTTAACTTTTACTCAAAAGATTATAACTTTAAGCATCTTTTACTCAAAAGTATCATAAGTTCATAACTATCCATCATGCAATGCAAGTCAACCCATATCACTATAGTTACAATTTAAACATAACCATTCACCATAAGTCTATCAGCATAAATTGGGTCTTTCAAACCTTGAAAATTACACCAAAAAGTCAGTAGAGTAAATATAAGCTCTAGATTTGTTCTTTTCTCTGGGTTCAAAAGACCAAGCATCAATAGTTGTATATGACCTGAGAAAGTTAAACTATACAGAACACATGCTTTCATCACATTGTTTATGAACTCATTCTTTCCAAACAGCTACTGAGCCATCCTTTGATGCAGTTAACAAACAGTTGTCTTATGGGTGACAACTAACCATTGTTACCTGCCAACAAGAGAGTAGAAATACGGCTTAACATTTGGGGTGAATAGTTCAAGTTGACATTTGGCCTAATTTTTATTTTTTGCATCGATTAATGTTCCTTTTAAACTGTTTGGGTTTTTGTTTTTCATTATAAAATTAAACAACCTTATATACATTTACAACTACTTATTTAGTATATACATTTACAACTACTTATTTAGTGATTTAGATGTTGTTTAACATGTCATTGCATCAATATCCTTTCTATTAGTTTAGTGGTAATAAGGAACATGTGTCTTTTGGAATATTTGTTGGTTTTTATAATGTTTGCTCATATCAATTACTGGCATAATTAGATAAAGTTTAACAAAAAATTTCATCCAGTGTTCCTTAGATGATCGTAAATTGGTCTTCTCTTGGTCTCATAAGTTTTCTTACATGTACATCATTTTTTTTTCTAGCACTCTTTAAAAGTATAAGATGAGCTTTTTGTTCAAAAAAAAGTAAACTACATTTTGACTTAAAATACACTACGTTACGGGATTATTTGTTCTCAAGTAGTTAATATTATCATTACGCACACATATGAATACTTAATCAGATACCATGAGTTTATTTGCAAAAAGGACAGTACTTAAATAAAAAACTTTAAATTTAACTTGAAAACTCTTTCAAAAATTAAATGTTCCGCAGTTCTGATCATAATGTAATGTTAGAATCTTATTTAAATAAAAGTTGTTTGTGTTCTTGCAGCCAAGTGCTAAAAAGAACTGCCCAGATGATGACATTGCCAATGTGCAAGAATCTGGAAATGAAAATAACGAAACGAATGAAGCGGGTAGTGTTGTTGATGTCGTGAGATACACTTATCTGAAAGAATGTACTATAGAGTATAAAATACATCACGTATTATACTTTTGTTATGCTTTGAACCTAAAAGACAGTGGAAATTATGAGTTTGGTACGTATGTATTTTTGTGTGGGCAGGAATAATTAGTGACAGGGTCATTTAATGCCATCTGAGATATCAGAATAGAAACGTTTTTCTCTTCATCTTTTACATTAATCCTAAGGACACTGGCAGTCATGCTTTCGAAAACATCCATGCCTCCGAAATCCACCAATAATATCATTCCACCTCATTTCACCTCATTCATACTTTTTCCATACCTCCCAACCCCATTTTAGTGGCAATCATGCCTTTTTCATACCTCCCAACTTTTTTTTTTTTTTTAATAATAAATTAAATTAAACAATTTAAATAAAACATAAATATTTCATTAATAATTAAAATAACATTACATAATACTTGGAAAAAAAATACATTATTAAATCTAAAAATCCGTAGGCCATCCATATGTCTCCGCGTACCCACGTTTTGTGTTGATAATGAAATCTCGCATAACCTGATTGGTTATGTGTTCGTGCGGCTCGTTGTAGAATTTCAGTGCCCGAATCATAGCCTTTTCTTTAGCATTTTCGAGTTGTGTCTGCAGCAACTGTTCGGACAATTGATCCTTTGCATGTTTTTTTGCCATCGCCTCATCCAACGCTAGTGTTTTCTTTGCCGTATACTGCCCAATAAACTCAGCAGCACTATTCTTTGTTGACGCCTCACTAGCGGTCTTTTTCCCTTTTCTTTTTGAAACAGGAGTTGTGTCGTCATTTAGATCCGGAATAACGGGATCAACATTGTCATTGCTTCCGGACTCATAGAAGCTAGATTCCGACGACTTTCTTCGTTTGTCGGAATGAGATGTCGAAGATACTTTTTCAAAACATGGTTGCTCCAACCATTTCGATTCATCCTTAACAACCCTCCACGCTTCAATATGATTAAACGAAGCACCCTTATTCCTCTTACTATAATCAGACATGGCATTTCCCAAGACGTCGATATTGTCACACCCACTCTCACGAATGCGATTCTACACGTATATAAAAATTAACACAAGTATATATAAATTAACACAAGTATATAAAAATTACTTGTTGGATATGAAGGCCGTTAAAGACTCCCATTGCTTGATTCAAATGTTTCCACTTTGTATTTAACGCATGATGAGTTCGATTAGTATTTTTAATTGTGGCTTTGAAATGCTCCAAAATTCTTTCCCAAAACTTATCTCTTCCTTGTTCATTCCCGACTTTTTTACATGTCGAGATATGAATCCATGCTTTGGCCAAAGCAACCTCTTCGATCGACGTCCAACTCTTTTTATCCACTTTAGTTTTCCCTTTAGCCACTTGAACATCTTCATCTAACAAAAAATATATATAAAAAAACATAACAAATAAATAACGAAAAAAAAAACATATAAAAAATATAACAAATAAATAACGAAAAAAAAAAACATATAAAAAATATAACAAATAAATAACGAAAAAAAAACATATATACCAATTTGAGTTTGTTGTTGCGTTTCGGGAACAAAATCAACGTCATCATCATATAAAGGAAGTTCGCGTTCCACACTTGGTTCACGACGCGAAGGACCTTCACGGTACTCACCAAACGGGTTAAACTCACTCGTCATCGATATGTTATATTGGCTTGGGTTCATTGCGGGTGGATAGTTAAAAGATTGAGGGTATTGTTGATGCATCGGTTGTGTAGGTTGGGGATAATATCCCGATTGAGGGTATTGTGGATACGCCGGTGGTGGACCTTGCGGACGAACACGTGGACGGTAGCCACGTCCACGACCTCTTTGTGTTGAACCACTTCTTGATTTCCCACTTTCCATGCTTCAAAAACTATATGTGTAAAAATTGTTTGTGTTTATGTTATTGTTTGGAAATGAATTGTGTTTGAAAATGTATAAATGTGTAATATATATATAGGAATTTTTTTTTTTTTTTTTTTTGTTTTGGCCCAATGCACGCTCCGAATTTAATTTCCAACGGCTCCAAACCATGCTTTCCAACGTTCGAATTTCACATGCTTCTGCGGCAAAAATTGCCGCTCAACGTATGCCGTTGGCCATGCCGGTGGGGTGGCGGCGGTGTTTGCCGCCGGCATAGGCTTGCCGGTGAGCCATGCCGCCCCCATTGCCACCATACTAAGGAAATTTGATGAAAAGTTATCATTTTACATGCAAACTCACACAAGTGACTGCATTTTTTGATTATTTGTGTTCTGACAAAATTTTTTTTGAAAAAACATCTTTGTTACGTACTAGTAATTTTTTTTTACTATCTTTTTTACTTTTTAAACCTCTCAGCCAATTAAAGCCTCATAATCTCTCATTTGTTATAATTTACATTTTAAAAATCGTACCTTTTAATCAAGGGTATTTTTTTCTTTAATTTAAGATCGAATTCGACATGGTTTCGAGCCAGAAAAAAATGTTGTAAATTTCACGGCACGTCATGATTTACATCTACGACACTCCGTATGATTGCGATGGAAGCCATAACTCTTTGGGAGCATTTATGGTCTGAAAAGTTTCGTACAACTGTCAATCACGAAGCTTCTTCTCACACTTTGAGATATTGTAATATATTAACGCTACCTACTATAAATCAAAAAGATACAATATCACGTGACACTACTACGGTTGTAAATAGTAGTGTGTTTGAGATCATTTAATTTTTACGAAGTACGGAGTACTTTGTTTTCATTTTCATGATATCTTTACACAAAATGGCTTATCAGTTAGTAAATATCACATCTTTGACAATTACTCGTTTATTAGTTTCGTCAAGCCTTGATCACTATATGCCAGTAGAGGGTCTCATATCCACTCATCATAGTGGAAGTATTCTTTTTTAATTTCGTCGAAGGTCGGAGTATAGAATGTGAAGCTGAGATGATTCTGTAACGTGACCTTTCTGATCAAGAAAATCAATACAGAAGCAATTCGGTAAACCACTTCTAGAAGGATATTTAGCTTTAGAAATAACGAAATCAAAAGATGTTATCAATTCAGGCCAGACCTTCGATGATTTTTCTTAGTCGTCCCTTCATACATAAGCATTGCAATAAAAGACGAGTATGAAAATACACGCCTGAATAATCTCCATTTCAAGTGTTTAATATTTAATAGTACTTTTATTCTTTTTGAGGGATGCAGTCAATATATCACGAATATCTAACTGTAATTTTTTTGTTAACGTGTTAGCGTTCTAAGTAACGACAATTTATTAGATTTGTAGTAGTATAATATGATTTTAATAGTATAAAGAGCTTTATCTAACTTTTATAAAATGAAATGGTCGAAAATTGTTGCGAGTTTACTATGAAAATTCAGCTATTTTATTGGATCTTTGGGGAATAAATAAAATAGCGAAAACGTATTTGTTTTGGTTGCAGAGTTTAATGTTTAATGGGTGTTGACTCCTTTCCCAACTTCGTTTAGGTCACGTCTCATTCATTATTATAATTGACACTTCAATGCATTACTCTTTTTGGTTCAGAATTTTAAGAAAATTTCATATATCCCGTAAAGTAGAAACTTTAACACTTCAAATTACGATAAATGTATTTTTTTAAGTTAGAATTCATTTTCTTTCTTAGAGCATTGCATCGAACCATCAAGAGTTTCACACGGGGCCAAACTATACAATTGTTCTTATTTATTTTTTAAACAACAGTTTTATTAAAAGCTAGCAAGGAGCTAGAATTACACGACAGTAAGATAAGATTCTTATAACAATAGTTATAAGTAGGGTATACAAAAAAATACATATTGAAACTACATATTATATTTGAGGGGCCACCAACCCTTCTAGCCCAATGATGCTCCGTCCATGTATATAATGGATTTGGGTAAAGTGCAAAAATGGTCTTTAAGGTTTCACGAATTTGCAAAAACGGGACCGAGACAAAAAGTAGCGCAAAAAAGCCACCCACGTTTCACATTTTCGCAAAATCGCCACTGAGAGCCCTTTTCCGTTAGTTTCATCGTTAAGTGCCACGTATTTGAGGGTAGTATCGTCATTTCACTGTTCATACTTATCTCCCGCCAACTTTCGGCTCTGTGCTTGGTATTAATGTGATTAGACTTCAGTGGCTAATTTGCAAAGTTATTTTCAGGTTTCATATTAAATTGTCAACGCCTTCACACACACACAAACAAGCAGAAAAACACACACACACACCCGTAATCAAACAATTATCATTTCCATTTCCAGAAAAATGTCTCGCTGTGTTGATCTGATGGTTGCTTGCAACTCGTTAGTCATATCGGAAATGATGCTAACCCATTACCGGCGAGAGGTTGAGGAGGACATTCATCATGCACAAGAGTTGATGTGTAGGTGCCAAAGGCTGTCTAATAGGTTGGGTGTTAGGGGGGACCTGATTGCGGAGCTCCAACTCATAAGGGGCTCGAGAACTGCAAGGGCCAATGTCAACAAGCTTAGGAGGATTCAGTCAGCTGATATGAGAACGATGAGGGGGTTGATGAGGATGCTGAGGCAAACAAACGACAGCATTGTTTCCAAGATTGAGTTTGCTGTGAGGCAAACTTACATGTGAAGGGGTTGGGTGCTGGGTGCTGGGATGGGTTGTTTTGTTGTGTATGATGACGGTAGGTAGTAGGTGGTAGGTGGTCGGGCATGTTTGGTTTCTTTTGTTCATTTTGGTTCCCTTGTCGTAAGGTTGTAGGTGTAGATAGGGGTTGTGGTTTCCCCTATGTTATGGTTGTAAATGAATGGGTATGAATGGAAGGGGTCGTTTGATCCCAATTTTCTTGGTTTATAGTTTATACTCTTCGATTCGTATCACAAACAATGAATTGTAACTATAAGATACAAACATATAACACAAACACAAAAGTAACAAACACAAACAAAGAAACAAAGACAAACATATATAGCAGAAACACAAAACAGAGTATTGATAGTAGTCAATATTGACTGAAAATTTAACCCTTTGGTGTATTCGAAAGGGAGGTAAAATAGTTCAAGTTACATTAGTCAAATTACATTACTAAATACAACCAAATTAAAAACTGATATTGTTCTCTACACATTACATAATCCCAAAAGATTAAACCCATATGTCAATCTTCAAAAGCTTCTACTGGATAGGTGTGCAACTATACCTGCACAATCAAAATATGCAATGAAATGAGGTTACTATAATAGGCAATGCAATGTATCCACAAAAATTTTGCTAATCAATTCATTAGACTCACCTAGTCAAAATAAAACCACATTGTTTCCCATTGATCTTGGTGCCCTTAGAGCCAGCACGCAATTAGTAATTTTTACATCACTTCTTGGCCTCACAAGACCCGCACCCGTAGCTCCCACATTCACTGAACCACTTGCACCTGCTGTCTTCTTCATAGAACCACCATCTCTATCCGCAGACCTCTTCACACTCTTTTTTTTCTTGCTGAATTCAGGCTTTGAATCATCAACATCAGCCACAACTCAATAAGGTTTTGAAGTGGTAGTCCTAAAAGGAGTTGAAGTAATAGAGCACCGCAAGCTAGCATCTTCTTCTACCCACCCAACAACCTCCCCACCATCACCCTCTGCAGCAATATTGTTTAAATAGTAGGGAGATAACACCTGTTTTGTGTGAGCAACAAACAAATCTACAAAACCGGCACAACAACCTAGCTCAATCATTGTATGCACATCATTGTCTGTGTGAATCAGCTTCAAACCTTCTTCTAATGATTTACCAGGCACACAAAAGAACACAACCCATTTTTCTCCCCTAATGCGTGAAAACATATCATCCAGACCTAGGAAAAAGATATGTCTATCACAGACAAAGCCACACATTGTAGAAACATTCCCTTGTACATACCTTAATGGACCAAATTCAAAGACTCCATTATTGTGCATGCGGAACAGAACTTCACCCCCATAACCAAGTAAATCTGCCACAATTTTAAATTCAAACTGTCAAGACATACCAGTACCTACGAAACTAATGGTATACAGGCTCGAGTGAAGCAGAGCAATGCAGTGTTGTATATCTCACCACATAGTTGTAGTTTAGGTAATAAGTTAATGTGGTGATATAGAAACCAATCTATTTTGTTCCTGATACACTCAAGATACACAATGTGAAGACTTACTTACAACCTATGTGAAGACTTACTTATAACCAATGTGAAGACGCAGTACTTTCGTAATGCAAAACACTCTCTATAGCAGTATTTAGTAATGCCAAACACTCTCACTTATGATATTCTAACACCCTACTTACTGCAAATACTCTGTTTATCCTAAACCTAGGAAAGGGGATGCATATAAAAGTCTATCAAACATAACATAGCATCCTACGTAAACAATTTAAAAATGGGACATAAATGAAGTATACCACATTAACATACCAAGATCCGTATGCTCTTCCTTCACCTTCCTCTTCTTGCCAGCCTCCTTCTTCTTGCCAGTCCCAACAGGCCTTCCCCTTTTTCTTTTTCCTGTAACTGTACTCGGATTAGGACTCCTCTCCTTCTTTTTCTTGCCACTCCCAACAGACCTTCCCCTCTTTCTTTTTTCTGTGACTGTAGTCGGAATAGGACTCCCCTCCGTCTTCTTCTTGCCACTCCCAAACGGCCTTCCCCTCTTCCTTTTTTCTGTGACTGTAGTCGGAATAGGACTCCTCTCTGTCTTCTTCTTGCCACTCCCAACCGGCCTTCCCCTCTTCCTTTTTTTCTCTGCAACTACCTCATTGGAGCAACCGCTAGCACCCACATTTGGTTTGTTGAAGGTTCTATTCCACATCCATTGAAGAATTTCTTCAATCATCTCCTTCCCTATGTTTGCATACGAACCATACTTGGCAATAACTTTTTCACCAAATTCATCCAAAACAACCTCAAAGACTTCATCATTTAATAAAACCTTGCCCCACGACATTTCGGATGATTCCTCCCCCCCCCCCCCCCCATCAACAATCACTTTCCCTTTTCATTCTTATCATTATTCGCCATAGCTGGGTTTAGTTGTTCCGATTTGATTTTTTTTTTGTATGTTAGGGTTTGACGGTTGATTATCTACACAATCGTTGGTTGGTTTTAGGGATTTGTTGCACCCTGAAAAAGCACAGCTTTAAATGTACATAGTTTATGTTGTTTGCAAAAATAGTCCCCCAAAAGTTGGCGGGATATAAAAAAGACAGTGAAATGACGATACTACCCTCAAATACGTGGCACTTAACGCTGAAACTAACGGAAAAGGGCTCTCAGTGGCGATTTTGCGAAAATGTGGAACGTGGGTGGCTTTTTTGCGCTACTTTTTGTCTCGGTCCCGTTTTTGCAAATTCGTGGAACCTTAAGGACCATTTTTGCACTTTACCCAATGGATTTTTATGCCACAAAGACTGTCCAGCTAAACAAATGAGACGTGACCTAAACGAAGAAATGTAAGTTTATTTATTATCATGAATCTCGATAGATTTCTTTATGCTTTATTGAATCTTATAATAGTTTAGCTTGGATGTTGGGTTAAATTGCTATAACCGTCAATTTTGAATATGTAATTCATGAATGTAAAGATCTTAAAGACTGTCCCAAGTTGTAATTTAGTGTTTTACGAGTCATTTCCCGTTTTTATAATACGTGTAATGATTTATGTTTTGGCCTCTCAACGAAATTGTTCAAGTTTGGCCACTGTTTGTGATGAATGTGGTACAAACTTGCCTAGACACAAGTACCCAATGTAGATCCTGAAACCATCTTAAAGACTTAAAATCTTTTATAAAATGGTATTTGATTATCGTAAAACTCACGTTAATTTGAAAAAAATTCATATCCAAACTCCTGGACCAATTAAAACATCTTACTTCGTTTATTCTATGCATCTAATTTTTTCTAAAAAAAAAACTCTGATCGGGAAAGCGTAACCAAGTTCGGCGTTGATTTAACTTAGGGGTTTCTGGTTCGCAGAATGTTTTCGAGAGATTTGTAATATGTTAAGGGAATTGTAATGTAGTCTGAATGAATTGTAATCTGTTAAAGAAATTGTAATTGTAATTTGAATTAGTTGTAATACAATTCAATTGTAATAATAATAATAATAATAATAATAATAATAATAATAATAATAATAATAATAATAATAATAATAATAATAATAATACTCGTTCTTCCCTTCTCATTCTCTTCTTTTGAGGAACTTGAAAAGGATGCGATGACTTTATTGAAGCGTGATGACATCAAATAAGTACATATTATTATCATTATTTATTCTATTTATTTGACTTGTTTTATATGATTATCTATGATAATCGATATTTAATTGTTTACTTTAGTAATTCTCAAGTAAAAACAAGCAACTGGTAAAAGTTAGTGATTTTGGATGAAATATGAAGCTAAATGATCAAGATTGGAGGAGTCTACTAAACGATGATTTAAAAACCATTGCCTGACTTTGAAGAATGTGCCGCATCTAATTTATTTGATGCGCTGCATATGAAACTTTGGTCAACGAAGAAGAACCAACTTGTTTTAGCTAAGATACACAGAATCACAGTTCTGACATACGACACATCACTATCCAGACTTCACTAAATACAATCCAAGATACTGAAGGACATTCGCCGCATTACATTGAAGATACGCCGCATCTGAAGACGGTGTACGAATATTCCAGAATATATTAATCTTTGACCCCACGCGAAGTTAAGTCAATGTGCCGCATCGACCCCTCAATAAATACCCCAATATACAGCCGGATTTCGTGTGCCATAAACCGTAGAACGAAAAAAAAGAAACCCTAAGGAGAAAAATACATGCAAAAAGGCAACACACGACACACCAAAGTGAAGATTTCATTGCAGTAAGAAGGTTCTGAATGTGTTTTAACTCAATTAAGTAGTTTTGTTTTATTGTAATAGTTAGCTTTAGTCCATCATAATTGATGGGCTTGTGACCGCCATATTGCTCCCCTTAAAATTGTTTTCCCATTGATTAAAGTTTATATGATGTTTTTTTGGTTCTTGTTATTTGCGCTTTGATAACCTTTATGTCTAGCAGTAGCAAGCTTTGGGCCGCCATACCCCTCCTACGATTACTTCACTAGCATTATAAGTTAGTGTAAGCCTGTAAAAAAAAGGTTAAATAATTCTTAAACATAAGTGATCATTAAGGGTTTACTCGCCTATAGTCAAGAAGCACGAGAGAGAATAGTTTACGATACTCATCATATAAAACTAACAATAAAATAAGTGACAAACTACTTAATCATTAGTCAGGCCTTCCATCTATTTAGTTATCTATCTGTGTATGTGTTCGCCGTTCGCTGTATTCTACTCAATAGTTTTAAGTTTAGTTTAATCAAACTAAATCGTGCCAGTCTCTCAGACTGAAAAACCCCTGCATTAGATTAGATTCTAAAGCTAACTTAGATATTAAAATACTGATAAACATTCTAGTTATTAATGTTCCACTCTTAGTGATCGACACTCTACTAACCAACTAGGCTACATTGATCGGGTACACTACTCGTTAGTGTGTGCTATAGGATAAGTCGGCTATTATATATTAAAACTTGAGTAAGGATATTCTACAACGACATAGCACGTCACATCAAATTTTTTGGCGCCGTTTCCGAGGAGTAAATTGTTTAATATCTGTTTATTTATTAGTATTTTAATTAGGTTTTCTAACTTATTTAGTTTTTGTATTTTTAGATTTTTAACTGCTAACTTTGTTGTATATTAGTTTAATTGCATTCATTGTAATATTCTGCATATTTTTTGATTTCTAGTTAGTTATTTTCTCTATTTTTGTAATTTTTGCTTTTCTTATTTTTTTGCATTGTTTGCTGTTTGCTGTATTTTGCTGATACAAACGATGCGGTGCATCTGATTTTTCAGATACGGTGCATTACGTTTTAATTTTTTATACAGCGTAATTATTTAATAATCTGAATACGGCGCATCTATCCCCTAGATTCGGCGTATTCTGTTTTTAATTAGATTTTTCGAAAACCCTAAACGCCATACAACATATCTGCCGTATTGATTATTTATTAAAAACAGTTAACGAATTTATTAAATTATCAAGAAGCGGCGCATTGATTTTAATCGATACGGTGCATCTTTATCTAAATAAAAAAATCTTGTATTTTGAAACGTAACGAAGATACAGCGTATTAGCTTTTGCTTATACGGTGCATTTAATTTTAAACAGATATAATTGATTTTAGATAATTTTAAACATACGGCGTATCTAATTTATTGATACGGCGTATTGATTTTCTGAATAAAAGTCTGATTTAATTTTAATGTAATTAGATATGGCGTATCATTTTTAAAGGATACGGCACATCGTCTGCAGATATTAGCAAACTATTATTTTACTTTGATTGTTTCACTCTTCTTTTGCACGAGTAAGTTTTATTTCAGAATAATGGACGAATCACACGTCACTATGGAATAATATATTCTGAATCTAACTGGATAAGCTTGTTGGAATGATCAAATCTTCGACAACTGGAAAATTGCAATGTACGGTAAGATAAGAAGGGAACTCAATGAAGGTAACATTGAGTGTCTTCGATTATTTGAAACTAAATTTTCATCTATTGTTTATAATGATTCACTTAGTTATAAAGAGGATTCTTTACCAAATTTCTGCCTCATATTTAATGATAAATGTAAAACCTCGCAAAAATTCATATAATTAAAAACGTTTAATTATATATTAATCTCTGTCATTATTGTAATCACCATTTTTACGGGGAAATTTAAAATTTTCTTATTATATTAAAATGGTCACGATTACGATATTGCAAAATTCACCAAACGACAAAATAAGTTCTCGACACGATTAACAAAATATTAATAAATCACTAATCCTAATTAATATAACTAATACAAACCAAACGGGCCCTTAATAAACCTCAGCCCAATGGCTCGTTCACTATTCATCGGCCCAAGGCCAAAGCCCAAATTTTCTTTTATTATTCCAAAACAATCGACTAGACCCCCTCCAAATCACCTCGCGTATTCCAAATTTTTACACACGACACATATATATTTTTACACCATCTCGTTTACCACCTAGCCAACTATTAATGTGTCAAATCCCAAGTTCATTGGATGACGTTTGATACGTTTTTTAGGGGCAAAGTGTTTGACGAATATTCATAGTAATCGATTCATATATTATTCAAAACTTAACCGTTTTGATTCCCGTTTGTTCCTAATTGTTCCTAATAACATTTCTAACATGTTTTCATGTTTAAATATCATCTATGATCAGCTATAATCCAGTAGTATGAAATTAATCTATTCGTGTATGAAAAGAAAGGATGGTCGACATCCTTGTGATTCACCAAGACACCTTCCTAAATTCATGCACTCTCATACCTTATTATAACAATATAAATTCACCCTAGAGCCTAGGTTTTACTTACATGCATTGTTCAAATGGTTTCCTTGAAATGTTTCACATATACGTGTGATATATTGACACCATATATACGTTACATGCATGCATCCGTTCCCCACAATTCTCATACACCTCTAAATATTTCTTTCTTCCTAAAAACTACTTCTAAGAGCCATAATTCGATTGCTATATTGTTTGGATGCAAGAAAAGGATTTTCGGGTTTAAGTGATACGTATATTATTTGGGTTATACGTTAGACGAGATTTTCCTTATGCTCCATCCTTTCCCTCTCGACTCTCTACCATCTAATGGGGTTGTAAGTTGTTTCCTACTTGTTTCCATCAAGTTCACACGTTAAACATATCACATGCATCATATTTATGTTTTATAAATCGTATATAAGCTTTAGGTGTATATTTACGTACGTATATATTTGTAGCAACACAAACGTGGCTAGCCTCTATCTTGGAAGGCCTATGAGTCACGTAGCACAAGTATCTCACGTTAGTTTTATGTTACATGCATCAAACAAACCCATTTTCAAATCATACACAATCGCATAAAAATTCATATAAACACTTAGTGAAATTTCTAACTTTTTCATATATATAAACGTTACCAACATGCTACAAAACACTCGTATATCATTAAATTTCATGTAACAAGAGTACCATATTATTACACGACTCGATAGACCACCTAGAAAACTACCACTTTCATTTGTATAACTTGTAAAAATATTCACGTTTCGACACACTAATTGACTCATTTTGAATCGACATTTAACAAGATTTTTCAAATCCAAACTTTACTTAAAAACTTAAATATGTCGATTGGGCTTATTTAAGGCCCAACAAGAGATAATGATCCATAAGCCCACTGGGCCCATATGAAATGTTTTTAGAATCATAAAAATAGCCCAAGTCCAGGCCCAAAACAATTTACATGCCCTCGCCTCTAAAAATCTTAACGGGCCTTGAAATTGTTTCGTTAAAGGCCCATAAGCTAAAAAATAAGCTTTTCATAAAATAAGCAGTTAAAATAAGCTTATTATTGACTTAATAAGCTACGGAAATTTTTAGAAAATTTTTGTAATCATTTTTGTAATTTTGGACTAAAAATGTAACGCGATGACACTTAGGAGGACTAAAACTGTCAAGGACTGAAAAGTAGTGACTGAAAATGTAAAAACAGAATCTATAGGATATAATTTGATATATTGTCATATTCCAGGACCAATAAGTTATATTGGACAAGTAGTGGACTATAATTGTAAATTTGATATATTATCATTCCTGTATCAATCAAGGTGAGTCATAGCCCCATTTCCAATACTTGTTTTTAACTCATTGGGGAGATACATGCTTACATATACTTTGATAATTTGATAAGTATATGAATAAATTACATGATTCAAATCAATTTCCTTATTAATAATTATCTGATATGGTTTATAATTTAATGTGTGATATATACAATACTTGACGAAATACTTAATTGAAATACTGATACTCATATAATAGTGCTTCCAATTTGATTATTGTGGTATGTGATATATATATATATATATATATATATATATATATATATATATATATATATATATATATATATATATATATATATATATATATATATATATATATATATATATATATTTTATTGATGAATTACTTAACTGAAATACTGATACTCATATGATAATGTTTCCAATTCGATTATTGTGGTATGTGATATACATATGTTACTGGTGAAATACTTAAACTGAATTACTGATACTCAGACGATAATATTCCCAAATTGATTACTGTGGTATGATACTTGATTTTATGATGCTATCTTGAATGATCCCATTATTACCTTGATATTGCCTAAGTTACCTTATCGCCATAAAGTCCCTTAATCATGAGCCATTAATCACTGTTATGTGAGCGCGAATATAGTGAACAGCTTCGAAACCTGTTAAGGATTGACCTCTTGTCCCACTAGTACTCGACGGAATGCCATTTGCAAATGGTTAGTCGTATTAGTCGTGATACACTATATTTGAGTAAAAATAGGAATTGGCAAATCATCTATTACACGAGGGCGAAATTTATCGTTGATTTGATAAAACACCCCTTTTGAATGGTATATGTTATTAAATTAGCATCATGAGTTTCCAGCTCATGTTAGGATTATTGATTCCTTACTTGATTTGATTGAATACTTATATAATTTATTTGTGATTATAGTCAACATTACTCAATACTTGTTTCATTACTGTTTGTATTTTATCAATACCAAATATATCTTAAATCTATCAAAATAAATGGTTTTCCATAAAACTCTATGAACTCACCAACCTTTGTGTTGACACTTTTAAGCATGTGTATCTCAGGTAATTTAAAGGAGCAGGACAAGACACATAGCGGACATTTATTACTCTGATAAATTAAAATTGTGTAAAAATCAAATATGTCATTCTTTCAAGCCTTTACAACTTTTAAAAAGATTTTAAATCAAATGGTTCATCTTTTATCAAAAATATTATTTGAATGACAAATAATTTTCAAAACGCTTCTTTTAAGCCGTTTTATGAGATTATAACTTCGATCCTCCCCGTAACACCCAAATTACTTTTCCGCTGCGACAAACTTAAATTTGGGGGTGTTGAAGATTGGCATCAGAGCTAGAGTTATAGGGAATTAAATGTTTTCAAACATTAAAACTATAACTACATTTTCAAAATAATGATTTTACACCATAACGTTTTATGCCCTCCGTGTCTGCAAACTATCGTGCTCAATACCTTATCTGTTGAGATTATCTTACATGTTTAGAAATTACTCTTACACAATAATTATTTCATCTGTAATGTTATATTTTAACATACAAAATACTTATAAAATATTATTCTCGGTTACTACTGTAACATGTCTTCAGGAACTCCCATGAATATCAAAACTACTCTCCATAATACTAATATCTCATCTATCAATCAAAATTCTCCGAATACTGAAGATCCTCACGTACAAATATCACAAACCCAACCTGATATAGAACTCACTCAGAGATCACCTCCATCATCACCTATTCGTTCACCTTTACGTCAAAGACTCAGGAGAGCTACTGAATCATATGAAGATTTGATTGGTGGCCAGGCAACATTCGAAGTTGGACAAGGTTCAAGCCAAGGGATATCATGGAAGAATGTTGAGCCAAATTCTCCGTTACCTTATACATCAGATTCCACAATACCAGATTCTCCAAATAATTTATCCTCACCTAACTCTCCCGAATACAATATAAGTACTCCTGAAACAATATGGAATTTTATTTATCGACAAGCCAGCATATTGGATGCTCACACTGAACAGCTAAAAGGGTTACGACCAACTCAATTTGAATGGTACGACCGTAACCTTGACGCATTGTTCAAAAGGGCGGATGCTGAGAGGCGAACAATGTGTGAGTTAGGAATAAAGATTAATGAGATAAAGGACAACACCAATCAGGAGCTTGGAAGTTTGGACTCCAGGGTCCGTTGTGCAAGAAGAGAACACAGTCATACACATGTAAGAATTGGAGATATTGAAAGAACCCTATGGATGGCCAGAGATGCAGCCAGAAACCAGGGTCAAAAGATTGCCGCATTAGAGAATATGTTGGCAAATCAAATGAACATGTGTCAAGAACGTTTCTCAAACATGGAAGCTGCACAACTTGAACTTGAGAAAGAAGTTATATATTTACGTCAGAGGCGTAACTAATCTTAAGTTTACAAGTTTCCTTGTTGTTCCTACTAAACCAAATAGTTTTGGTTAGTATTTCATGTAATGTTCAATAAATCTGAAACTTCAGAACTTGTAATCAAAACATATTGTATAATAACATCCTTTCTGTTATATCTCTATGTTATGAATTAATCTTTTCTTTCATATCAATCATACATGAAATGAATCCTCATATCTTCATGCAAAAATCTCATCATTTGTTATTTTCTTGGATAACCAAATGATTCTATTCAGATCAATGGAGTATTAATAAAAGATCTTGTATCGTTTATCTTGCAAAAACAAACAGACAAGTTATTAATATTCTGTTTACCTCTGTAATATTATTCAAATCTACCGTAAGATTTCTTACAAATTGTTAAGATTTCTTAAACTTACCATAATTAACCTAAAATTTTAAGAATCGTCTAAATACCAATTTTTGAAAGGGGATTTAAAGAATGAAGAAAAGATTATTGAACTTCAATTTTAATAGACAAGTCGGTTAGTTCCTTAGTAATCCCATATCAAGAGTTGATCATTGATGAATGATACAACAAAGACATATCTTGAAATTAGATTACAGTAGGGAGTCAATTCAGTCTATCATCAATGAAATAATTAACTTCGTTATTTAAATTATTCTGATATTATATGGATTCTAATGTTGAGTTTCATTTATGATTTCAGAAAATGGACAACATGAACAATGCATATCAATCATCATCAGAAATCACCATGACTCCTGGAGCTATCCAGAAATTTGTAAAAGACATAGTGTCGGTGGTATTAGAAGGGACTACCGTAGTTTATCCGAGAAGAGAGACGGGTATACTTGGTAATCAACACCCTGCAAGTTTCATGAAGTATAGGCTACCTCACATAAAGATTCAAGAAGGAATGATCAACCCTACCATCAACCATCATCAAGGAATTAGGCATGGGGTTATACCAAATGGAAATAATCAAAAGAGGAAACTCCCCGAGATAGGAACCATCAATCCCATCTACTGCAACATCATTAATGCTCAAGACCGTTATCGTAAACATCTAGAAGATCGTATGAATTATCAACGTCAGCTAGAACACAATCAGAAAGCTAATAGAAATTGCCTCGTCACACCTGTTACTGGAAGTGGTTATCATGGAAATCTACCCTGGTGTCAAAAATGTAACCAGCATCACACCGGAATCTGCAGGGTTAAATGCATGAAATGTCAGAAAACAGGTCACCAGGCAATTAGCTGCAGGACTAAGGACAGGAAAGGACAACCAACAACAGTAGTGTGCCATGGATGTGGTGGAAAAAGGGCATTATATGAGTCGATGTCCAAACTACAATGTTAATTGGAAAGCCAAGACCTTTACAAGAAAATGAAGAATCTATAAAGACCTTGATAGTATCGAGGGAATGGCAACTAGATTTACACAGATGAATAAATTCCTGTTGTAGATAAATAAAATCTAGTTTAAAATTTCCTAAGTTGTATCTCTTTCCTGTATTTCACTTCAAGTTACGATGGATGTAACTTAAGTATAACAATAATCTTTCTACTGTATCAAAAAATCTCCCTTGTAATATTTCCATAATAATGATAATCTAAGTTAATTTCAATTTCTGTCTCATTTACCAAATGACAATATACTATATTTACTCCATAAAATTCTGATTTATAACATGAACTCTAAAATTTTCTACTTTATTTTTAAAAGGAATTACGTGTTATATTATAAAAACAACACGTTGAACACCATCTAAAACAATTTATAGAAATATATGATTGAACCAAACATCACATCATTTGATCCTCAATTATACATAGCCTGATCAACTATGTCTAATTTAGGAAGAATTATGTTATGAAAGGAACAATGATATTTTCAAGTTTTTAAATAACAATCTTCATTCCAAAGCAAGATATAGAGCTAAAATAAACTGTTCATAAACAATACATTGAACAACCCACAATAAATACCTATCTTATCTAATCACCATTATGATAAGAAATCAACAAAAGTACAAGCAAGAGAACACAAATAATTCACAAAAACTGATAGAAGACTCCAATAGCAAAACTTTTATTAAAATCCATAAAAATTAATACATAAACAAATAATTAGCATCGGAAGTGCTACCGTTACAATTATTACAATATACACCAAGGAATCTTCAATAGGTTGATCCGCTATGGCAAATAAGACTCCCACCAACAAAACAATAGCAAGAGCCACCACAGGATGAATCACCTTAATTATGCTGAAAAATAAATATAAACAAAACATTAAAAACAATACTGAGACAAATTCTTAAACATAAAAACAAAACGAGTTTTATTCCTTATTCGTTACAAGTACATAGAAACATAACAAGAACTTAATTTAAAACAACCCTAGCTCAAGAATTTACCCCCAGATCTTGTCGACGGTAATGGCTAGGATAGTGAGGGGTACGACGAACATCAAGATCGTGACCAAAAATCCAAAGTCTTCATCCGGAACATACGCTAAGTAGATAGCGGCAAGGACGACATACACAATCGCTAAGATGGTTATGAGGTGCGGCATTTTGAGATGGAAAATGAGAGGAAAGTGGTTAATGGAAGAAGTGAAAATTGGAAGTGGTATATATAGGCTAGAATATAGCCGTTGGGCACTATTCCTGACCGTTGGACACTATACACTAGCCGTTATTTCACTATTCATGACCACTATTTTCAATATTCACAACCCTTAAATACGTCAGTTACCTTGTCTTGTTTGGTACAAGTAAATCTAACTGAATCACGTTTCCTTAATTTTAGGAATAAAAATCTCTCGACAACTCTCTGTTCAAAAATTCTTTACTCAAGTAATCACATTAAATTTGAATTTCGGGACGAAATTCAGAATGACATGTGGGTACTGTAAAACCTCGCAAAATTCATATAATTAAAAACGTTTAATTATATATTAATCTCTGTCATTATTGTAATCACCATTTTTACGAGGAAATTTAAAATTTTTTTATTATATTAAAATGGTCACGATTACGATATTGCAAAATTCACCAAACGACAAAATAAGTTCTCGACACGATTAACAAAATATTAATAAATCACTAATCCTAATTAATATAACTAATACAAACCAAACGGGCCCTTAATAAACCTCAGCCCAATGGCTCGTTCACTATTCATCGGCCCAAGGCCAAATCCCAAATTTTCTTTTATTATTCCAAAACAATCGACTAGACCCCCTCCAAATCACCTCGCGTATTCCAAATTTTTACACACGTTACACCATCTCGTTTACCACCTAGCCAACTATTAGTGTGTCAAATCCCAAGTTCATTGGACGACGTTTGATACGTTTTTAAGGGCAAAGTGTTTGACGAATATTCATAGTAATCGATTCATATATTATTCAAAACTTAACCGTTTTGATTCCCGTTTGTTCCTAATTGTTCCTAATAACATTTCTAACATTTTTTCCTGTTTAAATGTCATCTATGATAAGCTATAATCCAGTAGTATGAAATTAATCTATTCGTGTATGAAAAGAAAGGATCGTCGACATCCTTGTGATTCACCATGACACCTTCCTAAATTCATGCACTCTCATACCTTATTATGACAATATAAATTCACCCTAGAGCCTAGGTTTTATTGACATGCATTGTTCATATGGTTTCCTTGAAATGTTTCACATATACGTGTGATATATTGACACCATATATACGTTACATGCATGCATCCATTCCCCACAATTCTCATACACCTCTAAATATTTCTTTCTTCCTAAAAACTACTTCTAAGAGCCATAAGTCGATTGCTATATCGTTTGGACGCAAGAAAAGGATTTTCGGGTTTAAGTGATACGTATATTATTTAGGTTATACGTTAGACGAGATTTTCCTTGTGCTCCATCCTTTCCCTCTCGACTCTCTACCATCTAATGGGGTTGTAAGTTGTTTCCTACTTGTTTCCATCAAGTTCACACGTTAAACATATCACATGCATCATATTTATGTTTTATAAATCGTATATAAGCTTTAGGTGTATATTTACGTACGTATATATTTGTAGCAACACAAACGTGGCTAACCTCTATCTTGGAAGGCCTAGGAGTCACGTAGCACAAGTATCTCACGTTAGTTTTATGTTACATGCATCAAACAAACCCATTTTCAAATCATACACAATCGCATAAAAATTCATATAAACACTTAGTGAAATTTCTAACTTTTTCATATATATAAATGTTACCAACATGCTACAAAACACTCGTATATCATTAAATTTCATGTAACAAGAGTACCATATTATTACACGACTCGATAGACCACCTAGAAAACTACCACTTTCATTTGTATAACTTGTAAAAATATTCACGTTTCGACACACTAATTGACTCATTTTGAATCGACATTTAACAAGATTTTCCAAATCCAAACTTTACTTAAAAACTTAAATATGTCGATTGGGCTTATTTAAGGCCCAACAAGAGATAATGATCCATAAGCCCACTGGGCGCATATGAAATGTTTTTAGAATCATAAAAATAGCCCAAGTCCAGGCCCAAAACAATTTACATGCCCTCGCCTCTAAAAATCTTAACGGGCCTTGAAATTGTTTCATTAAAGGCCCATAAGCTAAAAAATAAGCTTTTCATAAAATAAGTAGTTAAAATAAGCTTATTTTTTACTTAATAAGCTACGGAAATTTTTAGAAAATTTTTGTAATCATTTTTGTAATTTTGGACTAAAAATGTAACGCGACGACACTTAGGAGGACTAAAACTGCCAAGGACTGAAAAGTAGTGACTGAAAATGTAAAAACAGAATCTATAGGATATAATTTGATATATTATCATATTCCAGGACCAATAAGTTATATTGGACAAGTAGTGGACTATAATTGTAAATTTGATATATTATCATTCCTGTATCAATCAAGGTGAATAATAGCCCATTTCTAATACTTGTTTTTAACTCATTGGGGGAGATACATGCTTACATATACTTTGATAATTTGATAAGTATATGAATAAATTACATGATTCAAATCAATTTCCTTATTAATAATTATCTGATATGGTCTATAATTTAATGTGTGATATATACAATACTTGACGAAATACTTAATTGAAATACTGATACTCATATGATAATGCTTCCAATTTGATTATTGTGGTACGTGATATATATATTTTGCTGATGAATTACTTGACTGAAATACTGATACTCATATGATAATGTTTCCAATTCGATTATTGTGGTATGTGATATACATATGTTACTAGCGAAATACTTAAACTGAATTACTGATACTCAGACGATAATATTCCCAAATTGATTACTGTGGTATGATACTTGATTTTATGATGCTATCTTGAATGATCCTATTATTACCTTGATATTGCCTAAGTTATCTTATCGCCATAAAGTCCCTTAATCATGAGCCATTAATCACTGTTATGTGAGCGCGAATATAGTGAACAGCTTCGAAACCTGTTAAGGATTGACCTCCTGTCCCACTAGTACTTGACGGAATGCCATTTGCAAATGGTTAGTCGTATTAGTCGTGATACACTATATTTGAGTAAAAATAGGAATTGGCAAATCACCTATTATACGAGGGCGAAATTTATCATTGATTTGATAAAACAGCCTTTTTGTTAACGTCTTGCGTGTCATGAGGCTTGGTGCAATATCTATAAGGAAATGTATGTTTTCAACATATATTTAGATACAGCTGTATAGGAATTTGACCATACTTGAATGGTATATGTTATTAAATTAGCATCATGAGTTTCCAGCTCATGTTAGGATTATTGATTCCTTACTTGATTTGATTGAATAATTATATGATTTATTTGTGATTATAGTCAACATTACTCAATACTTGTTTCATTACTGTTTGTATTTTATCAATACCAAATATGCCTTAAATCTATCAAAATAAATGGTTTTCCATAAAACTCTATGAACTCACCAACCTTTATGTTGACACTTTTAAGTATGTGTATCTCAGGTAATTTAAAGGAGCAGGACAAGACACGGAGTGGGCATTTATTACTCTGATAAATTAAAATTGTGTAAAAATTAAATATGTCATTCTTTCAAGCCTTTACATCTTTTAAAAAGATTTTAAATCAAATGGTTCATCTTTTATCAAAAATATTATTTGAATGACAAATAATTTTCAAAACGCTTCTTTTAAGCCGTTTTATGAGATTATAACTTCGATCCTCCCCGTAACACCCAAATTACTTTTTCGCTGCGACAAACTTAAATTTGGGAGTGTTGAAATAAATTTGAATCATCTTTGCGTGATACTGAATGTCATGAAGTCATGTCTGAAAGGAAAACTTTTAAGAAAAGATTTGCTAAAAAGGGAAAGTTTAACATCTTAAACATTGATACGAATAAAGAAAAGTACTCATCGGGAGACAACCCGGATTATCTTTTTATATTTTTATTTATCAATTCTGTCAGATCTGCAGTAGATGCGGCACATCTAATCTAATAGATGTGGTGTATCAACTGATCAGATCATATCTATCCTTTATTCTTCTACATTTTTTATTTTTGAACTATAAACTTTCTGTCAGTTTCTTTGATGTGGCGTATCCCTGATTAAGGATACGGCGCATTTATTTTCTGACTCGTATTAATACCAGGCTCGATACAGCGCGTATCATTCAATAGATGCAGCGCATCTACTGACCTGATGAAATTTTCAGAATTTTTAATTTTAATTTTTTAAGTTTTATTTTTACTAACTACTAATAAGTTATTACACAAGTTGAATTTTCTTACTATAGGTGTTTAAAATTGGTGGTATATATATGTTTCTGTACTTTCCGTAGAGACGCCATTCATGGAGGTTTGAATGCTTTTCATGCATAGAAAGTAGAAAGTTGCTCACAAATGCATAATGAAGGATCATTCCGAGCAAATCTCATGTGTGTTTTCCGTTCTAATTCTTTATATTTCCTATTTTCAATTTCAAATTCAAACAACGAGGATGTTGTTTAACTTAAGTGGGGAGATGGAGAATTAGAACGCTTACTTGTCCTTATTTTCAAAAATATGCGTTAACATGTGCTTAATGTGCTTAAATTTAAAATTTTTTAACATGTTTTTGTTAAATCTAAATTGCATAGCCCCACACACAACTTCTATTATATAAAATTGTGAGAAGAGCGTATCCGTTTCCCAATATTTACCCAAATTCCACAAATATATGAGTGTGCCGGTGACTTGTAAACTGTAGAACTTGACTTGCATACTATTCGAGACCACCATAATGATTATTATTGATATAATTGGAGTGACTTGTCTAACTTAGTAAAATTCTAGGATTACACCCAAATAGCCTTTATATGTTATGTATTATTAACTAACTACATTAGTTAGTTAACCCAATATAAACCCTTTTGTTTACTCTCATTTTTAGAGTAAGATACCCCTAGAAAAATCTTCAGAGCCATTCCTTTCATTTCTTACACCTCGTATTAAAATGTTTCGCTGCACCTTTACACCTTAGCCTACCATGTAGATTTAAGTCCGTGGTTAGTTGCTTATGGCAAAAGTGTGTTTCCTGTGCTTGTGTGCTTAATTTATTATCTTTGGTTAAATCGGGAAATTGCACAATGCAATTGGAAGTGAAAGTAAATATTGTATTTATTGATTTTCGTGTGTTTACTACTTTCACTATTCTGCAGTTATTAGTATATGAAAAAATTATCCAGATTTATTATTATGTTGAAGAGGTGAAATTTTACACCATTAGTTAATGTTAAAAAAATCCAAAAAAGATAAAAAGAAAAAGAAAGAAGAAGTTAGTAAGTTTATTGTAAACCAATGATGTAAAGTTGTGTATAAGTGGATGATATCGTCACTTTTGTTGTACTATACTTATGAATTGCAAGGGAGTTGGCCGTTATGGGAACGCCAACTAATGTTTATTCTTTGATTAGGATATTTTTTAGTCTAATTCAGTAATTCATGTCTACCTAAAGTGTGAGTTTCCGTGTTAAAGCATAAGTTAGTCAATGATATGTGTCTTATTCATGGGATGGTTGGGAAAGTGATTAAGCCCATATAGGACTTAGTCTATTTGTTTTGTTTATTTTTATTTTACACCAATTTGTTTCCCAAATATTATCCATACCCTATACCGTATTGTTGTATTCGTTGTTAGCTTTCAAGCATCCGGATATAATGATGGCTATGTGAGAATGTCAAGTGTATGAACAAGGTAGTGACCATCCGTGTATTAGATTAATCCAATAACATGCCAGCGATCTTGTGTGTGACTTGGTGACCAACCGTTATGTAAATAACGCTCCAGCGATCCAAGAAGCATACTAGTGTCCATCTGTTGTTTGAAGCGTCGAAGACTCGCACCAGCGATCTACTAAGTTTATGCATGAGATGTTTGAACAAAGCTAGGCTTAACCCTAAGCCATATCAACCTTTTTTTAACCGCTCTAGACTCGTTACTCCTTAGCTTTAGTTGGGAAGATGTGTGTACTTGCCAAGCCTATGATAGAATATTCGTCACGATCGAGCAATTGAGCGAATTAGATTAGTTGAGAGATTGAGAGAGATATTTTATTTCTAGTTTGTTAAGTGTTTGGTTGTGCAATTATGATAAAACGAATAAGTATTTAATTATAAAAATACATCCTAATATCTTTTAGGATACAATTTCATAAGTTTAATCTAAGGTTTACTTGGGGACAAGTAAAGTTCAAGTGGGGGAATATTTGATAACATTAAATAAGTATATATTATTATCATCATTTATTCTATTTATTTGTATGCCATAAACCCTAGAACGAAAAGAAGAAACCTAAAGGAGAAGAATAAAGGCGAAAAGGCAACACAAGACACACCAAAGTGAAGATTTCATAGTAGTAAGAAGGTCCTAAATGTGTTTTAATTCAATTAAGTAGTTTTGTTTTATTGTAATAGTAAGCTTTAATCCATCAGGATTGATGGGCTTGTGACCGCCATATTGCTCCCCTTAAAATTGCTTTCCCATCGATTAAAGTTTATATGATGTTTTTTTGTTTCTTGTTATATGTGCTTTGATAACCTATGTGTCTAGCAGTAGCAAACTTTGTGCCGCCATACCCCTCCTACGATTACTTCACTAGCATTATAAGTTAGTGTAAGCCTGTAAAAAGGTTAAATAATTCTTAGACATAAGTGATCATTAAGGGTTTACTCGCCTATAATAAAGAAGCAACGAGAGAGAATAGTTTACGATACTCATAATATAAAACTAGCAATAAAACAAGTGACAAGCTACTTAATCATTAGTCAGAATTTCTATCTATTTATGTTAGCTATTTGTGTACGTGTTCGTCATTCGTTGTATCCTATTCAATAGTTTTTAGTTTAGTTTAATCAAACCAAATTGTGTCACTCTCTCAGACTGAAAATCCCTTGCGTTAGATTAGATTGTAAAGCTAACTTAGATATTAAAATACTGATAAACATTCTATTTGTTAACGTTCCACTCCTAGTGATCGACACTCTACTTACCAAATAGACTACATTGATCGGGTACACTGCTCGCGTTAGCCTTGCTTTTTTATAAAGATAAAGTCACACAAGTGAAATGGACTAGATATGTAGTAACTTACACCCGTAGGGACTACTTATGTATGTAACAATTCGCATTTTCAGGTTAATTACCATTCCCGGAAAATTTCACTATTCACTTTTACTATTCATTTTTCCCGAAATTTTCCCGAAACTTGATTTTTGTTTCTTGGCCTCGAGTGATAAATCATTTCCATGGCAAATTAAAAGTTTAACTTTCATAAGCTCATTTTCGTGAAAGTTATTAAGGAATTACACGTTTTAGGGTAAAACGTCATTCAGAAATTCTACGCACAACGAAACTCGACCGCGTTAAGTGACCCCGCATCAGAAAAATGTTTGACACACTCATGATTTATTTGAGAATTAATCGTGACTGAGAAAAACATGACCAAAATAAGCCTCGGCCGTGAAAAACTGGAATTTTCAGTTTTTAAGCATTTTTACTCAGCCGTAACCTTAGCCTATACCTGCACCGCGTTTCTAATACGATTTGAGTTTTCAACTTTTTAGAAAAAGTCAACATATTTTTCCCTCCTCCTTTGACCAAAAATCATTCCTTGATTTTATAAGTCATTCCTTGATTTTTAGGCTTTCGGTTTGATGTCTAAAAGACATTTAATACCAACCGACACTAGACTGAGCCCAGTCTAGACATTATAAGTCATTTTAAATCATTTTTATCACATTAGAAAAGTATCATTTTACTTTTTTCAATTTTACGCAATATTCGTACATTTTACGTATTACGCGTTTTAGACCCGTGTTTCCAGTTTTAGCAGGGTTTTACCACTCCAATGGAACCTACCACTCATTTTATATTTTATTATGGAGTATTTTGACATGTTTAACCATTCTTCCAAGTTTCGTATTTTTACGATACCCGGTTTTACGTTTCGTGGCTTAACCATTTACGGTTAGCATTTTACGGAGCCAAAACTAACTCAATAACTTGGATAATATCCTCAAAAATCCACACTTGCTCCCCAAGCTTGGCCAAACCGCCACTAGGGGGGGGATTCACACTAGGTGGCTTGATCTTGTGCTTAAGGCCTTGAGATGGTTACAAGTGTTCACCTTGCTCTCCAAGGTTGGACTAGTCAATGTTCTAACCTCCTCAAAGTCATATATAATCCCTCCCCTCCTCTCATTTAAATGCCACACTCACACACACCATTCTCTCATCCTTAGCTCATTCTCTTCCAAGTTTCATGCAAGATTCAAAGAGCATAACAACATAGAAACTCTAGTTAGGTTTTGATTCATCAAAACTACTTTCAAAACCTCTTATACTTTGGTGATTTCTCTTGAGTTTGAATCCACTCAAGTCACCTCAACCTTCATCATCTATCTTTCAAGAATACAAGAGTAGAAAGATTGCATGAAGTGAAGTGGGTTGAAGCAAGTCTATCAAAGTCATATCCTTACATGTTAACTTCCTTTCATCTTTGAAAGCCAAAAGTTGTAAGCCAAACCCTAACATGCTTCTTGTTGAATAATCATGTTCATGTTATTTACATATTATTCATGCTATATTATATCTTGTATTCATGTCCATGATGTATAAAAGTGAGTAAAACAAGTTGTTGTAATTGATTGACAAGATAAGTTACTAAAACAAGTAAACTAGTGACTTTCTTGGTAAGACCTGATCAAAATGGTAAAAATATGATGTTGGATCATTACATATTACAGTAGAAGACTTAACAAGGAAACCATATCAATTTGAACCACCTAAAACGAGTATACGAGTCAAAAGTTACGCCCATTTGAAGTTACCAAAGATTTCCGGCAAAACTGCCTAAACCACACTGTTTTGCATTCTGACTTTTTGAAAGTCATACTTCTGCTCCGATTCATCAAAAAGTTAAAACACAAAAGTTGTCCGGAACGCCGTTTTCGTTCAGGGGTAAAGAAGCTCGAGCCCTGAAAACGCTTTTCGAGTGATAATTTCTTCAAATTCTAAACAGCCCATTTTTAGACCAAAGTCATTACATATAGGTTATGGTTTATGAAGACCAAAGGGGTCTTATGACCTAGAATCAAGACCACTGATTGATGCGAAACCGTCAACCTAAATTGACCAAGGTATGGTCAACAAAGTCAAACAGCCTAGATCAATGCTCCGAGGAATACAGTGTTTTCCCGGGTCGTTTAAGTCCCGACGAGGTGTGATGGTTATGAAACGGTTTCGAGATCGGGTGAATTTGGATGGGAAAAGGTTTGTGTGTGATTTAGCTAAGGAATCTACAATGAAATAGCTTAAATAAGCTATATGAATAAGACGGGAAAGGAGGAAAAACCAGAAACGATTAAAACCTAAAAACGCGTACGTTACGTTTAAATAAACGTAAACGTACGAAATAAAACGCGAGTTTTAACAAAATAAAATACTTACAAAAGTGAAAATCACATTTTTACAATCCTAATAATAAAATAAACTTTTTAGAAAATTAAAATTGCTTTTTATACTATTTAATTATTTAATATTAATTAAAAACTATTTAATACTTATTATTAATATTAAAACAACTTAAATATAATACAATATTAATTAAATACTAAAAAGGTGAAAATAAAATTCCTAAAATTATAAAATAACTAAAAATAAGTTTTAAAATTAAAAGTAAGTATTTTTGTCTTTTTGTGAATTTTATATTAATTAATTACTAATTAATTACTAAATACTAATTAAACTATTTTAAATTAAGAAAATTACTAAATGAACAGTAAAAATTCTAAGAAAATTTCTAAAATTATTTTACAACATATAAAAGCTATAAAAAATATAAAAACTTGATTTTACTTAATAAAAACTAATTATGCTATTTTAAACTTAATATTAATTAATAATTAATAAAACTAAAATTAATTCTAATAAATACTAAATGAGAAAATAAAAATCTGAGAAAATTAATATAAATACTTTAATATAAGATATAATTAATAAAACTATAAAAATGACAAGTACTTAATAAAAATTTAAAAATGAAAATTAAAATTAAATTACATTAAATAGAAACTATCACTTAATTTTAAATTTGTTTTTCTTGATTTTTCTTTTACAAACCTATTAAACACTTAAAAACAAATACTTTTTGTAAAAACAAACTTTTTGTAAACTTAAAATAAGCTGAAATGAAAGCAAAAAGCCACACAGTTGACTTTGGTCAACTGTGGAGAGAAATAAGCTTGAACCAGCTTATGTGGGTCCCACAATGGATAATTCAGATACAAATAAGCTTATGGGACTTATTTAAGCTAGAATCAACAAGTGGGGTCCACAAAATAAGCTGAATAAGCTCAATTAAGCACTTGGAAACTTGGAAATACTCAGAAACTGGGACAAATATGAGGGTTCAAACTAGGTGGGACCCAGGGTGTTTGAAGTCAAATGGTGGGTCAAACTTAAGAGTGTGGTAGGAGGGGAGTTCAAATGAACCAATGTGGTGGCCTGAGGACCACTGAGGTGATCAGAAAACCACCACCAAGTGGTGGTGGTGGCCTGATGTGCAGCTGCACAGGGCATAAAGCAGCCCTGCAAGTGTGTTTGGGCACTTGTGGGGCCCAGGAGAAAATTCACAAAAATAAAAGAGAGTTGGGAATTGAAAGTTGAGCTGGTAAACAAATAATAGAAACAAGTTTCACATCTTAAATCCAAGCACACAATTCACATAAATTCTTGCAAGAATTGAAAAAAAACTGAAAACATGAACATTTGACTTTTTAGTTCTTGAACAAGGCTTGACCTTTGTGAACTTTGATCCTCTTTTGATGATTGAAAATGAACTTTTAAGTGAAAATGAGGCTAAATCCAACTAACCTAATTACTTTTAAATGGATTTGATGGGATTAGGGAGTTCAACTGTCCACAGTTGACAGTTAAGGGGTAATTGGGTGGGATTTTGACTATGGGTGATTAAAACTTGGGTTTTAAGGTTTATTAAGTCTCACTACACCTAGTGTGGTATGTCTAAACTAAAACAACATCAAAACAACAACTAGAACTTAGCTAGATAGGCAGATCCAAACACCCCCTTAACAGATTACCACTATGATGTATGGCATGTAATATTGAACTAGAGTACATAAAAGCTAATCCTAAACACTAAAACAACTCTAACAAGCATTATTAAACACAAATAAACTATAAGCTTCAGCTAATAAGCTAAGAATAAAAAGAAATACAGAAATAGAAATGTTGGCTTACTTGGAAACTGAAAATATGATGCTAGAGAGACTGCTATATGAGCTGATGAAATAAGCTCATATAAGCTAAGAGAGAGCTTAATGAGCTTATCCAGAGGGTATTAGAGCTTATACAAGCTTATGTCCCCTCACTTATTTGTATTTTTGATTTTTGGTATTTTTTTTTTCTTCTTGTATTTATTATGAATCCCAATACACTAACTGATTTAAAATCTTTCAAAGCTTATAGTTAAGCTTCTGTGAGCTTGATAACATCTAAACAACAGCTAACTTTAGTAATAAGGACACAATGGTATTTCTTAATAAAAATGATTCATAAAACTGAATTTGCAATAACACTTGATTCTCAAACTTAACAACCAATTAAATTACATTACCAAAGTTTTATAAAACTTACTGAGAATAAAAATTACAACTTAATAGAAATTACAAATAAGGACGATTTAACTTAAACTACCCTAATTTAGCTCTACACTAACTACTACTTCTGCTGCTTTCTTTCTTTTCTTTTTATAGTCCTGGAGTGTTGTAGTATCTTTCCCACTTCTTTTTGACCGTTGGATAAGCTTCAATCAATCCTCATCGTTTAAACTCTATTTGGCGGGAAAATGGGAAGGGGCAGTTTGAGTGGAGTTGGTGGAGAAATTAATGAGGAGGGGGGGAAAGGTGAGGTTATTAATGAGAATTGGTGAATGTTGGTGAGGATTTTGTGGTGAGGAGGGGGGATAGGGGAGACAATGGAGCGTAGTTTAGGGAGGTAAGGGATGGGTGAACAGTGGTACGGGGGGTGTGGGTTTGACCGAGTCAACGCCAGGGGTGGGTTTTTATTTTTATTTTTGTTTTGGTTTTGGGCTTGGGTGGGCTAAGGTTATTGATTGGGCTTGGGGTAAGTGTGGTGGACTGGTTTGGTTGATCAGGTTTTGGTTTATGGGTTAAATAATAAAAAGGTCCAAAGGTTTTTAACTAAATAACATCAAGGACCAAAAGTGTAACATTCTGATTTTAGAGGATTGAAAATGTAATTTTCACAAATTTGTCAAAAGGATTTATTTATGCCATATGTGAAAATAGAAGGGCTAAAATTACAATTTTCCAAAATTTAAACCCCGAGGACCATTTATGCAAAATTCCAAAGTTTAGGGGTTAAACTCGCCATTTTGTAAAAACTTTTATCCAAGGATCATTTTTGCCACATTTTGATTTTCTAAGGATAAAAAATGACTTCCCTTTCAAAAATATCCCACCAGGGACCAAATCTGTCAATATTTGAAACTCCAGGGACCAAAAGTGTAAATTTCCAAAACTTTTTCAATTTTTCACCAAAGGACTAAATATGACAACTTATGATTTCAAAATGACCTTTGGTGATACTTTTCCATATTTTGAATATCCAGGGACTAGATTTGTAATTTTATGAAAGTTGAGGGACTGAAACTGCCAATTTTGTAAACTTTGTGCGTTTTTTGTTTGTTTTTAAACATTTTGCATCTAAGGCATATAAAACACACTTTTGGGATAAATTGTGCATTTTGATGCGTATCTGAGTGTTTTTGTATGTTTTGCAGTTCGGATTAGACCAAAAATGATGAGTGTTTGAGCACTCATCAACCACAACCATGGCTAGAGCCAAGGTTGAGTCTCAAGACCATGGAACAATGACCAAAGGTCATGGCAAGGCCATGACGAAATGACCATGTAAGCTTACTTAGGCGTAAACATGAAACAAAGAGTTGACGATAACTTGAACAAACAATTTGGATCTACTTCACTTAAAAGGAACCATGAGATATTACAAAGAGAAAATGGTCATACAATACTTATGCAACTACCCCTAATAACAATCTTCATGTACAAATAAACTTTCCTAAGTTTATTCAAATATCGGACATGTAATTTTTCGGATCAAAACTTATATCTATATATCTTATCAACTACTACAATAGTAGGGAGCCTCATGTGAGGAGTTCATTATGTAAGCCGTCGAGTTGAGTTGTGGATTTACGAGTTAAAGTGTCCTGGCTCCTCGAACGCTTACTAACATGACTTCTGAATTATGTCGGCCCGAACGGTAGTAAACGATATACAAAACATACATGTTTCATGAATCATTACTTTCAAAGACTTACACTATACATCATACCACATCATGGACTAAATGCAAGATATATATATATATATATATATATATATATATATATATATATATATATATATATATATATATATATATATATATAGGCACTACTTCATATTCTGTACTCAGATCCTAAGTCGCAACATTCTATTATAGGTTGCTCGTAGAAACCTTCACGATTCAACCGTTACATTCATTACTTGCTATCTTACTTAAGGTGAGTTCATAGCCCTATTTTCCATTACTTAATTGTTTTACAAACCCTTGGGGGGAATACATGCTATTTTAACCGAGCACAATGTTTTTAAATTGTATGCTTGCCTGATTGTTTTATTATCACTAAGTACCAGCTTTGCTAAACCGAGATCCCTTATTATGAACCATTTAATCACTTGCGAGGGTTACTTGCAAGTGAGCGCAAATATTGTGAATAGGCCTATTGGGATTGACGAATCCCATTTGTAGTGAATACGTTCATACAAATGCATTAATATTTGAGACCTGGGTATGACAGCAACATACCTACCGGGATAAAACCGCCGATCGATATTGGTACACGTTAACGTTTTGGTGTCATAAGCTTAGTGAATTAATAACCATACCGGGCGTATAATAACGTAGCCTACCTGTTTTGTTTTCCAACCATTGGTGTGAGCCTATAACTCACACTACCAACATATTGTGTTCAAACATTAAACAAACTCTATGAATATCACTCAACCTTTGTGTTGACCTCTCAAGCATGTATTTCAGGTTCATGACGATCAAGGATGGCACGGAAGGGCACGGATACTCAAGAGGGCTATAAATTTTATTATCATTCAAAAACTCACTTAATGTGATTTGTAAACATGGAACCAATTGGGACCTAATTTTGTAATCTCTGATATTTATACAATTTGAATGATAAATCTTTTAAAACGACTCAATTGGAGTTCGTTTTCTATTATTGTGACTATTGTGCCGTCGAGTAACACCCAGTTTGAATTCCGCTGCATCTATGAATTGGGGGTGTTACAATGTAAATGGGGAAAACTTAGAGTATGTTGAGCCTATAAATACCCCTCATGACTCTCCATGAGGGGTGTGGGAAATCATTAGGTTTTGTGTATTCATTTTTTCATTAATAAAGTTTCCTTTTATTCTCCACCCTCTCTCTACTTTCTTTCACTAAAAAATGAATACTTTCATCATCTTTGATCAACCAAGACCTCCCGAACCATATGAATCATCTATACTTTCGGTCTTACAATTGGCATCAGAGCTATGGTGTTCTTTTTAATGATTTTTTGTGGTTCGTATCATGTTTTTTAAACTGTTTTACCCGTATTTTTCGGATCTGAGAAAATTTTTTCCTTTATCTTTGGTGGTAGCAGTTTTCTACTATATTTTTGTATCCAAATGGTCCAAAAGTCACAAGCTTTGTATCATTTTTTCATAACAGTTTACTGCTATTGTACAACTTATCTTTTTGTGACTTTTGGTTCCTACCGTGAATCGTGGTCAAGACATGGTCAAGAAAAAGGTCGAAACAAATCGGAAAACTCATCGGAATCTGCAGAGACTCGCCGGAATCTGGTCGGAATTTCTTGTATAAGAAATTTTCAATATGTACTATTTTTCGAGAATACATTTTCGAAATGTACTAGTTTTCGAGAATAGGTTTTCGAAATGTACCATTTTTCAAGAATATATATTTTCGAAAATTTTTACTTTTTCGAAAAGCTTGTCAGATTCACGTTCTCGATAAATGTGTATTCTCGATAAGGTTCAAAAGTTTCAAAAATTTCTGAAGTTGGAAATAGTTTCGAAAATTAAAGTTTCGCAAATACAGTTGCATGATGAAAAAAGACCAACGAACACAAACCATATACCTACACTCGTGATGACCTCAGTTACATTAAACATCATCAGTCCATGAGCTTTATTCAAAAAAATGATGAAATGATTTCAAGAAGAACATCCACGTTTCATAGCGTGTCCACAAATCAAAAGCTAAACCAACTCTAATCTTGACACATCCAAACCTTCACCGTCACAACCAACAACTCTCCATCTCACATCTTTCGAACGGGAAATGAAAACAAACAATTAATGATCTCAGAAGCGTTCCCCTTTATTAGTAATCCGTACCAGATTTTTTTTTGAGTGGAACTGGTATTATCATTGATCTATTTTGTGAAGTTTTACTTCATTTGTGTCCGAATATAAAAGAGAAAAATTTAACAATAGTGTTAATTTCTTTCTTTTATTCGTTCAAGAACAATCAAAACGAATAACAATTAAAACAAAAACATGAACCTACCCGAGACCATCGAGATGATCTTGAAGCCAACAATGTCGTTTCTTCATTTTTTCTTCGGAAAGGGAATCAAGGCATAAGGGTATACGGTTCATAGCTTCTGGGTTTTGATTCGTAGCAATTGATTGTGATGTTGAGATTATTAATTTATTGGAGATAAGGAGATTGAATGTGTTTGAGATTAGTTCTGGATGATGAGAGGAGAGCAGATATGGGTGAGTGGGGGCGGACAAATGATATGTGACTTAGGGTTGTGGTATGAACCGTGTATTTAGGGTTATACATAGTTTAATCGAGCCTTAAGTATTGGATTGGATCGGATTGGCTTAAATGGATTTCTAGGGCTGAAATTGAATATAACGGACTGGTTGATTTACTTATTGGATGGATTCTTGGGCTTTAATGATATCACATGAAGTTTAATCGACTGCAATAATACTAACGCAAAAATGGACCTCCAAATTGCTATCTGAAATTTATATTTTGGGTATAAAATCTTTTTATAATTGTTGGCATTAATTGGAAGTTGATTGGTATTTTGGTAATTACTAATTTCACGGGGATACATAAATTCACGGCTAGAATTGGTTCGTTTAACAAAATGACTACAGGGTTTTTTCACGGTATTATCGATTTGACTTTGAAGTGGCATTTCAAAAAGTGTACTTATTTATCTCAAAGTCTAGGGGTGGTTGGATGCATGACTTTCGAAGATACTTGTTTGTGCATTCACGGGAAATGAGAGTGATTAAGACTTGGATTATCTAGTTATACCCGCTGTAAGGAGTTACATTGTAGTGCTCACGGGTTATAGCTATCACTTTAAGGAGTTACATTGTAGTACTCAGTGCCACACGCAGTTGTGGATAGTTCAAGAGGCGGAGAGTTCATATACTATTTGCTGTCTTGAGTATATGTCTCTATCTATGCTTAAAGGAGTTACGTTGTATTGCATATACTCACAAAATTATGCTTTCATGGTCTATCTATATTGCATCTGAAGTGTAAAGTACGGGTAATTATGGCATGTACACAAAATAGTATGATGATTTCGATAAATCGCAACCATCGGGAGGGAGAAGAACATGCCAAAACAAGTAGTGTTTCATCTCTAGTACGTTGGTTGTTCGAGGGAATTGTGCTTACACTAGAACCGAAGAAATACTAATGATGTGTACATCGAAGCGTATTACCAAACTTCTGTGCAATGTTATGTGAGTTATATTGTTATGATGCTCCCTGAACGACAACCATATGTCTACACTTTTGAATCTTCTTTATCCGTTGCGTGATGAAAGAGGTTGTCGGTTTAGGAGGGAGCAGGAAAAAGAAAGAAAAGGCTCACTAGTTAGGAGGGAGTAATAACCTAACTAGACCGTTACAGTTGAAGTTCAGAGCTACATAGATCTGTGCCGTCAGTGCCAAAGATCAAATGTCGAGATCGTCGGAAGAGAAGAACTTCAAGTCTACCTCAGTATCTTGACTACAGAGACTCTGCGCTTCAACAACGTCAATATAGCTTATTATTATTGTAATTTACTTTGTTTATAGGTCTCATTGTAACCATTCACGTGTGACGATATCTTGGAGGGAGATTGTTAGCCTTGTTTTTTATAAAGATAACGTCACACAAGTGAAATGTATTAGATATGTAGTAAGTTACACCCGTATGGACTACTTATGTAAACGGGGCAAACTTAGAGTATGTTGAGCCTATAAATACCCCTCATGACTCTCCATGAGGGGTGTGGGAAATCATTCGGTTTTGTGTTTTCATTGTTTCATTAATAAAGTTTCCTTTTATTCTCCACCCTCTCTCTACTTTCTCTCACTAAAAAGATGAATACTTTCATCATCTTTGATCAACCAAGACCTCCCGAACCACATGAATCATCTATACTTTCGGTCCTACAGCTCGTTAGTGTGTGCTATAGGATAAGTCGGCTATTATAAATTTAAAACTTAAGTAAGGACATTCTACAACGACATAGCACGTCACATCAAAACGGATCCGAAAGTTCTTTATAACTCAAGTAATTGGGGCACGTGCTGCTACTTATATATTTAGTAATATTAGCTTTGCTATTGCTAAAAGAGTGGGGCCCAGATAATATCTCGGCTTTTAACTAATTTCTTATAAATCCTTTCAAAAAATAATAATAATAATAATAATAATAATAATAATAATAATAATAACTCAAATGTGATAAAAGGTAAATAATTTTTAATATAATAATAAAAGAAATACTTAAATTCAATAATAAGTCAAATCATTAACGAAAAAATATTAATAATATTTTAGGTTTTAATAATAATAAATTTTAAGTCTAAAATATTATTATTATTATTATTATTATTATTGATATTTTAATTATAAAAATCTGAATTAAAATATAATTCAAAACTTTCTATCCAACTTACTATGTAATATGAATTCCCTCATTTAATATAATTGAAGTGATTGAATTACTATTACAATAACATCCAAAAAGTTTACATAATGCAATATGAATTACAATTTTTTTCATTCTACAAAGCATACAACATACATAATGTAATCAAATTACAAACACGTCTTAGATTACAACGAACAAAAGAGGCCTTTACACTTTATTACATTAAATTTAGTGTCACCTGCTGGTTTTCAATTACTCCGCATTACGCTTCTATTTAGCATGGTAAAAAAAAAAAATAATAAAAAATAAAAAATAAAATAAAATAAAATGTGTTCTATGCTAAGATTGCTAGTATGCTATTTTATGTTAAGTAATTGGGCTTATACAGTTGGGCCACTTCTATGGGCTGGTCGCCTGGTTGTTTCAGTCTTCCTGGACAGGTTTGTAGCATTTAAAGATCATAAAGAAGTATCCAAATTTAGAGCACCTTATATAAAAGAGGATACTTTTATATAAGAGCATCCCAAATGCACAAAACTTTTTACTATTTCAATAAGTTTTTTGAAAGACTTTATGTGCATTGGATACATAGCTTTTTGAAAAGCTTTTTAGAATGACTTAGCAAACTAAAAACCTTTCTTCAAAGTGGTATGCTTTAAATGTGGTATGCATTTAAAGCATTAAATACAAAAAGCTATCAAAACTTTTTTGCATTGCTCATGCTCTAAGTCATAGTTTATGAGTTTACTATACAATCAGCTTTGCTAAATAAATAAATAAATAAATAAATAAAAAACTATACAATCAGCTATGTAAAAAAAGTCATCCTTTCGTAAAGTCAAAAAGCTGTCCAATCTAGTGTATCGAATGGACGGATTTTATGAAAAGGCCAAACATTATAGACATAGAAACTAATAAAGTGGTACTGAGTCAAATAATTCAACATAGAAACTAATAAAGTTTTCATTAAATAAAAATTAAATGGATATATCTCCCCAACATTAGGGATGGCAACGGGGCGAGGATTATCGGGGATTATATTTACCATCCCCATCCCCGTTTCTCACTCCCCATCCCCATCCTCGCCTCCATCCCCAACGGGGAATCGTTTTATATCCCCATCCCCATTGGGGATCGGGGATCCCCACGGGGATTCGGGGATTTTTTGGCCTTATAAATTGAGCATAAAAATTACATAAGTAATCGAAATTATAAAGAATTAATCTATAAATGTCTTAAAAAGCATACATCATACATAGTTGGATTAATTAAAATGTCATTCAATTTTAAAATATCGTAAATAAACATCTCATATAATACAAAAATAAACTGTAGCGAATGTGTGTATTCGGACAAAATATTGGTAGAATAATATGTAGTTAGTACTTAACATTTTTAAAGTATTTGATCCACTAAATATCATATATACATACATATATACTTCAAGTATAATACTTGTCACTATTCACTAACATATACATATACAAGTATATGTATATTTACTTATACATTAAAAGTTCGGGTTCGGGGATTTTTGTTATGCCCATCCCCGCCCCCATCCCCGGTTTTATAATTCGGGGATTCCCCATCCCCATCCCCGGTCAACTCGGGGATTCCCCAGTCAAATCGGATTTGGGGATCGGGTCCCCGTCGGGTACGGATTTTTTTGCCGTCTCTACTCAACATATTGTATTTACTGAGTTGCTTTAACCGTCGATTCATTTTTCATATTTTGTGCGGATTAATCTTCTAACAGTTTTTTGTTGTTTTTTTCTAATAGAATTTTAATAATTATTTACGTCATATGTATATAAACGTTACAAGTAACACTTAATGCAGCTTTCACAACTATTTTATTTGTCGCAATAGATTCTCGTTGCAATGTATGGTACTCGGCTACTCGCCTAAAACTTTGTAACTAAGTGAAAGAAAAAGATAGAAATAAGTTAATACTTGATAAAGAAAAAATAGTTTCAGTGGACAAAAACTTGCATGAATATGCTTTATTATACTATTCTCATATGATTACGAAATAAGCCCCCGAACTCGAACAAGTAAACGACCTTTTAATAATGACAGAAAGCGAATGTTTGAAAATTTGATTAACTATAATAGCGTAAGAAATTCTTCTACTGAGGGTTTGGAGGTCGACTGTTAGCAGCCGAGACTCTAGAACCCCACTCGAGCAACTCTTTGCTCGTATCATCTTTGTGAGCAATCACCTCAATGAAGCACAAGCAATCCTTTTTAGCTCCCATTGCTGTCTCTATTGCTTCAATCAACTCTTCTTCACATAGCACCTTCACATTTTAAGCAGATTATATTATATAATTGTCTGTTGGTATATATTAAAGGTAGAAAAAATGGGTCAAACGGTCTCTTACCGGGTCAAAACAGATAACTTATGTTTTGGTGAAAATGGGTCAATTCGTTTTAACCCACAAATACTTATGTAAAAGTATTTACAAAAATAACAATACATATCTCACCTTTGTAGTCCAACACTTGCCCTCGCCATTGTGGAGTGCATCAACTAATCCAGTGTAGTTCCAGTTCTTGATCACATTATATAGCCCATCATGGATCTCTACTTCAATGGTGTAACCGCCATTGTTTATTAGGAAAATGACAGGATTCTGCCCACATCGCAGCATTGTCGACACATCTTGAGCAGTAACCTATAATTAAAACCAAATCATTATTTGCAAAGAATGGCATTAGATCAATAGGATTTGTAAGAATTAAGATGTGTATACCTGAAAGCTTCCATCGCCAATACAAGAAATCACTCGCTTATCAGTTGCGGCTTGTGCATACCCAAGTGTAGCACCAACAGACCACCCAATCGACCCATATTGCATCTGGAACTCATACCTACAACACTCATTTTTGTTAAACAAACTATAACTATAAAGAACATGTGTAAAACAAATCGCCACCCTTTTTCTGCAATTCTGCTTACCCGCATCCTTTTGGCAATTTTAGTTTCTGGCAATTAAACCACGAATCACCTGTTTCAGAAACCACAGCTGTGTCACAGGACAACATCTTTTGAATATGTTCGAATAGAACGTTGACCCTCAATGGCTCCTTAGGGGAACCTTTCAACGGATGTCCTTCAGGAACAAAAATCCTATGATAATTCTCATAAGCAGTAGTGTTCTTGTTAATTCTTTTAGCTAACGCTTGCAAGAAATCCTTCATCAGAATGCAACCAAAAGTGGGACCATTTCCAATCATGACACGATCAGGTTGCACGATCAATGCTTTCTCTTTCTTAAGAAGAAGAGAGTATCCTACAGAGCTGTAGTCATTGAATATTGGTCCAGCAAACACATAAGCGTCGGCTGACTCAACAATTTCTGCACAAAATCCTGTGCTGACAGCGCCCCAATATGTGCCAATGAAGTGAGGATGGTGCTCGGGAACCAGCCCTTTTCCTGAAGGCATTACTGCGAGAGCATAGCCAGATGCATCTGCTAACTCCATAAATGCCTCAGATGCTCGAGCAGCACGCAGTTTAGGCCCACCAACCATTACGGGCTTCACAGCCTTGTTTAAAAAATCAGCTGCAGCCTCAACAGCTGCTTCTAATCCCATCTTATTACTCAACCTACACAATATTAGAAATAAAGAAAAAATAAATAAATAACTCCTACACTAAATTATTAGCTAATATAGCTATACGAAAGATGTTTGTGGAACATACTTGGGGGATAAAGAAAAGGGAACTGGTTCTCGGCTAAAAGTAGGATGAGGAATTGCGGGCAAATTACAGCCAATGCTGATGTAAACTGGCTTGCTCTCTTTCAAAGCAGTTGCAATAGCAGTATCGATCAGTTCATGAGCATCTTCCATATTATTCACCACAGCCTACATAAAAATAACAACTTAAGTAATGAAATCTCACATTTTCATATCATATTTGATATAAATGAACCTGTCTACATACATTTTATCTTACAAATGTAAGGTTATATACCTGAAAGCATGTGACTGTCTGAAAGCAACGAAGCTCCTGGCTAAAATCTGGCAATCCGATGGTATGATGAAGAATTCTGTTTGTTCCATAATCGTTCGAGTTTGGTCCTCCAACAATACATATAATAGGTAGATTCTCACTATACGCACCAGCAATCGCATTAAGTACACTAAGTCCACCAACAGTGAATGTCACAACACATGCACCAACACCACGAGACCTAGCATAACCGTCTGCAGCGTATCCAGCATTCAGTTCGTTGCAACAACCAACGTTGTTCAGCCCGGGCTCAGCGATGAGATGGTCAAGCAAAGTTAAGTTAAAGTCACCTGTATTAGACAACATATACAATATATAAGATGTCGTATATCCCCATTTTGTATTTCTAACATTATATCGTGACACAAAAAAGTACACAAAGTTCGGGCCATAGGAATAAAACACGATGTATATATTTAATTATTTACCATGTCGACGAGAAATTTTATGAGTCGAATCTAATAATGCAGATTAGAATCGTATATATTATATATTAATATATTAGTACGATCATTATGGACTAGTTATCAATGTGACAATGTTCATTAAAAAAATTAATAAACAATGCAAACCGTAACAAATGAAAACGGGGTGTTTTGTAAGTTTTTTTCTAAAAACTACTACAACTAATGACAATATTTTATAAGTACAATTGTGATTTAACTTAAACTTAGACGAAATTGAAATTCAAATCATAAGTATTTATGTGAACTCAAATGATAGGTATGTATGTTAACGTGTTTGCTTAACACGTTTAAATAAACAGATTTTACTTACGCATAAGTCTTTCTATCCTTATATTTTCATTCAATGCATCTTTAAAGGTCGTTAAACTGCTAATGCATTTATACATTCAAATATTAAGAAGTAACCGTGGAGCAATATTTGATAAGTTTTATATTTTGATTTTTTATAACTATTACAATTTGGAAGCTAAAATTGAAACTCCAAAGGAACTTGCGGGAAACAAATGGCATGGTATAAAAAAAATAATAAATAAATAATAATAATAAAAAATAAAACATTTTGATTTTTATAGTTTTTCTAGATTAATATCAATATTTATTATGCAGTTCATAATATTGTTGAAATTGATTTATTTACAGTAGGAAGTTAAAGATTAAGTTCAAAACTTATGGTATCTTCCATACTACATCAAGCTTTTCCGATCTTAATTAATTTTTTAAACACGGATGTAAATAGACATGATTATGTTTTTTCTTTGTAACAAAGCGCAAGAGTGCAAGCGGATTAAATACATATACGAATCATGATCAAATGAGAAATTCTTAACGTGAGAAATTGCGAAATATTTTAATACAAACAGGTGATTCACAAAACAGTTACTAGTAATACATAATGTTTAGCTAACACATAAGTTTCCGCACAAAATCTCTGAAGCTCAGCTACAACCATACTTAACTCAAATGTAAAGCAAACATAAATATACAATGACTAGACATTTAGACAAGACAACAAATTCTATAGTATTTATTTGAAAGAAAGAACATGATAGAATACAAAGAGATGGGTGCATGGTATAGTAACCTGGTACAGAAAACACGTCCGAGACACCAATCTCAACAAGGCGACGAGCAAGGTGACGGCCTAGTGTGGCATCACCTGAGTTAAGTGATACTGGGGAGGATTGCAAGCAAGAAACACCATTGGTAGTTGGTGGGCAGCCAACGTTGCCACTAGGTGAAGTAACAGTATTTAGAACACCAATTTGAGTATCCATGATATTATTCTATTAAGAATTAAGAAAATGATTTTGAGTGTATGGAATAATGGTTAAGACTAAAGAGAGTATATATAGTGGTGTGTTTTTATGACAGATCGTGACGGAAAAGAAAAGATACAATGGGCATGCTGTGGGTTTGCGTGCTTTTAGTTTGTAAAAAAGGAATGTTTTAGATGTTTTTGATATATTTCGTATCAATTCGAATAATAATTGTATAATCATTAATGAGATTTTTTCTTATTTTGAGCAAAATTAATATTTGTGAGAAAAAAAGGAAGGTGTATTGCGTGAGAACAAAGAAAATAGATACGTTTTATTCTTTTGTCGTGAACAACATCTAAGTTACTAAGATTAAAATGGAACAAAACGTAGTGATACACACAAATCATTTTAGACTCTCTCCTCTACGTTTTTTAGATTTTAAGCATTTACAAATTACTAAGCTCTATGTACAATAAAATAATACGACAACACATAAAAATAATTGACTGATCAACATCTAATTAATGTTATTAATATAACACATTTAAAATAAAATAAAAAAAGTTTATTAAGCTTATTATATAAATAAATATAAAATAATTGTATTCTCAATTTCAAAGTAAAGATAAAAACCAAAAAATTATACTAAAGGGGTGTATGGAATTACGATTGGGTCTAATACCTAATTATCACCATTTATAAACGCATAAAACCCTTTTTTTCTATTTCTTTTTTCTTTTTTTGTTTGCCAAAAGACTTTTGATAATCAATTATTAGTGTTCTTAGACCTTTAAAGTGCCAAATTCAAGAAGCTACTCTTTCCATGTTTTTGTAAATCGTGGTTATGACATCCTATCCTATATACCAAAATATCCCCATTAAAAAATAGCAAATGAACGTATATATAATTTAAAACACATGTAGTAATAACTTTATGTAAATAGTGCCGTAGCTAAGTTAGCGGATGTCCTGTGTAAAAAATTTTATAAGGCCTAGACATAATGATGAAAATTTATTGTAACCATCTAACTTTAAGTTTTAAGAGGAGAGGAAGTGGGTGCGTGAAGAACGCGGGGAAGGTGGAACCCCGCACGGGAACACCGCCGCCTCGCGGGGAACCCCACACTGGGAGGTAAAAATCGGGACATTTTCACGCATGCGGGGAGAGGAAGAAAAGAGACGTTGGGAGGAAGGTGCCTTTGTTCACTGCTACTAGCTTTGCAATCTATACATGTTGCCACTGCTATCTATACATGGCTTGAAATGGTTTTTGCAAATCATTGTTTTAAGTGACAAGCAAATGTTGGTATATATACATATTCGGTTTATGCATGTTGACAAACCTATACATGTTGCCACGTTGCATGTGTTTGTAAAATGTTTTTTGAAAATATTGGCACGTATATGGTTTTTGCATGTTGGCATTACATGTAAAATGGAAAACATGCATCAACTTGAACTATGATGTAAAAATAATAAAAAAATAAAAAAAAATAAAAAATAAAAAGTGAGTGAAGGGTGAGTGAAGGTGCCGCCTCCAAAAATGAAGTGAGTGAAGGGTGAGTGAAGGAAAAAGTGAGAGATGATGTGGCGCAAAGGGATTGGTTGTGAGTGAGTGAAGGAGAGAGGAGTGAGTGATGCACTCCCCCCACCCTAATGAGTTCTTCGTCACTCTATACCACTTTGAGATGATATTTAGAGCATAATTGCATATATCGTTAACATTTTGAAGTTAGAAGTAAATTTTGAGGCTCTAAAATATATAAACATGTATATATTTTAATGCCCTTAAAATTTCGAGGCCCTGTGCGGTAGCACACCTCGCACACTCTTGAATACGGCTCTGTATGTAAACATGATAAAGAAGAAAACAAGAAAATAAGTAAGTATCATAGGCGATGCTTATACTAACGTTTTGGGTAAATTGCAAAAATGGTCCTAAAGTATAAAGAAATCGCAAAAATGGGACCGAGTCATAGAGGTGTGCAAATGTGCAACTAACGTTTCGGATAAGTGTAAAATAGACACCGAGAGCGTTTTTTCGTTAGTTTGCTCGTTAAGTTCCACGTCATTGAGGGTAGTATTGTAATTTCATTGTTCATTTTCTCTCCCGCCAATTATAATTGAAGGACTATATTTGCAAACAACGTAAACTCTTGAGTTAAAGCTACTAGATTACTAAAGTGCCTTTTTCAGAGTACATTAAATCCCCAAAACCAACCCAGTTACATATCCGTTGTGAAGATAATCAACCGTCAAACCCTAACCTTTAAAAAAGAAAAAAAATATATCCTAAATCGGAACAAAGGACCCAAGTTATGGCGAATAATGATAAGGGAAAGTCTTTGTTGATTAGGGGGGAGGAATCATCCGAAAAGTCGCGGTCCAAGGTTTTATTAAATGATGAAGTATTTGAGGAAGTTACGGAAAAATTTGGTGATGAAGTAATTGGCAAGTATGGTTCGTATGCAAACATATGGAAGGAGATGATAGAAGTTATTCTTCAACGGATGTGGAACAAAACCTTCAACGAACCAAATGTGGAAGGTAGTGGTGCGATATCTATTCCTACCATTGGAAGTGTTAGCGGTTGCTCCAATAAGGTGGTTGCAGAGACAAAAAGAGGGAGGGGAAGGCCCAAAAAGAAAGTAACTTTTTCAGTACCAAACGATAAACCGACTACAATTAATGCGTGGTTTTGCAACCTTGCAAAAGGTTTTACTTCTCAAGGGATCTTGAGAAGCTTCCAATCCCCACCAGGTAGTGTACCTGACCGATGTAGTATAGTGAGTGGCAAGTACGGGGGATTGATCGTTCTCCACAGGAAATAGTGTTCGTTATTAACTAGGTCTACAGGTGAGGGATGATTCTTTTTGTATTTTTATGTTTTATGCAAAGCAAGTAAAATATCTCGGGTATTGAAAGAGTGGGCGGAATTAGTTACTAGCCAACTAACTCAAATAACTACTTAAACAATAAAATAAAATAACAAGAAAATAAAATGTAGGAACTTCTTATATGGTGAAAAGTGTATTTACTTAGATTTCACTAATCCCTAGCTATCTTTTATTGATTAGTTGATTTGTCACAATTGTGTGGATGAAGGGTTGCATTCCTTAATACCATTCGTGGGGCCGTGTACGATCTTCCCCAACTCTATAAGCTTCTATCTCTTCCTATGCCGACACTATCTTATCATGGCTTCATTAATAGTTACTTATGCATTTAATACAACCAATAAAACCGTAGTACACATCCGATTACGTTTCTTAAGACGTTCAAGCAAGTTACTGTATAGGAGATTGGCCAGTTTTCTTAAGCCTAACGCTAAAATTAATCACCCACAGCAATCAATGACAAACCAATCAATCAATAATCAACAACTAGGTTTCATTAGATCTAAGTAAACACAAATAAACCTAAGTTAGCATGTTAATAGAAAGACAAGAATAAGAAATAATCAAACAACACATACACATATTGAATGATTAAAAGATAACTTATCTTCAATTAAACATGGATGAAACAAGGGTATGAAACCCTTGAAAAAGGTCTGAAATTTGTCTTAGGGTTTTAGCACCAAAGTTCCTCTCTAATGAATGAAAAATCCAAAACTATATATAGATTTTACAATCTGACGGCGTCACCTTATGGGACGTGACGCCGTTAAGTCACCGCAAAATTACTTCTTGGATTGCCTAGATCCACATCTGAAGCCGTCTGGTTCAACTTCACTCTGGGCGTCTCTCTTTAACTTCATACATGACGGCCTTGGCATTTTATAATGTGACGTCGTCACGTGTAAATCTCCAAATTCCTTTCTGGCACGTCAAGTGTAAAACAAATATCCACCTCTTGATCAAAATGTGACGACATCACCGTGTGACCTTTGACGCCGTAAGGTACTATTTCCAGCTTCGATTCATGACTTTGTCGTTTTCTTCACTTTATGCTCCAAAAACGTCCAAAATGCTCAATTTTTCAGAATTCTTATCCAAAGTACCTAAAATGACAAAAGAAACGATTTGAGGTAATATTTGATCATAAAAACACAATTAAGGGCTTAAATGACCCCCTAAAAGCGTAACAAAATTCTCCTTATCAAATACCCTTATACTTGAGATTTGTTTGTCCTCAAGCAAATGAGCTTTTATTCCAATCAAAATACAAGCTATGAGTCATTTAACATAAATATAAAAGTAATTACAACAAATGATCGTTCTACCTTAATCAAAACAAGTACGGAAATCATACACTAGCACCTCACAAATAGTGTTTGGATACTCTGATCTCTCGGGTGTTAATAATGTATATATCACAAATGGAAATAGAAAAGTATCATTAATTACATGTCATAGCAAATAGATTACCATAGGCTTGGGAAAGGATCAAAAACCTCCACCACTTTGGCGTAAACACCTAGTCTAAACTATCAAAGAGGTCTTTTAAAGGGTTTTAGCGTTAGGTGTAGAGATATGATAAACACAGTTTGTTGGATAGAGGATATTTTTACTGGTGGCAAGTTAATCATCTAGGTCAATTACATGTAAAATGCGGCGTTGCTGAGCCAAGACTCGACTCAACTTAAGCTAATCATAAACTAACGAAAACATAAAATAAACATAAAAGGAAACGGGATGGTAGTCCGTATGTTTTTCTCTTTCTTTTTCTAATTCTTTTTCGTTTTTCCTGATTTTTCGAACTTTTTTTTTTTTTTTTTTTTTTTTTTTTTTTTTTTTTTTTTTTTGCATACACTCTTGCCCTACCATCATAGAGAATTTACATTCCTCTTACACTTGAACTTTTACATACTTTACATGTAACTATTCTAATGACTCGAATTAAGATAATTAAAACACTTGGAATACTTTAAAACACGCACATATGGGGGTAATAATTGATGATCTTCCCCTATACTCTATAACACTAATACTTTACCTATGAGTCCCAATCGTCCCAAAACAATATGTATAAGATATGACTCGACTTAGCAACCATGTAATCAATTAGACAATTAACTAAGAGTTTAAACAAATAACAATAATGCACTAAAGATGAGTGCATACAAGGAAGGCTAAAGCGATTTGGTTGTACATTTGGGGGTGGATTGTAAACAAATTCTTTCTTTAAGTAAAATGCTTAAAGTTAGAAACGAAAAAGATATGCTCTGAGGGGTGTACTAGGGGTATCGTGTACTAAAAATGAGTACATCGCAAAGTGTGGGAAAATTACTTGACCAATGAAATCAATGTAATTATATTACGGGTGTAAAACAATGGTTATCCTAATGCCTCTTATCATGTAGTAAATCCTAACTACACGAATGTAGTCTCACTAGCGGTCTCGGGATGAATCACTAACGCAAGTTCTAGAATCTAAATACTACCGGTACACTCACAAGCATTAAAGATAAATGCTTTTTCCTAATGATCTAAAGGCGAACCTCACATATTTGGGGTTGAAATTTTGAGTGGTATGGCTTTTGTGCTAGTCATATAAGTCTTATCCATGAGACACTTATTAAGACTAAAGTTTCACTCCAATATGTTGCAAAAAAAATTAAATTTGGTGCTAAAATTGCCCTAACAAATATTTCTTTCAGTTTTATTACACATCTACTATTAAACAAACTAAAATCAAGTGCAATTGTAATCTCTAAGGCATCTTCATTTACCCCCCCCCCCCCCCCCCTTTACACTTAAGCCGAACATTGTCCCCAATGTTCAATTAAAAGATGTAAAAGTAAAGAAAATGAAATAATGAAACAATTGCTCGCCTGATTCGTTCGGTGTGGATAATGTGGTAACATGGTTAGATCCTCCTCCAAGAAAATGAACATAGAAAAGCTTCTCTTCAGAAATGTAAATCATCTTCTTGTCCAATATAACATGTTAATTCTGAAAAAGCAAACACGAAAAACCTCGCATAAAATTGGCGGTAAATTCTATATAAAATTAAATCCTAGAAAGCAAGTAAAGATATAATGCTTGTGGAATGAATATTTGCAGATTCCTGGAGTTTAAAAAGTTAAAAAATTTACAATTCCGGCAGAAAAACAAAACTTGCAAAATTTTCAGAAAATTAACTTCTGACGTCGTCAGGTTGGAATGCCTGATGCCGTCAAATTGATCTGACAGAAATTTTATATTTTGTTTCCAGAAAATTTTCAGAAAAACCTATGCCTTAATTCCTAGAATTCCTGCAAAGTATTCATTATGACTCGATACAAGCATTTGACTCAAACAAGTACTAATATGCATGTTAATTTAACATTGTTATCGTTCATGTTCAACTTGTTCTTAAAAACAAATTTGGATTTCGCTTACACTTATCTTTTGCAAACTACATTTATATGTGATCAAGACGAAGTTAAAAACAAAATAAAGCATTTTCACAATTTAATTTGAAACATGAACCATAAACAATATAAATAAAACATACATACGAAACAAATAAAATTAAATAAACACACAAACAAAGAAATAAAGCTTGGGTTGCCTCCCAAGAAGCGCTTTTCTTTATTAATGAGTCTTGTAGCTAGACTTAAAGTCATGCCCTATTACGTGACTCCATCATTGGTCACATCCTCTAGGTCATCCTCGGGTTCGGTTTTGTATTCCGGAACTCGTTGTATACATTCTTTGTAGAACCCCAACATTTTCTCATAACGTAGTCTACTCCTTTTCTCTTATCCTCATCACTCCTATAATATACCGCTTGCTTATGCTCCTTCTCAAGGTTTGATAAAAGTCGGTATTGCTCTATCATATATGACATTTGGTAGGCTATCTCATCGGTCTCCTCCTTGAACCTAAGACCTCAACAAATGGCTTTCCAAGCACTACTTGAGTTAAGCAATTATCTATTGCCGGACGAATATCTTCAACAATCACGAAATCGGTAACATACGTGAAGTTTCCTACAAAAACATGCAATCCCTTAACTCTTCCCACAAAGTTATTTATTCTACATATGTTAGGAAATATCCTAGGTCCAAGTTGCTTTTTCATTATCCAATTGTAATGGATCCTAGTCATAATGTTTATGGGAGATTTAAGATCGATGTAAGCTTTCCACACATGCAAATGCCCAATGTTGCACGGTATGTTTATATTAGATGGATCGCCCATTTTGATGATTGGTGAACCTAGGAAGTATGGTGTTGATGCAGGTTTTACCGACCAGGTTTTAATATTTATAAAGTGTCTCGTTTACCTAAAGTCTACCTAATTCACTATCGGTCATTGTACCCGGTCGTGTGAGGTATAGCTAGATGGTAAAGCCGAGGTCGTCCCAAGAGCTATGTGTGTGGAAATTATCTAAGTTTAGTGTCACGTATAAAAGGGGTTTTATGATTTGAAAGATTAATAAATAAGAAAATGTAAATGATAAAGCAAATAAGTAAATAGAAAGAAATCAATAAAGATAGATAGTGCTAACTAATTACTACTCTTGTTATTATTATGATTAGTTTTTTATAAGTGCATCCTATCATATCGTCTGGGGGTTATATACATTCAGGATCAGAGGGTTAAATCACCTGAATCTATCCTACACCTTGTCCTATCCCCGACTATTGTAAAGCCGAAGGTTCATTGGGCGGCGTGAACCTACGAAGATGTAAGAGTCATTAAGAACCTCTACTAACATGGACAAATCTAGCGAGATGCGGCATGGCCAGATCTTACACCCCCTCTAACTCCTTTAAGCGTATCGCATCGGTAGGTGGTCCTAGGGTTAATTCGCACATGTATGGTAATATTGCTATCACCAAGTCACATCCCTATCGGCTTGGTTCCTAGGGTTAATTCCCCAGGCCTCCAAGGAACTACTAATGCTCAACACTACCAGAACTAGAGTGTCCCAAGACTCGCCATGAAAGTATACAAACAATAGACAATAGATGCAAAGAAAACTAAATTGTAAAAATAACAATTTCATAACTAGGCTAACACCAAGAGGTGTTTAGCCACTCATGTTCATAGTTGCAGTAAAACAATGTTGGATTAATACAAATGTAAACATGAATCGAATACAAGACAAAGGAAACGATAAACTTATGATTGGTGTGTGAATCCTTCATTGGAAATGACTTCTATATGGCTAGAACTTCGTTCCTCCTGCTCCCTGAGTTTCTCCCAACTTCTGTGTGGTGAAAAGTGAATGAATAAACTTGGAATTAGGGCTGGTATTTGATGCAGGTTTTACTGACCAGGTTTTTAATATTTATAAAGTCTCATTTTACCTAAGGTCTACCTTATACGCACTAACAGACAGTGTATCCGGTCGTGTGTGGTATAGTTAAATGGTAAAGTCGAGGTCGTCCCAAGAGCTAAGGTGCGGAAATTATCTAAGTTGTGTCACGTTTAAATGGGGGTTTTGAGTTGAAAGATTAATTAAACTAATAAAAAGTAATGACAAGACAATAAAATAAATAGAAAGAAATCAGTAAGGAGAAGCAGTGTTAACCTAATTACTACTCTTATTATGATCATGATTAGTTTTCCTCAAGGTGCATCCTATCATATCGTTCGGGGATACGGTATTCATTTCGGGTCAGATGGTCAAATTCGCCTAGATCTATCTTATACCTTGTCCTATCCAAAGCTATTGTAAAGCCTTGGGGTTCATCGGTACGAAGACATAAGAGTCATTAAGTGCCTCTACTAACATGGACAAGGCTAACGAATGCGGCATGGTCAGATCTTACACCCCTCTAACTCCGTTAAGTGTCTAGCATTGGTAGGTGGTCCTAGGGTTAATTCGCACATGTATGGTGATATTGCTATCACCAAGTCACATCCCTAGCGACTTGCTTCCTAGGGTTAATTCTACAAGTATCTAGAGAACAACCAACGCTAATCACTACGGGAACTAGAGTGTCCCAAGCCTTGCCATGAAAGTAAACAAACAATAGACAATAGATGCGTGGAAAACTAAATCAATAACATAATAATTTCATAACTAGGCTAACACCAAAAGGTGTTTAGCCACTCATGTTCATAATTGCAGTAAAACAATGTTGGTTTAATACAAATCTAAACATGAATTGAATACAAAGTATAGGACTGAAAACACTTATAATTGGTGTGTGATTCCTCCCTTGGAATTGACTTGGATGTGGCTAGAACTTCGTTCTCCTTCCTTCCTGAGTTTTTCCCAACGTTGCTGTGGTGAAGAGATGGGAAGTGATATGAAAAATTCGGAATTAGGGTTGGTATTTCTAGGCCCCGATTATGTTACGGCGTAGCGTATTAGGGTTGTTACGCCGTAACCTTTGCAAATTGTGTTACTCCGTAACTTGATCAAGTGTTACGGGCGTAAAGTCTTCATGATAAGCTTCCTATGGCGTAGTAGATAAAGTTGCTACGCCGTAGCTTCTTCCTTGGCCTCGTTAGTTCTTTACTGCCTCAAATGAGATCCTACGTCGTAGCTTGGAAAGTTGCCTACTCCGTAGTGTTCTTTAGTGGACTTCTACGCCGTAACCTGTTATTGGGTTACGCCGTAGTCTTCATAAATTATTCATTACGCCGAAGGTATGAGAGCTTCTACGGCGTAATCTTCGTGAAGCCTTGCTACGGCGTAGGTAGATGAACCTCTACGCCGTAGTTAGTGAAGAATCCATAATTTCCACATATTTGCTCTAAAGTCCTTCCATTTTCGCGTAAGTTCGTTCTTTTACTCATTTTTACCCTGAAACCAAAATAGGAAGAAATAAGAGTATATATTCTTCATAAAAGTAGAAAAGATGAGTATTTTAAGGGGGAAATTAACACTTAGATTTGGGGTAAATTTGATGTTATCAGTATTTATAGGCCAGACTTTGCTAAGGCATAGCTGATTGAGTTGCTACGCCGTACCCTTTGTAAATCTGGGCTACGCCGTAGCTTGATCAAGTGCTACGGGCGTAGTTTCTTCATTGGATGCTTCTATGGTGTAGTTGCTAGGGTTACTATGCCATAACTTTCTCTTTGGCCTCGTGAGTTCTTTACTGCCTCAAATTAGGGTCTACGCCGTAGGTGGAGAGTTGCTGCTCCGTAGTGCCCTTTAGCAAATCTCAACGCCGTAGTCATGGAGTGAGCTACGCCGTAGTCTTCATTAGTCTTTGCTACGGCGTAGGTAGATGAACCTCTATGCCGTAGTTAGTGCAGAATCCACATTTTTCATGTATTTTCACTTAAGTCCTTCCATTTCCGCGTTTCTTCCTTCTTTTGCTCATCTTTACCCTGAAACCAGAATATAAACAAATAAGAGTATAAATCCTACATATGAATAGAAAAGAGGAGCAAATAAGGGGGAAATTAACACTAAAATCATGGGTAAATTTGACGTTATCAGGTGTCTCGGGGTCATCGAACAAATCCCTATGGTACGCACGTTCTTCCTTAGTGGGTAACCTAGCGAAGTAATCCTATACATCCTCTACTTCCTTTTCCTTATCGTTCTCAACTTCCTTAACCTCATTCTTAGATTCCTTATCAATTTCAATCCTATCCTCATCATCTTCATAACTTCTATCAACGTGCTTAATGGTAACTATGTTGACAAAGTGCACATGTTTAGATGATGAAGGATCTTTAACCTCAATTCCAGCACTAGGGTTTTTAACGCTTTTGTAGCTGGGGTTACCTCTTGGTTATTCAGGGCCTTTATCAAATTATCAATCTTATTAGTCATCTCATTTTGTTGTTGGTTGAATTCGGCTTCAAACCTAGCTATGCGGCCTTCTTGAGATGCCATAAAATTGGACATCAATCCTTCAATATTATTGGTACTACCATAGTTGTTGGAAGGATTGTTGTTGAAAGTACGGTTTGAGGATGAACCGTTTGATTGTAAACAATTAGGTGGATTGGAAGAATTGTTTTGGGGCGTGTTTTGGTTTTGTTTCCACCTAAGGTTTGGGTGATTTTTCCAAGAGGGGTTGTATGAATCACCATAAGACGTTCAAGCATCCGATTACGTAGTACACATCCGATTACGTTTCTTAAGACGTTCAAGCAAGTTACCGTATAGAAGATTAGCCTGTTTTCTTAAGCCTAACGCTAAAATCAATCACCCACAATAATCAATGACAAACCAATCAATCAATAATCAACAACTAGGTTTCATTAGATCTAAGTAAACACAAATAAACCTAAGCTAGCATGTTAATAGAAAGAAAAGAATAAGAAATAATCAAACAACACATACACATATTGAATGATTAAAGGATAACTTATCTTCAATTAAACATGGCCGAAACAAGGGTATGAAACCCTTGAAAAAGGTCTGAAATTCGTCTTAAGGTTTTAGCACCAAAGTTCCTCTCTAATGAATGAATAATCCAAAACTATATATAGATTTTACAATCTGACGGCGTCACCTTATAGGACGTGACGCCGTCAAGTCGCCTCCAAATTACTTCTCGGATTGCTTAGATCTACAACTGACGCCGTCTGGTTCAAACCTTCATTCTGGGCGTCTCTCTTTAACTTCATACGTGACGGCCTTGGCATTTTATTACGTGACGCCGTCACGTGTAAATCTCAAATTCCTTTCTGGCGTGTCAAGTGTAAAACAAATATCCACCTCTTGATCAACATGTGATGGCGTCACCTTGTGACCTTTGACGCCGTCAGGTACTGTTTCCAGCTTGCATTCATGACTTTATCGTTTTCTTCACTTTATGCCCCAAAAATGTCCAAAATGCTCAATTTTTCATAATTCTTCTCCAAAGTACCTAAAATGACAAAAGAAACGATTTGGGGTAATATTTGATCATGAAAACACAATCAAGGGCTTAAATGACCCCCCTAAAAGCTTAACAAGTTTCTCTTTATCAACAATGTCACCAAAAAGGAAGAGGGGAAGGCCTGTAGGAAATGGAAAGAAGAAGGAGGGGAGTAATAATCCGACTACAAGTACACAAAAAAGGAAGAGGGGAAGGCCTCTTGGGAGTGGGAGGAAGAGGAAGGGGAAGGAAGAACATACGAATATTGGTATGTTAATGTAGTATACTTCATATATTTCAGATATTTTTAATTTGCTTATGTTCGATGCTATGTAATGTGTCCTGATTTGTTAATTTGCTTATGTTAATGTGTCTTCATTGGGTAATGTGTCTTGATTGGTTTAGGATAAACAGAGTCTTACGGTTTTAAGTAGGTTGTTAGAATATCATAAGTGCAAATGTTTGGCATTGCATCTGTACTGCTATAAAAAAGATGAATTGCAGTTGTATAATTTTAAGGTGCTGTTATGGAATTCTTTGCTCTGTCTTGTATAATTGGTTTCTATATCACCACATTGACTTATTAACTAAACTACAAGCAAGTCTTCACATTGGTTCTAAACATAAAAATGATTAAAAACCATACTTAAAACACTGGTTCTAAACAGAAGTATTGTAAGCAAGTATACACATTGGTTATAAGCAAGTCTTCACATTGGTTATGGGTGTTGGTTGAGTAGTCATGGTGAGAAGGTTAGCTTGAAATATAGGTAGATGGTTAAGTGCAATAAAAGGTTAGTTGGAGTTGTATAATTGTCAAGGTGGGTCAACTCTTTTAAATGTCAATTAAGAGTTTTACCCGCCAAACAGAAGTATTCTAAGTAAGTATTCACGTTGGTCATCAGTCATATCTTCTAATTGCTCTCACCATCTTAAATGTCTTGTTAGTTGCTATAAAATGTTGCAAATTAGCTTATTGATGATAATGTAGTGATAGCAATAGTCAAGGTGGGTCAACTCTTTCAAATGTCAACTCAATCAATGAAATAATCTTTCTTTCAATCACTTTGTTCTCTCTCTGTTTTCTCATTATATTTTATGATATCTGTTCTTACTAAAGGAACAACAAAAGATTGTTTTATATATCAAATTAGCTTACTAATTATAATGTAGTGATAGCTTATCAGTTGTAGTATTGGCGTTTAAATTTAAAATGTGGCAGATTAACTTGGTTATAGGGGTGAAGTTGTGTTCAACATGTACAATAATGGAGTCTTTGAATTTGGTCAATTAAGGTATGTACAAGGGAATGTTTCTACACTTTGTGGCTTTGTCTGTTATAGACATGTCTTTAGCCTAGGTCTGGATGATATGTTATCACGCATTAGGGGAGAAAAAATGGTTGTGTTCTTTTGTTTCCCTGGCAAATCATTAGAAGAAGGTTTGAAGCCGATTCACACAGACAATGATGTGCATACAATGATTGAGTTAGGTTGTCATGCCGGGTTGGTAGATTTGTTTGTTGCTTACACAAAATAGTTGTTATCTCTTTACTATTTAAACAACATTGATGCAGAGGGCGATGGTGGGGAGGTTATCAGATGGGTTGAAGATGATGCTAGCTTGCGGTGCTCTATAACTTCAACTCCTTTTAGGACTAGCACTTTAAAAACTTATAGGAAAGTGGATGATGTTGATGCTTCACAACCAGAATTCGGGAAGCTTAAAAAGAGGGTGAAGAGGGTGAAAAGGTATGTGGATAAGGGAAAAGGAAAGATCGTTGATGAGGTTAATGAGGCTAATGTTGTTAAAAAGAACAAACTGGCTAGTATTGTCATCAGAGACGGTGGTTCTATGAAGAAGTCAGCATATGTTGGTTCAGTGAATGTGGAAGCAAGGGGTGGGGGTTTTTTTAGACCAAGAAGTGATGTTAGAATCACTAATTGCGTACTGGGTCTAAGGGCACCAAGATCAATTGGTAACAATGTGGTGTTATTTTGATTAGGTAATGGGTAACCTCATTTCATTGCATATTTTGAGGATTTTGAAGATTGACATATGAGTTAATCTATTCATCTATTCGGAATATGTAATGTGTAGAAACAAAAAACACTTTAATTTGGTTGTATTTACTTATGTAATTTGTCTAATGCTTCGATTAGTAGCATTTATAATTATGTGTTTGTGTATTGTATTAAGGTTACAATTTTGTCAGTTTTATGTTTGTGTTTGTGTTTGTGATACGAATTAAACACTGTATATCAAGACAAACGGGATCAAACGACCCCTTCCATTCATAAACTATAGGGATACATTTACAACCTTAGGGAAAACGACAACCCCTACCTACATCATCACCTACATCTACCTAACTTACGATACTACGACAATGGCACCAAAACGAACAAAAGAAACCACAACTCCACAAGTGCCCAACCACTACTACCTACATTCATCATACACAACAAACACAACAAAAGAACCCATCACAGCCTCCAGCACCCAACCCCTTCACATGTACGTTTGCCCCACAACAAACTCAATCTTGGAAACAATGCTGTCGTTTGTTTGCCTAAGCATCCTCATCAACCCCCTCATCTTTCTCATATCAGCTGTTTGAATCCTCCTAAGCTTGTTCACATTGGCCCTTGCAACTCTCGAGCCCCTTAAGAATTGGAGCTCCGCAATCAAGTCCCCCCCTAATACCCAGCATATTAGACAACTTTTGGCACCTACTCATCAACTCTTGTGCATGATGAATGTCTTCCTCAACCTCTCGGTGGTAATGGGATAGCATCATTTCCGATATGACAAACGAGTTACAGGCAATGACGAGATCTAGACAACGAGATATGTTACTGGAAAAGGGAATGATAAATTTTTGGTTACGGGTGTGTGTGTTTCTGCTTGTGTCTGTGTGAAGTCGTTGTGACAATTTAATATGGTAACATGAGAATAACTTTTCAAAATTAGCCATTGAGGTCATGTCACGCTTATACCAAAAGTTTCCCGGGAGAGAAAATGAATCATGAAATGACAATACTACCCTCAATGACGTGGAACTTAACGAGCAAACTAACGGAAAAACGCTCTCGGTGGCTATTTTGCACTTATTCGAAACGTTAGTGGCAAATTTGCACTCCTTTATGACTCGGTCCTATTTTTGCGATTTCGTGATACTTTAGTGACATTTTTGCAATTTTGCCCTAACGTTTTAGAGTTTTTTGTGGGCAGCTAGGCACCATCAACTTTGGCTTCTTCATGTCAAACGTTTATAAAACATAATAACGTACCAATATTTATTTTAGTTAACTAAATGTTTCTAAGTCATAGAACAATAAACTGTTGTATGTAAAATTCAATTACTTCAAAAATGTAGAAATATTTATTTTAGTCATCCACTGTATTCTACTTAAATTAACTCACTGCTCACATATACATTAGCACCAAATGATGTGACTCAAACAATGTACTGTATTAAAAATCAACTCTTTGATATTAATTTTTAATTACAGGATACTCGTTGAATTTGTTTCTCTATAATGTTATATGTCATCGCCGGATGTTTTAGTTATAGTTACCATCCCTCGCATTGTATGAATGTATCATGCTAGTTGTTTTTCAAATATTTGATTTAAGTTTGTAAATCATTAACTTTTTTACTGAGCTTGAGTGAGAAGTGATATATTTAACTCGATCTTGATTAGTTATTCGCGACGCAAAGAAAATACTAGGATGTTTTTGTTTATTACACTCATAACTAGTATTTCTTCCGTTTTATAATAAGTGTCTATTTTTATGGTGTATTTTTATATTTTTCAAATCTTTATACTACACCAACCATAAAATTGAGCTCTAAAAATAAGAACCTCTGAATGGTTGCCCATTTTATCCACCCTTATGTTTAAAAGAATAAGCACAATTTTTTTGTTCAACATTTAATACAAAAGTTATACTACTAGTCAAGATCTCAAGCATCTATCTAAAATCAATGTCGACCGATTATTTAAAGAAACATAAAAGGTTCACCGAACTTAAATGGTATCGGACTTTATATAAAATCAAAAAATATATTATATGTGACACAAGATGACAAGATTAGTGTGAAAAGTTAGCCTTTTTTTTTTATTCAAAGTAATCGGCGGAAATGGAAAGGAAAACAATTTAACGGTATCGAGCTCACAAGACCATAAAATGCTGACCAAAAACTTGTCACGTGCATGTCATGAGAACTTATCATGCAAATATAAAATAATGTGTCGAATGTCGACGACCAAAGGTTCATAGTACGAAGGCTTTGCAACTTATAATGACTATTTTCTTCCCATTTTTTGTTTATAGTTTAAAACTTTAGTATTGGACGAAGCAAGAATATTAGGCTGACGCATGACAGTAACACTCGGCTATTTCGATATATTAACTCAAGTTTTGTCTATAGGCTTTACGTTAGCCGAACATTATTGATGACGTATTATACGAATAGTAGGCTTATTGGGTCTGGACCGTATTATACAAAACTAAGCCTCGGCCCAACAAAACAAAAATACCCGACATCACCAAAGCCCAAGCTACGAGTATGGCGTGGTCCGGATTTCTAAGAACGCATGCAGATCGTCTAAGCAACACTTTCAAAGTAAGCTTGCGGACCGACTCACAGTCCGAAAGTCGATCCACGTCCATAGTCATGATTAAGCTGCGGATCATTACCCGACAAAGGTCCCACCCCGGCCACTACAATAATATGTGAAATACCAGGGAACTCTAGTATTTCGACCACCTATAAAAGACAACTTTAGTACATATTCGTGAGGTATGACTTTCTCACACATCCCTATACATACATCTTTTTTAGACAACATGAATACTTACTCTATGTCAGAGCTTAATCGTGGGGTCTGTCCTGACGGTAAGGCTAACGGTTTACTTTCAATTGTGGAGGGAATCCATCTATCACTTGGATTAATGCAGAACTTACATAACGGACAGTTCACCAAAGACGGCCCAACGCATAATCAAGACCAATCTTAACCCGTCACACTTTTTGCACTTACAAGTTGGCGCCATCCGTGGGACCCATGCACAACTGCGTTCTGAAAAAAAATACTCACCATGAGCAATTGTTCCGGAAAAACCCGAACCGCGTCTGCGTCCACCAGGCTGGATATGACAGGGAATGACAAAATGTCAGGAATCCACAATAGACTTACGTCTGATACGACTCCTCAAGAGCCTGACCATCAGCCATTGTCAAAAATAAGTGAGAAAACTCATCAAAAGAAGGCGCCACGGAAAAAGCTCAGAGCAATATAGATTTGTCTAGATTCTGAGCAAATTCCACACCGTACTGAACCTGAAACATCAAAGAAGAGAGAAAACCTTAAAAGGAAATGCATAGTTGAGCTAGTCCAACCAAGTCGGGGAGGTATGTGGATGGAATCACACGAAAACCCCAAAGAAAAGACGGCAACAAGGCCGGAACACAACAAGCAGAGCTCAACAATGCACCAACAATGTCGTAGCAAACAACTATGTGGAAAACTAGAAGGGGGGGGGGGGTTGAATAGTTTTACGTCTTTTTAATTTATTATAAAAGATTGTTAGAGTGTTTTCTTTGTTTTCAAAAGTTTAGATTCGATAATATGTGATCTCAATTCTTGCACAATATAAACAACAATAAATATGTACGATATAGCAATAATAATGTAAGTAAAGAAATAAATGAGAGATGGAAAGATCGAACCGCGAGACAAGAGATTTATAGTGCTTCGGCTACAAGGACACCTTACTTGCCCTACTCGACTCCCCGAGCACCTAACTCGAGAGTTTTCTTCACTATGTCAACAAGCTCCCTTATGACGGAGAAAACCTTACACACCAATGTACACACCACAACTTAATCACAACTTCTACACAACCTCTTCACACCAATCTACTTCACCACTAACTACTTCACACCTATCTTCTTCACACTAATCTCCTTCACACCAATCTCCTTCCTAACTCTTCTTCTTCACAACAAACTACTAACCAATCACACTATTTGTATACCTAGCTAAACTATCTTCTATCAAATATTCACAACTAATAACACAAAGACATAGATACAATGGATGATACTCTAACAAATTGGATGTGGAGATCATAACAAGTTGTAATACTTCTTGTCTTGAGGGATAAAAGTATTCTTCTCTTGCACTTGAGAGGATGATGTTTGGATCACTTTGAAACAAAGATTTATGAATGTATGATCAAAGGATTAAGAGAGTAGAAATGGAGATCTAGAACAGAAAGTTTAGGAGTGCAAAAGGTGAGGAAAAATTGCAGAAACAAACCAGTATTTATAGGCAAAAATTTCTGACAACTGGAGCGTGCCAGTCCCCTTAATTCATGGCCGGTCCCCTTAATTTTAAGGGGACCGCCCCTTATAATTAAGGGGGCAGCCCAGCTGTAACGGCCAGAAAATCTGTCTTTTAGTGGGGAAAGTTTATTTGGTGAAAAACTAACTGATTTTGGTTAAAAATTTGAATTCATATATTTAGTATGATTAAAACATTTTTCTTTATTACCAAAAGTGTTTTTCAAAAATATATAATCTTATATACTAAAAGCTTAAGTAGCCTTATAAATGTAAGTGGTCATAATAAATGGCTCATGAATTGAAAGTGAAATGTGGATGCTTCATGTGTTAGTACATTGATTTAATAGTCATGCATAAGGATAAGTACACAGGAGATGAAGTGTTTGGTGCCATGAATGCATAAATTAAACACACCAATTAGTGGTTAGTCTTTATACCTTCCCGTCCATAAGTTACAAATATTTTATCAACTATATAATGTGTCAAAAATCACACACAACAAACATAACTTTTTCCACACCGCGTGCACATTGGCCTATAACTTATTATGGTGGTAAAGTAAGCATCATATCGTCTTATGTATTTAGCATATTGATTTATATTGTTTCATGTAAATTTCACGTGTGTTTTGTGTGTGTAACAATGTAGGACATAAAGATCGTGCTTAGGAGGTTTGGTAGTAACATCATCTTCTCTATGGTTTAAGAGATCCTACACATCATTGTCTTTATCAATTAAGTGAAACATGCACGAACATTTTTACTTTGATCGAAAATGCAATATATTGATCAACTGTATTTAAGTTACTAACGATCAACTATATCTAATTGTTTTTTGTAGCACGTCAAGAATCATAAAGAAAGAGATCGAGAAGTCACAAAAATTGTATCAAGAACAAAACATGCAAAAGGCCAATGAAGAACAACGACAAAGACAACAACAACAACAAGAACAACAATAAAAACAAGAACAACGCCACAACCATCGGTGGGATAAATACTTAGCATTCATATTAATTTACGTTACAAATTAAACATGCAATATTTTACTTCATGTAATACCGATAAACGGGCTAATACTATTGATTTGTTAGCAAGTAAGTTTCTTGAAAATTATGTGACGAGCATTTAATTTTTAATCAATAATTATTACTACACTTTGTTGGTGCATTTTAATATTTTTGCACTTAATGTATTTTTTTTGTCTTGCGGTGTGTTAATATCACTATAGAGATTAATTGATTATCTTAATATGATATTAGTTTCATTTGTAGAATGACAAACAAATTTGGCAAAATGAAATTGTTATATTAGTTATTAAGAGTAGAAAAATTATATGTTAAGATTGATGTCTTCAAATATATTTATATATGCAATATGCTACAAATTAAATATACTAACAATATTTGATCGATTTTCACAACAATAAAAAAATATTGAAACTTAAATGGTTTTTGTGGATAAAATAAAGTTCGAATAACTAAGCGTAGTAATGTAAGCTACCGTATTTGATATGATAAACCAAAAGGATAATTCAATGTCAAAAGTTAGATCTCAAAATATAGAGAATGTCCACTTTGTTATGATTTTATATAAGGGTTACATTTATTCTGAAAGAATCATATGCGTTTAACCTTCCTTTGACATTTAGTATGTAACTTATACATATTAAAAAATTACATGTGAAGAAACTCTTTTAAATGTAGCATACTGCAAAAAATCTCTTCACATATACTCTTTTAATGTCAATAAACTATTTAAATGTGTGTCATGCTTAGAAAATGTGTGATACTATCACAACTTAGATATATAATGACGAAAATAAGTGCCAAAGATTACGCTATGAACACTTATACAACCCATGCAATGACGAAAATTAGTGTTGAACAATACACTAATGAACATTTAGATTAAGCCCGTGTGCATCGCACGAATATGAATGACTCGGTCTAAATATAAAAGTCACAAACAATTAATTAAACTCATTCATCTTAAACTCATGCGATGCTTACAAAAGTTGTGATACCATCATAACTTACAAACCTAATGATGAAAATAAATACCACACATTACACTATGACTAATTGGATAGATCCCGTGTGCAACGCACGGGTCTGAATGACTAGTATGTTTATATAATTAAATAAACTTTGTAATAATTAATTAAATACCCCTTTTATCATAGATTGCAATAAACACTTTATTTATTCATACCTTAAGTGATTTGGATGTAAAGAGAATGTTAATCACTAAATACTTGTTTATGTCATAAATTTTAGTTCAATGGGTTTATGTTTTGTAATAATTAAAACATAGAGATATTGATAATATGTTAATATTGTTTTTAGGCATTATTTATGTTAACAATCTCCCCCTTTTTGATTATTACAAAACCTTAAACTCATAAGGTCTATGTTGATACAAAAGTTGGGCGTTCTTGATTATGGACTCTTGCTCTCGTACCAATTCGCTTCTTAGCACTTGTAACCTGCGCACTAAGAACAATAAACAACACCGTTAGGCTTATCGTGGGATTGTTTCCCACGATTAGACTCCGTCGTGAGAGTAAGTAATCGATTTAGGGTTCTCGTTAAGAGTTAGGGTTTGTGAATCATACCTTTGAATGAGGATGTATTATTCCTTATATAGGGGCTGAAACCGTGTAGGTTTCTTGCTCCTTACTCTTCGCACGCGTAGAGCTTATCCGAGGTAAGGATATCTATTCCATGAATAGGAGATCCTTACCGCATGCCCGGTTAGTTTAGTTGGGCTTTGGACTTCGTGAGCCCAAGCCGTTATTACTATGGCCCTAGTCATTCGTTATGATAGCCCACTCGTGGTGGGTTTGAGCCGAGTAATGTTTATCATTTGGGCTCGTGGCCCAAATATAGACTATACGTCATCATGTCCCCCCAGTCTAGTGTGCGTGGCTCGTAGCCGCGGACGCTAGACTAATATTAACAGCGGTAAGCGTGGCGGGAGATTATTGAAATGTTGCCGCCCATTTTGAAGGTGCAATGCACCTAGTCAAGAATATCTCAAAAAGGGTACCTCGAAAAATGGGGGTTGTGTCCACGTGGCCCTCGTGAATCGGGAAAAAGTGCATGTACCGGTTCGTTTCTAGCCACACGTTTTTGTGAGTGGGATCCACGTGGGAAGAATCTAGGGTTTTTTTTTTCTTCCCTATATAATAGTTACCGCCCCATTTTTGCAATACACACAGTAAAACCTACACTCACCATTCTCACTTTCTCAAAAGCTATCTTCTCGCAAATAATCATTTCTGTAGGTGCGTTTTACCAGTAAATAAATGAAAATGGTTGCTCAATTAGGGGATTTTCGCTCTGCGATGACGGTTGATGATGTCACTGAGTTTGCATCCGACTATTTTATTCCTTTGGACGTGCGTCCAGAGGCTCCGGACGTAGATGCGTGTATAGCTGATTTCCCCGAAGGGAAAATAGGTTTATACACGAAATTTTTTGAGTACGCGAATTACCGCGTGCCAATTTCTATTTTTCTGAGCGATTTGCTCAACCACTATCGCCTCCACATCTCACAGCTACACTGTATAGGTGCGGCTAAGGTGTCGAATTTTGAAGTAAACTGCCGTTTACTTGTGATAGAACCAACTATATCCCTATTCCGCTTCTTTTACCACACGACGTGGTCAAATGGGTGGGTATCTTTTGCGAAGCGCCCGGGGGCGCTTCAGTGTTACACTGAGAAAGTGGACTCCCTCAGACATTGGAGGGAGCATTTTTTCTGGGTTGATGATGTAGTCTTTCCATCGCCCTATGAGTTTTATACTCAGGATACGTTGCCAAGGGATGGGCGCCCCGCACCCGGTTCCTATAGGCTAGCTGACGCGCAGACTCTTGATGCCAACCGCCTAGCCATTAACCCTTATCCGGAGGAGTTTTTAGTGCATATGGGGTTGAGTCGCAATTATTACGGCGCTGCTGACGAGGTGCCCAGTTTCATAAGTGAGGATGGCCGGGGTGGGTGTTCGTCCCTTCTTCTTCAAGTTTCGTAAGTTTTTTCGTATGCGCACTTTTAATATCTAACCCTTTTGTCTGTCTTGTTTCTGGTTATGTGCGCAGAGATGGATCTATTCGCCGTCGTAAAGCTGGATAAGCCGAAGCAGGTAACGATAGGGGTGCGCCCTTTGAGGGAGGGTGAGCAGCCCCTACTGGAGGCAACTGAGGGTCGCGTGACTGTGCTACCCGAGGTTGTCCCTGAGAACACGCCGCCGCTCCAAGTGGCGCCCGTTCAGAGCCTGGCTCCAGATGTGGAGGTGGTGCAAGAGGAGGCGCGTGCTGAGTCATCTGACAGTATTGAGATCCTGAAGCCCGAGGAGGTGCTGAAGGAAGAGGTGGCGAGCAATATTAAGCGCAAGGGAGAGGCTGGAACCAGTGACCCCAAGAAGATACGTCGCTACCTCATTGGGGATGCAGAGTCGTCTGCAGAGGAGACATCCGCTTCTGGCGCGGATAAGAAGGTTGCTGAGGCTTCTCCCTTTCTGTAAGTGTCTGCGTCTATATTAAATTTCTTGTATATTACTTGTCGCAATACTAAATGCGTTTTTGTATGTCTTGTAGGGATGATGCCGCGAAGAATGATGGGGTCTTCGTGGATGTGGTTTCCTCTCTACAGAATGAAAACAAGGAGGGAAAAGCCAAGGTTGATGAGGGTAGGGGAGCGCAGCAGTTGATAAATGAGTTGGCTGTGACTGCTGCGCGCCAGGCTGAGCTGGTGTCTCAATTGAAGGAGAAGTATGTTGGGGAGAGCAGTACGCTCGCCCAGAAGGATGAGGAGCTAGCGAGGCTCCGTGCGCAGTTGGCTGATGCGCAGGTGGAGTTGGAGGCCTCGTGGGTGTATACTGAGAAGATCACCCACGAGAAATTGTCCGCCATGGCTGAGGTGGATAAGGCGCGTGGGGAACTGCATCATTATAAGCCCGACCTAACTTGGGCTGTGCGCTTCTTGGAGGAGAAGAAGGTGGAGCATTTTGCCAATATTGCCAAGTTTAAGGAGGATATGCTGAAGATCATCCAGCTGCAGGAGGACAAGCTGCGCGGCCTCAGCATCGAGTATGATGAGGAGTTATATCCTCACTTGATGTCGACCATTGCTGAGCGCATGTATTTCTTTTATGTTCTTCTCCTTCGTAATACTTTTTGTTGCTATGCTTGTTATTAACACAAATTATATTTGTTGATGTAGGTGGTTGATTAGCCACGGGCTGCGCTTGGCAGCTATGGGCACGCTGGAGTCCCAAGAGGTGTTGGACACCTTTGGGAAGGTGGTGCACTGTGCGATGGCGCGGGGTAAGTCACAGGCTATGGAGGATCTCCACGAGGCCAAGCTGCTGACCAAGGACTTAGCAGAGGTCCCTGGTTATAATGCGGCTGCTTACGACGAGCTGATGCAGGCTATGGCGGGATTAAAGGTCCTTGAGCTGCCGCACATTGGGAGGTTGGAGCGCGACCAAGACAACCCCATAGATGTACTTATGGCGGGGTTGACATTGGAGCGCCACCTTGGAGATAATGCAGAGGGGCAATCAGATTATTTCCTGAAGCCTGATGTGTCGCAGCTGCAGATTTCTGTGTTTGCGCAGCCTCGTGACATCCTTAACCCTTTTGCTCTTGAAAGGGAAATCTCTTTGAAAGAGGTGTTGGATCGTCAAGAACAGAGGGCTGCTCAGAAGAAGGGCATCAAGGGCAAGGCAGTGTTGTGTAGCGTTGGCGCTGCACACATCCCCAGGTCTGATGGTGTGCCTGTAAGTGTTCCTATCGTATCTCTTAAGGATGCTTTAACTTTGAGGAAGCTTCAGGAGGTGGGGAGTTCTGCTGCTCCGGAGGAGAGCCCTAAGCATCGCCATAGCATATAGGTTGCATGTATATTTATCATGTAAATAATATTTTTCTTTGTAATAAGATACTTTTTTGTTAAGTAAGCGTGTCACTTAAGAAATGTACTTGCATTGTTTGCGAAGTTTTATTATTTTTGACCAAGTATATTGGCTACATTATTATACTTGAATTATTTGCTAAGTTCTTTTTTATTTGACCAAATGTATTGGCTACATTAAGTGCGTGACTTTAAGAAATATACTTGCAATGTTTGCTAAGTTTTATTATTTGACCAAGTGTCTTGGCTCATTATTTGCTAAGCTTGTACGGTGTACTTAATATTTGCGCACCCATCGTGAGATGCACATGTGAAACTTACTTCGACGTCTCAGAAGTAAGGTGCTTAGCAAGGATGCGTGATCCAATGTTGATGGGTTTGCAACCCTCTTACTCAACGAGTGAATTAGTAGGTTAACTCATCCTTTATGCCTTCGTGGGTCTTTAGTTAGTGCATGCATGCCATATAGGCAAAATATAAGATAACAATATTGACATATATAAGTATGTATGTAATAAAGTGAAATACGCTATGGAGTTAGTTAGAAACCATAACATTTTATTGATACTTGCAAGTTTTTGAAAAAAGAAAAATACAATTCCTAGGAAAGTAAAGAAAAGCAAACACTTATTGGGCATCTCGTAGGATGCGAAGGTGTCTGTTTAGTGGCCGTAGCCTAAAAGTAACATCTTTTGAGGTTGCAGATGTTCCAGGTGCGCGCTAGGTCGTGACCTTCCATGTCGCGCAGTTTGTATGCGCCATTACCAAGCGCATCTGTGACCTCGTAAGGTCCTTCCCATTTTGGTCCGAGCTTGCCTGTGTCTTCTGTGTGGCTCGCATCATTAGCGCGGTAACCAAAGTCTCCTGGTCTGAATGAAGTGTGTTTGACCTTTGCATCATAATACTTCTTCATTTTTGCCTTAGCCTTTGCTTCGCATATAGCTGCGCGTTCACGCCTTTCTTCCAGTAAATCTAAATCTATGCGCCGTTCCTCGTCGTTTGTTGTGACGTTGACCTCTGCTGTGCGTTGATTCGCCTCAAACAGTCAGATAATATCAACCAAGTAATGGTCAACAAGTCAAACAGCTGAGGCAAATGCTTCCGTGAAATACAGTGTTTTCCCGGGTCGTAATGTCCCAACGAGGTGTGCGATGTTTTATTATAAACGAATCTGTGATTAGTGAATCTGAACAGGGAATGGTATAAAAGTGTGTGTGTGTGATTAACTAGGGTTTTATAACTTAAATTAACTATTAAAACGATTACGTGAAACCTAGGTAGTTAAAACGTACACCAAATTAAAATCAGACGCGACTGCGTACTGAGAAAAAGGTGAGTTTTAAGAAAAATAAACTACAAGGGTTAAAAATGAAAATCCTACAAACTTAAACTTAAAATAAAATTAAACTAAAAAGAAAATTTTATTTTTGATTATTATATTATTTATTATTAATTATTTAATTAAAAACTTATTTAACTATTTAATTAGAAAATTATAAATACTACAAATTAAACTAGAAACTTATAAAAATATTTTCTAAACTTAAAAATGAACTTGAAGAAAGTATAAAAAATAAAAATAAATCTTTTTGTCTTTTTATAGATTTTCTATTAATTAAAAACTATTAATATTAATTATACTAATTAAACTATTTTAAATTACAAATAATATTAAACTAACTTAGAAAATTATGAAAATTTTTATAAACCTAATTAACCATCACAGGAATCCTAAAAAATTATAAAAACTTTATTTTATGTATTTTTAAACTAATTTACTATTTATTATTCTATTTATTATTTAATTACTTTTTAAACTATTTAAATTATAAAAACTATTAAATGAACAGTAAAAATTATAGAAAAATTACTAAAATTATATTATGATTTATAAAAGCTAGGAAAAATATAAAATATAGGTGTTACTATATAAAAACTAATTATGCTATTTATAACTTATTTATTAATTAATTATTAATAAAACTATTATTAATTATAATAAATACTAAATTATAATATAAAAATCTGAGAAAATTATGAAAAATACTTTAATATATAAGGAAATTAATAAAAATATAAAAACACAACTTACTTAATTAAAATATAAAAATGAAAATTAAAATTAAATTGTATTAAATAGAAACTATCACTTAATTTTATATTGTTTTTTTCTGGATTTTTATTTTACAAAACTTTATTATACATAAAAATAAGTAACTTTAATAAAAACAATAATTTTAGAACTTAAAAATAAGCTAGTTATAAGCTATAATCCTAGACAGTTGACTTTAGTTGACTTAAATGGGAAATAAGCTCAAATGAGCTTATGTGGGACCCACCTTGGTGTTTTCTGGTTCTAATAAGTTAATTGGACTTGTCAAAACTTAAAATGATCAAATAAGCTCAGTAGATAAGCTGATAAGCTCAAATAAGCTAATCCAAAACTCAATGTGAATACAGAATAGGGACAAAGTTTTGTGCTTAATCTAGGTGGGGTCCACAGGGATTCAAGTCAAACAAGTGGTCAAACTAAACTCTCTGGTAGGAGGGGGGTTGGGAAAAACTATTTAGAGGGTGTGGGGCCCACTGGTTTGGTCACAAAACACCACTAAAGTGGTGTTGTTGGCCTGATAACTGGTGTGCAGGGGAGGTTATCCTCCCTGCAGTTCACTTTGAGGGTGAGTGGGGCCCAAAGGAAAAATGCTAAAAATATAAGCTTATTGAGAACTTAAACTAGAGCTGGTAGGCTGCTATTCCTAAAAAAATCAAAGCTTGAATCTTAATACAAAAATCAACAAAATTCCTTGAAGTTTTGTGATTTTCTGGAATTGGACATTTTGACTTTTTAAGAAAATAACCTAGGTTGACTATTATGAATTTCTAACACTCCCTACTGATTCAATAAGTTATTTTAAGCTATAACTAATCTAAATTAAGCTATAATTAATAGATATAAGCTAATGTGAGGGATTGTGGATCTTAAATCCTTGACAGTTAACTGTCAAGGAATAAGGATATGGATTTTGACTTTTACCTTGATAGGATACCAATTTGATGACTTACCTAACTAACTTATGCCTAGTATGACTTGACTGAGCCAAAAATAACAACTACAACACCCTTGAGAACCATGGATTCTACTGATCCAAACACACCCTAATAAGACAGTTTTGATGATTTTCAAAGGAAATGGTATTTTTAATCCACTAAACTGATTCCTAACACTAAATTATGATATTATAAGATTAAATTAACCTAAATCAACTACTACACAAGCATTACACCTCAGATTTGTCAAAAATGAATGTTTCACTGTGAGATTTGATTTTTTTAGTACAAGCTTAATTCAATAAACACAATACTGATTTTAATCAATATTACTACTAATAAGTAATACAGAAACTTAAAAGGAACAAGATCAAAGCTAATTAAACAATCAAGCAGTAAAATAATAAAAATAGATTTAAAGGCTTACAAATGAAATAGGCTGAGAAATCAAGAACCATTGAACCAAATCAATACCTAGTATCCCCCATAGGATTCTAATACCAAATTCAATCCAAAATACTCCCTGCTCCTAGCTTTTCCTTCTTCTTCTTTGGATTTTCTATTTTCCACTATTTTTTTCTATTTTCTTTGGAATTTTGAGTTTAACTACCAAACTAGATTCTGAGTTATCTAAAGGCTTCCAAAAGCTTTATCAGAGCTTAAATGGACTTATGAGTTCATAAAACAACAACAACAAACAACATACAACTAATTGAGATTTTGATCAAATATTGAAAATGCATAAAGTGAGATAGTAACTGAAATCTGAAATTAACTTGAGAATAAGTTTAAATTACATAAAAGGGAATGAATACAAGTGTTTGAAGCTGAAATTAACAACTAGATATTATTCTACTTTACCTACGATTAAATTAAGCTACTCCTAAAACTAATAATCTATCCTTCTGGCTTCTTTTCATCCTTATAGCCCTTTTCTGAGTTTTGTGGGACCCACTTGACTTTTCCCACCAATTTAGAACCGTTGATAAGGTCCCAATCATCCAGGCCGTTTAAACAATTTCTTGGCGCCAAAGGGTCAAGGGTGTCAGTTTGTTGCGTGGAGAGGGAATTAAGGGTTTAAATGGTTTTGGAGGGTTGTGGTGAGGTGGTATGATAGTGGGTGAGAGGTGGCAGGCCAGGTGTAGGGTGGTATGGTGGAGCAGTGGTGGTGGTATGGTGGTATGGTTTTGGGAGGGAAGGTGACTGGGTGGTGGTTTTGGTTTGTTGACCGAAGGTTTGACCCAGTGTTTAATAAACACTGGGTGGGCTAGTATATCACATGGGCCAAAAACATGGGAGTGGGCTTGGAAGGTTTGTTGGGTTTTGTTTGTTTGGTTTTAGTGAAATAACAAAAGGGTCCGTTTGCATAAGTAACTAAACAAGGACCAAAAATGTAATTTGGATAAAGTTTAGGGGCTGGTTGTGGTATTTTTCCAAATTTATCACAAGGGTCTAAATTGTCACATGTGAATAGTACAAAGGCTAAAATTACATAATTTTCCATTTTTAAATATTAAAGGACCATTTATGTAATTTCCGGATTTTTGAGGGACTAAACATGTAATTTTCCAAAATATTATCAAAAGGTCCAGTTTTGTAAAAGTTGAATAGTATAGGGACCTTAAATGATAATTTCTCATTTTGAACACCCAGGGACTGAAACTGTCAAGTTTGAAACTTTGAGGGACCTGTTTTGCCAAACTGTGAAACTTCAGGGACCAATCATGTAAATTCACCAAACTTCATACCAAGGACCATTCCTGCAAGAGATTATTAGTATAAGGACCAAAATTGCTTTTCTCTAAGTTTTTACATCCCAGGGACCATTTCTGTCAATTTCCAAAGTACAGGGACTAAACTTGTAATTTTGTGAAACTTTGCACCAAAGGACTAAATATGTAACTTTATGATTAAAAAGGACCTTTGGTGACATTTTCATGTTTTTAGAATAACCAGGGACTAGTTTTGCCAATTTATGAAACTTGAGGGACTGAAACTGCCAATTATGCAAACTTTGTACGTTTTTAATCTGTTTTTGCATATTTTGCATTTGAAACATATAAAACACACCTTTAAGATATTTTAAGTATTTTGATACATATTTGAGTGTTTTTGTATGTTTTGGCAGCTCAGATTAGTATAAAATGATGAGTATTTAGACACTCATCAATCCCCCACACTAAACTATTGCTAGTCCCTAGCAATCTATTGAGAAAAACTTAATGGATTTGAAAAACTCTTTACCAAAAGCCATCACTTCTGGAGTAGCCAGGTGTAAGAACTGTGGCACACCTGATAACCGTGTGATTTTGAGCAAATCACCAGCTGTCAACGGATTTGATTAGTCTTTACCAAAAGCCGTTTGCTTCTGGACTAGCCAACTCTTGATGGAATAGTCAACATCTTGGTGAGCTGATTACCAATTATGGATTTTCTACGGCCTTTACCACAAGCCATAATCTTGCGGGCTAGCCAACTCATTAGCTTTTGAGGATAATGGGGAGTTGAGGAACCATACAATTTTTTGCAAATTGCAAGCCATAAACGGGTTTGAGTTATCTTTACCAAGAACCGTTTGCTCCTGGATTAGCCAATCCTGTTGTGGGTTAGACATGGAGGATTGATACCATTTATTGCGTTCTAAGTGAGAAAAAATTTTAAAATTTTGGCTAAAATGGGGGTTCTTGATGGAACATGTGTTTAAATTCGTTAGACGAATCTCCCCCCACACTTAGAACTGAATATTGTCCTCAATATTCAAAATACCGGGTGTTAAACCGAACTTAGAACGTAAGAAGAAAATATTCCATAGCCTTTATTTAAGATGTATATACATACAATTATTTTTTAGATAAAACTTCTTAAATAGAAGCTATCACTATATGTACATTTTTTTTTTTTCTTTTTTTTTTTTTTTTTTTTTTTTTTTTTTAGAGGATATATGTATATATACAACATGTGGGGCATCTCCCCCACACTAGGGTATTACATGGGTGAAAACCTATGTACATGCTAATATTTTTGATTACCGAGCCACTAGCTTGACTCGACCCCGAATTTATTTGTCCATGGGGAAGCAAGTGGAAGAGACAATCTCATCGGACTTTCATTCAAGACGTTTGGATAAACATTTGAAGCACGTGAAAGTTCCACACCGATGAGACAAGTAACCGGCTCATAATTTATAAATGATAATGCCGGGATCAAAGATAATGTCTTCACTCCCGAAAGAGTGAAGAACAGGATAGGGAACAGAATATATGAAGAAAAGAAAGAAAGTCATGATGAAAATCATAACTAACTCCTCATCATCAATAGGAGAATTCATTGGTTCATGAATCTCCTCATTTAAGCTCGTTTGATCAAGACATATTATGGGTATGTCTAGATCAAAATAGAATTTATCATACTCCGGTGGAGATATGATATAAGTGAGTTCATCGGAGAACTCCTCAAAGGTGAATGATTCATATTCGGGATTGATTTGAGTGAGTTCACTTGGGAACTCCTCAATAGTAAATGATTCATAAACGGAAAGAGAATTATAAGAATGAGAAGTGGTGATACCACTTATCTTCTCTTCCGTTTGATCAAAATGGAACGTTTGCAATTCAGGAATAGAATCATTGATCAAAATCTCACTATCCTTGACGGGGATAGGAGATGAAATAGGCTTTTCATTAAAAGCCTCGATTCTAGAAATGAGAAGATTAGCATTTAATAATGTAAGACGAAGAGCTTCGTCTTGGATGATTTCTTCCTCATTCTCTTCTTCTGAGTTGACAAGCTCAGAAGGTAATTCCCCCACATAACTTATGTCTCCACAAGATAAAGAATAGTTCTCATCAGAATCAGAGAACATCTCAGTATGATTATTTGGAAAGACAAGAGGGGGAGGAATATCACACACATGATCAAGAATTCCCTGTGACTCACTTGGGATTGAGACAAGGTTCTCAACACTAGACTTTATGAATTCGTCCGATTCCTTTGTAGGAACAGTGTCAAGATGCTCGTCCCCCATGTTCAGAGAGTGAGTGGGAACCTCGGGTGTGATAACATCATACTTAGGGAGATGAGAAGGACTAGCAGTAATGGAGTCTACAAGTTCCATTATTTCTACTGCTGGTGATTCAGTTATATTCTTTTCTCCCTGTATATGCATGGAAGGAGTCTCAATTGATGAACATGATGAGGTATCATCACATTCATCATCCTCATCGAGAAAAACAGCATTTTGAAATTTGGTACGTGTTATAGCTGCTTGTTCTAAGACTAGTAATTCTTCCATGCTTCTTTCGTCTCTAGCAGCATGTTTTTCAGCAAGTAATTCCGTGATAGATTTATCACGAGAATATTGAGTGAGTGGAGACTGTGGGGGTGTGGATGTGTCAAAACCCGTAGGTTGACATTGATCATCATTATGAGGACCCCCACAATATACACAAGAAGAACATGGTGCATTGTGAGACGACATATTAGCCAACTCCTCCTTAAGATCTTTGAGTTTCTCAAGAACCTCTATACAAGGGTCTTGCTGGATGTGAGGAGTTGCTTGGTTTATTTGGCACTGTGGAGGTGGGTCTTGAAACGAATAGTCATAATTGTTACAAGGAAATGGATTCCTTGTTTGACAATCAGAGCTAAAGTGTGGACCTCCACAATACTCACAACAGTTGAACTGATGTGGTTGTGAGTCGTATGTGTTTAAGTTATAATTGTTATTAGGAACCTGTTCATAGACAAACTGATTCCTAATTTGACAATCAGAACTGTAGTGTGAACCACCACAATACTCACAACAGTTAAACTGTTGAGTCAGGTTTGGTGTATTTTGATACGAAGCATCATTGAGATTTGGATAATATGATTCTTGCTCGTATGAATGTGATGGGTAGTTAGAAAAATTTGAGGAGTCGTTGAATGAGTTTTGATTAGGATCATCAGCAAATAAATTACTCGATCCACAAAACAAACAACTCCCGTTTTGGATATCATTACCACATTGCACACATGTACACCAATGACATGGAAAACCGAAAAGCGGCTCACCACAACCGACACAAGGAACAAAATCTGGAGGTGGGACAAGTGGTGTGCTCTGAGAGCTAGCAATTTCCACCACTTCCGTTATGGTCTCGGGTTTTGGTTCTTGATAAACGTGAAGGTTAGGGAAGTCGTTCTTTTCAGTCACTACCCTAAGCTCTGTACGTTTGCTTGACAAACTTTTAACCGTAAACCGTGAAAGATCAGGATTGATTCTTGAAGGTTTAGGAGCATTTGTGAGCTCAGGTTTTTGGACAACCGTGGTTTGGACGTATTTAGCACCTCCATCGTCAGAGGAAAGTACAAGGTCCTTTGTCACCTCGGTTTCATGATATCTTTCCCTCACCGGAGAGGGAATAGGAATCGAAGGTCCATCATAATCAACATAACATCTCGACATTTTTGACAAGGCCATAAGTTTTTCAACTTCAATTTTACAGGCCCTTTGTTTAAAGAAATCGTCATCGAGAGATGCCATTAGAATTAATTATGGGACAAGTGGAAGAAAGTAGAATCAAAAGGTTTTGGGGATGAGAATTGAAGAATCAAATAGGTAGGGGTGTAAAGGTGAATATTTTTGTGTTTTGTTTTATAAAAATATGGATAAAAGATGGTAAATATACAATGGATGTATATCCAGAATCACTAATACGCAAAATCGTTAAAAATAAGCGCACAACCTCCCCGGCAGCGGCGCCAAATTTTGATTCGCCTCAAACAGTCAGATAATATCAACCAAGTAATGGTCAACAAGTCAAACAGCTGAGGCAAATGCTTCCGTGAAATACAGTGTTTTCCCGGGTCGTAATGTCCCAACGAGGTGTGCGATGTTTTATTATAAACGAATCTGTGATTAGTGAATCTGAACAGGGAATGGTATAAAAGTGTGTGTGTGTGATTAACTAGGGTTTTATAACTTAAATTAACTATTAAAACGATTACGTGAAACCTAGGTAGTTAAAACGTACACCAAATTAAAATCAGACGCGACTGCGTACTGAGAAAAAGGTGAGTTTTAAGAAAAATAAACTACAAGGGTTAAAAATGAAAATCCTACAAACTTAAACTTAAAATAAAATTAAACTAAAAAGAAAATTTTATTTTTGATTATTATATTATTTATTATTAATTATTTAATTAAAAACTTATTTAACTATTTAATTAGAAAATTATAAATACTACAAATTAAACTAGAAACTTATTAAAATATTTTCTAAACTTAAAAATGAACTTGAAGAAAGTATAAAAAATAAAAATAAATCTTTTTGTCTTTTTATAGATTTTCTATTAATTAAAAACTATTAATATTAATTATACTAATTAAACTATTTTAAATTACAAATAATATTAAACTAACTTAGAAAATTATGAAAATTTTTATAAACCTAATTAACCATCACAGGAATCCTAAAAAATTATAAAAACTTTATTTTATGTATTTTTAAACTAATTTACTATTTATTATTCTATTTATTATTTAATTACTTTTTAAACTATTTAAATTGTAAAAACTATTAAATGAACAGTAAAAATTATAGAAAAATTACTAAAATTATATTATGATTTATAAAAGCTAGGAAAAATATAAAATATAGGTGTTACTATATAAAAACTAATTATGCTATTTATAACTTATTTATTAATTAATTATTAATAAAACTATTATTAATTATAATAAATACTAAATTATAATATAAAAATCTGAGAAAATTATGAAAAATACTTTAATATATAAGGAAATTAATAAAAATATAAAAACACAACTTACTTAATTAAAATATAAAAATGAAAATTAAAATTAAATTGTATTAAATAGAAACTATCACTTAATTTTATATTGTTTTTTTCTGGATTTTTATTTTACAAAACTTTATTATACATAAAAATAAGTAACTTTAATAAAAACAATAATTTTAGAACTTAAAAATAAGCTAGTTATAAGCTATAATCCTAGACAGTTGACTTTAGTTGACTTAAATGGGAAATAAGCTCAAATGAGCTTATGTGGGACCCACCTTGGTGTTTTCTGGTTCTAATAAGTTAATTGGACTTGTCAAAACTTAAAATGATCAAATAAGCTCAGTAGATAAGCTGATAAGCTCAAATAAGCTAATCCAAAACTCAATGTGAATACAGAATAGGGACAAAGTTTTGTGCTTAATCTAGGTGGGGTCCACAGGGATTCAAGTCAAACAAGTGGTCAAACTAAACTCTCTGGTAGGAGGGGGGTTGGGAAAAACTATTTAGAGGGTGTGGGGCCCACTGGTTTGGTCACAAAACACCACTAAAGTGGTGTTGTTGGCCTGATAACTGGTGTGCAGGGGAGGTTATCCTCCCTGCAGTTCACTTTGAGGGTGAGTGGGGCCCAAAGGAAAAATGCTAAAAATATAAGCTTATTGAGAACTTAAACTAGAGCTGGTAGGCTGCTATTCCTAAAAAAATCAAAGCTTGAATCTTAATACAAAAATCAACAAAATTCCTTGAAGTTTTGTGATTTTCTGGAATTGGACATTTTGACTTTTTAAGAAAATAACCTAGGTTGACTATTATGAATTTCTAACACTCCCTACTGATTCAATAAGTTATTTTAAGCTATAACTAATCTAAATTAAGCTATAATTAATAGATATAAGCTAATGTGAGGGATTGTGGATCTTAAATCCTTGACAGTTAACTGTCAAGGAATAAGGATATGGATTTTGACTTTTACCTTGATAGGATACCAATTTGATGACTTACCTAACTAACTTATGCCTAGTATGACTTGACTGAGCCAAAAATAACAACTACAACACCCTTGAGAACCATGGATTCTACTGATCCAAACACACCCTAATAAGACAGTTTTGATGATTTTCAAAGGAAATGGTATTTTTAATCCACTAAACTGATTCCTAACACTAAATTATGATATTATAAGATTAAATTAACCTAAATCAACTACTACACAAGCATTACACCTCAGATTTGTCAAAAATGAATGTTTCACTGTGAGATTTGATTTTTTTAGTACAAGCTTAATTCAATAAACACAATACTGATTTTAATCAATATTACTACTAATAAGTAATACAGAAACTTAAAAGGAACAAGATCAAAGCTAATTAAACAATCAAGCAGTAAAATAATAAAAATAGATTTAAAGGCTTACAAATGAAATAGGCTGAGAAATCAAGAACCATTGAACCAAATCAATACCTAGTATCCCCCATAGGATTCTAATACCAAATTCAATCCAAAATACTCCCTGCTCCTAGCTTTTCCTTCTTCTTCTTTGGATTTTCTATTTTCCACTATTTTTTTCTATTTTCTTTGGAATTTTGAGTTTAACTACCAAACTAGATTCTGAGTTATCTAAAGGCTTCCAAAAGCTTTATCAGAGCTTAAATGGACTTATGAGTTCATAAAACAACAACAACAAACAACATACAACTAATTGAGATTTTGATCAAATATTGAAAATGCATAAAGTGAGATAGTAACTGAAATCTGAAATTAACTTGAGAATAAGTTTAAATTACATAAAAGGGAATGAATACAAGTGTTTGAAGCTGAAATTAACAACTAGATATTATTCTACTTTACCTACGATTAAATTAAGCTACTCCTAAAACTAATAATCTATCCTTCTGGCTTCTTTTCATCCTTATAGCCCTTTTCTGAGTTTTGTGGGACCCACTTGACTTTTCCCACCAATTTAGAACCGTTGATAAGGTCCCAATCATCCAGGCCGTTTAAACAATTTCTTGGCGCCAAAGGGTCAAGGGTGTCAGTTTGTTGCGTGGAGAGGGAATTAAGGGTTTAAATGGTTTTGGAGGGTTGTGGTGAGGTGGTATGATAGTGGGTGAGAGGTGGCAGGCCAGGTGTAGGGTGGTATGGTGGAGCAGTGGTGGTGGTATGGTGGTATGGTTTTGGGAGGGAAGGTGACTGGGTGGTGGTTTTGGTTTGTTGACCGAAGGTTTGACCCAGTGTTTAATAAACACTGGGTGGGCTAGTATATCACATGGGCCAAAAACATGGGAGTGGGCTTGGAAGGTTTGTTGGGTTTTGTTTGTTTGGTTTTAGTGAAATAACAAAAGGGTCCGTTTGCATAAGTAACTAAACAAGGACCAAAAATGTAATTTGGATAAAGTTTAGGGGCTGGTTGTGGTATTTTTCCAAATTTATCACAAGGGTCTAAATTGTCACATGTGAATAGTACAAAGGCTAAAATTACATAATTTTCCATTTTTAAATATTAAAGGACCATTTATGTAATTTCCGGATTTTTGAGGGACTAAACATGTAATTTTCCAAAATATTATCAAAAGGTCCAGTTTTGTAAAAGTTGAATAGTATAGGGACCTTAAATGATAATTTCTCATTTTGAACACCCAGGGACTGAAACTGTCAAGTTTGAAACTTTGAGGGACCTGTTTTGCCAAACTGTGAAACTTCAGGGACCAATCATGTAAATTCACCAAACTTCATACCAAGGACCATTCCTGCAAGAGATTATTAGTATAAGGACCAAAATTGCTTTTCTCTAAGTTTTTACATCCCAGGGACCATTTCTGTCAATTTCTAAAGTACAGGGACTAAACTTGTAATTTTGTGAAACTTTGCACCAAAGGACTAAATATGTAACTTTATGATTAAAAAGGACCTTTGGTGACATTTTCATGTTTTTAGAATAACCAGGGACTAGTTTTGCCAATTTATGAAACTTGAGGGACTGAAACTGCCAATTATGCAAACTTTGTACGTTTTTAATCTGTTTGTGCATATTTTGCATTTGAAACATATAAAACACACCTTTAAGATATTTTAAGTATTTTGATACATATTTGAGTGTTTTTGTATGTTTTGGCAGCTCAGATTAGTATAAAATGATGAGTATTTAGACACTCAACTAACCCAAAACTAAGATGCAATCAAAATAAAATACTAAAAATGTAAATAAACTAATTATACTAAGGTTGTGAGCAGTAATTGGAGAAAATGTGTTTACTTAGATTTCACTACTCCCTAGATATCTTTTACACGTTAATTACTTGTTATAATTGCATGGATGACGGATCGTATTCCTTAATACCATTCATGGGGTGGCATACATAACTCCCCAATTCTATGAGCTCTTATCTCCTCCTACACCATGCCCAGCACAACTATAGGGATTGTAAACAGTGGCTCATGCATTAAATACAACCAATAAAGACCTAGTACGCCTCGGTTCATGTTTCTTAAGACGTTCAAGCATGTTACCATTTGGAGATCTGCCAGTTTTCTTAAGCCTAACATATAAATCATTCATCCAAGACAAGAATAAACAAGTAATCAACACATAATCAATATCTAGGTTTCATTAGATCTAAGCAAACACAAAAGAGATCTAGCCTAGCATGATAGAATTAAGACAAGAACAAGATATAGACAACCAACACATAGACATATTGATTGAATTAGAAGAACACTTATCTTGATTAATCATGCAAGGTATCAAGGGGTTGGAACCCTTGAAAAACCTGTAAAATTACACCAAAATCGTCTTTAGGGTTTCTCCCAAAACTTCTCTCTTCTAATGTGAAAAACTAGAAAACTATATATAGGAAAATAGGGATGACGGCGTCAAGAACAAAGGTGTGACGCCGTCATCTCGCCGCCAAATACTTCCTCGGACGGCCTTGATCTACTTCTGACGCCGTCAAGTCCTAGGCCGTCACAAAAATTGCTCTTGACGCCCTGTATGTGACGCCGTCATCAACTACGGATTTTAATTCTTGGGTTTTGACGCTGTCAGGAAAACTCTTGACGCCTTCATGAACTCTCGGATTTTATTATTGAGGTTTGACGCCGTCAGGAAATTACTCTTGACACCGTCACCTACTGTTCCCAGCATGGAAAATTGAGACTTTGCCATTTTCTTCACTTTTATGCTCAAAAAACGTCCAAAATGGCTTCCTTTCCAGAATTCACTCTCCAAGTACCTAAAATCACAAAAGGAACGATTTAGGGCAATATTTGATCAAATAAATTCGGATTCGGGCTTAAATGACCCTCTAAAAACGGATCATTTTTCGCCTCATCATATACCCTTACACTTGAGATTTGCTTGTCCTCAAGCAAATGCGCTTTTATTCTAGTCAAAAGACAAGTTAGGGGTCATTTAACACTAATATAAAAGTAATTACAACAAATAATCGTTCCACTAAAGACCAATAGACAAGCACGGAGGTCATACACAAGCACCTCACAAATAGTGTTTAGATACTCACATCTCTCGGGTGTAATAAAGTGTAAATTACAATATGGAAACGGAAGATATCTCTCACTACCTGTCATAGCAAAATAGATTACCATAGGCTTGGGAAAGGATCAAACCTCCACCACAAGGCGTAAGCACCTAGGATAAACTATCAAAGAGATCTTTTAAAGGGTTGTAACGTTAGGTATAGGGATATGAAATACACGGTTTTGTTGGATAAAGGAAGTTTTTACTGGTGGCGAGTTAACAATCTTGGTTAATTATATGTACAATATGGCGTTGCTAAGCCAAGACTAGACTCGACTTAAGCTAATAAAAGAAAAATAACAAAAACATAAAATGAACATAGAATAAAAAGGGATGGTAGTCCGTATGTTTTTTTCTCTTTTTTCCTTTTTCTATTTTTTTTTCTTTTTCTTGATTTTTTTTCGATTTTTTTTTTTTTTTTTTTTTTTGAATTGCACTCTTACCCTACCATCCAAAATAATACATCATAGGGGATGAAGATTCCCCTTACACTTGAATTTTTACATACTTTACAATAAACTAATCTAGTGACTCGAATCAAGAAAATCAAAACACTTGGAGCACTTTTAAGATTAACGCACATATCGGGGTAATAATATTATGTTCTTCCCCATTACTCCATAAATAAGTACTTACCCATGAGTCCCAATCATCCCAAAACAATATGTACAAGGATATGACTCGACTTAGCAACCATGTAATCAATTAGAAAGTTAACTTAGGGTTTAACAAATAACAATAATGCACTAAAAATGAGCGCATACACGGAAGGCTAAGGCGATTTGGTTGTACATTTAAGTGGGGTGTAACAAATTCTTCCTTTAAGTAAAATGCTTAAAGTTAGAAACGAAAAGATAGGCTCGGAGGGGTGTACTAGGGGTTTCGTGTACTAAAAATGAGTACAACGCTAAGGGTGTGGGAAAAATTAGTTGACTTAACTAGCCAAGTAATATGACTTAAATGGTCAAGTAATCATAATACGGGTTTAACACAAGGGTGATCCTAATGCCTCTTATCATGTAGTAAATCCTACTACACGAATGTAGTCTCACTAGCGGTCTCGGGATGCATCACTAACGCAAGTTCTAGAATCTAAATGCTACCGGTACACTCATAAGCACTAATAGTAAATGCTTTTCCTATCAAATCTAAAGGCGAACCTCACATATTTGGGTGGAAAATTTTTCTAAATATACGGTTATGTGCTAGTCATACAATCTCCTATCCATGAGACGCTTGCTATGGCTAAAGTTTCACTCCTAAATGTTGTAAAAAAATTTAAATTTGGCGCTAAAATTGCACTAACAAGTATTTCTCATAGTTTTATTACACATCTACCATTAAACAAAACAAACTCAAGCGAAAGTGCATATGTAAGGTATCATCTTTTTACCCTCCCCTTACACTTAAGAAGAACATTGTCCCCAATGTTCAAGTAAAGAATGTAAAAGTTAAAAAGTAAAAAGAATGAAATCAAATACTCCCCTGATTCGCTCGGTATGGATAATAGGATAGCCAGATTAGATCTTCCTCCAAGAAAATGAACAATCAAAGCTTCCCTTCCAGAATATAAATCATCTTCTTGTCATACATAACCTGTAAAACCTGACAAAATAGACAAGACAACCTCGCGTAAAATCGGCGGCATCCTATATAAGTTACTAAATCCTAGAAAACAAAGTAAGATATAATGCTTGTGGAATGAAGTTTGCAGATTTCCTGGAGATTATAAAACTTAATAATTCACAAAAACCATAAGACTCCGTTAGAAAAACAAAACCAGTAAAATTTCCAGATTTTTACACTTGACGCCGTCAAGAGTAAACTCGTGACGCCGTCAGAATGGACCTGCAGAAATTCTTATGTTAAGTTTCCGGAAAATTTCTGGAAAAACTTGGTCCTACTTCTTGGAAAATCCTGCAAAACTTCATTATGACTCAATACAAGCATTTGACTCTAACAAATACGGATATACATGCTCATTTATTATTGTGGAGAATCATGATCGGTTTGTTTCTTAAAAACATATTTGGGGTTTCCCCTTACACTTATCTTTTGCAAAAATACTTCTAGGTGGAGTTAAGACTGGGCTAAACAACAAAGTAAAGTATTTCCACATTTTAATTGAGAAACATGATCAACCAACAATAAAAATAAAGCATGCATACGGAAGCAAATAACAAACAAACAATTAAAATCACACAAAACATGGGTTGCCTCCCAAGAAGCGTTTTTCTTTATTTACGAGTCTTATAGCTAGACTCAAGGTCATGGGTTACTGTGTATCGCTTATGCTCACATAACCAAGTGTGAGCCATCTAATAGTCACCTCATCTTTCTTATATTCATCTCCTAACTCTAAGCATCCGCGATAATATCTTTTATTTTTTTCATGAGTATACTTAAGTCCTTTTCTCTTATCATTCTCACTTAGCATCTCTATGGGCGGATACCTACTACACTTTTCCATGGGAAAATCCTTGAACCTAGGGTGTGTGCGGGGCATTTGATATACAAAATCTTCTTCCCCATCCGAGAATGTAATTAACCCTTCTATGAGTTTTTCATCAAGGTTGGTCAACTGTTTGAAGGGTTTTCCAAACACAACTTGGGTCAACTTATCATCAATAAATTCTCCTAGATTCTCCATAACCATGAACTCAACAAGATAAACCAAGCTTCCTACAAACACATGCAATGGTATTGCCTTAGCAATAATGTTTTCTCTTTTGTATTCTAACTCATCTACCATGATTTTATTGTATTCATTACGTGAGATTATGTTCATTGGAAGAGATGAGTTTAGATAGGCGTTAAAGCTCTTAAATCCGATTTTACAGGGAAATTGCATGTTGAATGAGCTATCACACTCAATCCTAGTTCTAGGGTCAACATACCTAAGAGGGTTTATTTCTTCTTCCATCCTATTCTCATTAATCACATCACCATCATCAAGATCCTCATCGGAGTCTGAATAGTAGAAAGGACTAGCCCTATGGTCATCATCATGATCAGACTCTTCTAACTCAGAATTATTGTCAAAGTGGTGGTTGGGTGAGAGGTTAGATGGGTTCTCATTTTCAACTAAAGGGAGCGGGGCGGGCATTTGGAAAATCCTACGACGAAAAACACGAATAACAGGAATCAAACGGTCAATGTTATTGTTATCCATCGAAATAGTTTACGAACAAAGGACACAAAGAAATAAGATAGACTAAAGAGACCCTAAAAATAAAAAATAAAATCTTACTAGAAAGGAATCTAGCAAGTAGACCTAATAAAAAGAAATTCTAACCTAGGCAATAACTATTCCCCGGGCTGCGGCGCCAAAAACTTGATAGCGCCGCACTCTTTTGCGAAAGATGAGAAATAAATGTAAAGATAGACAATCCCCGGCAGCGGCGCCAAAAACTTGATGCGTGGGAATCGCAACAGGCTTTACCTCTCGAGGGATCTCGAGAAGCTTACAACCCCCACCAGGCAGTGTACCTGATCGTTGTAGTATAGTATAGTGACAAGTACCGGGGGATTGATCGTTCAGCTTAGGAATAGTGTCGCTAGGATTAGAAAGCCTAAATTACTAGTTCTAAAGGTGAGGGATGATTATTTTTGTATTTTTATATTTTTATGAAAGCAAGTAAAATCTCGGGTTTTGAAGGATTAGGGCGGAATTAGTTGCTATTCAACTAACCCAAAACTAAGATGCAATCAAAATAAAATACTAAAAATGTAAATAAACTAATTATACTAAGGTTGTGAGCAGTAATTGGAGAAAATGTGTTTACTTAGATTTCACTACTCCCTAGATATCTTTTACACGTTAATTACTTGTTATAATTGCATGGATGATGGATCGTATTCCTTAATACCATTCATGGGGTGGCATACATAACTCCCCAATTCTATGAGCTCTTATCTCCTCCTACACCATGCCCAGCACAACTATAGGGATTGTAAACAGTGGCTCATGCATTAAATACAACCAATAAAGACCTAGTACGCCTCGGTTCATGTTTCTTAAGACGTTCAAGCATGTTACCATTTGGAGATCTGCCAGTTTTCTTAAGCCTAACATATAAATCATTCATCCAAGACAAGAATAAACAAGTAATCAACACATAATCAATATCTAGGTTTCATTAGATCTAAGCAAACACAAAAGAGATCTAGCCTAGCATGATAGAATTAAGACAAGAACAAGATATAGACAACCAACACATAGACATATTGATTGAATTAGAAGAACACTTATCTTGATTAATCATGCAAGGTATCAAGGGGTTGGAACCCTTGAAAAACCTGTAAAATTACACCAAAATCGTCTTTAGGGTTTCTCCCAAAACTTCTCTCTTCTAATGTGAAAAACTAGAAAACTATATATAGGAAAATAGGGATGACGGCGTCAAGAACAAAGGTGTGACGCCGTCATCTCGCCGCCAAATACTTCCTCGGACGGCCTTGATCTACTTCTGACGCCGTCAAGTCCTAGGCCGTCACAAAAATTACTCTTGACGCCCTGTATGTGACGCCGTCATCAACTACGGATTTTAATTCTTGGGTTTTGACACTGTCAGGAAAACTCTTGACGCCTTCATGAACTCTCGGATTTTATTATTGAGGTTTGACGCCGTCAGGAAATTACTCTTGACGCCGTCACCTACTGTTCCCAGCATGGAAAATTGAGACTTTGCCGTTTTCTTCACTTTTATGCTCCAAAAACGTCCAAAATGGCTTCTTTTCCAGAATTCACTCTCCAAGTACCTAAAATCACAAAAGGAACGATTTAGGGCAATATTTGATCAAATAAATTCGGATTCGGGCTTAAATGACCCCCTAAAAACGGATCATTTTTCGCCTCATCAATCTTGTTCTTCTATCACTGTCGATATCTCCATTTCCAAGATTGACTTATTTTTTAGGGTTTCTACCAATACCTGTTTTGAGATGTGCGCGAAGCTTGTGGATGCGATTTTGCTGAGCGCATCCGCTTTCCTGTTATCTCCTCTGGGCACCTGTTTTATTGTGAACATGTCAAAGTTTTTTATTAAGGACTTGGTTTTTTCTAGGTATTGGATCATGTGTTCATCCTTGGCTTCATATTCACCTAGCACATGGTTAGCAACTAGCCGAGAATCTACATTCGCTTCTAGGTTGCGTACACCCATTTGGATTGCGATGCGTAGTCCGGCTAATAGGGCCTCGTATTCTGCCTCATTGTTTGTGGCTGTGAATTCAAAGCGCAGTGCGTAGGTGAATTCCATACCCTCTGGATTTGTAAGGATAAGGCCCGCGTCTAATCCATCTACACATGAGGACCCATCTGTGAACAGAATCCAGGGTTCCTGTAGGTCTGTTTTGGTTGCAGGTGTTGGACTGTCGTTATCTGGCTTTTCCACAATGAAATCGGCTAAGACTTGTCCTTTGATTGCAGTGTGTGGTCTGTATGAGATGTTATACTCACTTAACAGTACACTCCACTTCTGTAAGCGTCCCGATGCATCAGGTTTGGAGATAACTTGTTTGATTGGCTGATCAGTGATTACAGCTATTGGGTGCGCTTGAAAGTATATGCGCAACCTTTTGGCTGCGAATACGAGGGCTAAGACCAGCTTTTCCATAGCGTTGTAGTTAGTCTCTGTCTTCTTCAGGGCTTTGCTTACAAAGTATATGGGTGTCTGGATGGAGTTCCTATCTGTCAATAGTACTGCGCTAACTGCTCCGTGGGTTGCCGATAAGTACATGATTAGCTCTTCCCCTGGTCGCGGTGCGACAAGTTTGGGAAGAGATGCCAGATAGTGCTTTAGTTGTTGGAAAGCTTCCTCCGCTTCTTCGGTCTAGCGAAAATCTCCCTTTTTAGTGCACTTCGTGAGTATTTTAAAGAGAGGAAGGGATTTGTCTGGTGACTTGGATAAGAAACGATTTAGCCCCGCTAACTTTCCATTCAATGACTGGACTTCTTTGAGTGTGTGCGGTGAGGGGAGATCAATAACGGCCTTTGTTTTTTTAGGACAAGGCTTGATTCCATCGGGTTCTATTAAGTATCCCAGGAACATACCTTCGGTTGCGCCAAAGGTGCACTTTTTGGGATTTAACTTCATATTTATGCGTCCCAATGTTCTGAACGTTTCCTCTATGTCGCGCACCAATTCATCCTCTGTGTGGGTTTTGATGACAAGGTCGTCAACGTAAACTTCCAAGTTGCGGCCTACTTGTTTCTCGAAGGCTGTGTCCACCAATCGTTGGTATGTTGCGCCTGCATTTTTTAAGCCAAAAGGCATTTTTGTGTAGCAGTACACTCCTTGACTGGTGTGGAAAGCTGTTTTTTCTTCATCTTCAACTGCCATTTGAATTTGATGGTACCCTTTGTATGCATCTAGGAAGCATTTGAAAGGGTATCCGCACAGAGATTCTACCTTCCAGTCTATTTCTGGCAGTGGGTAGCAGTCTTGTGGACATGCTTTGTTGAGGTCCGTGAAGTCCACGCACATTCTCCAACTGCCGTCACTCTTCTTGACCATAACTGGGTTAGAGAGCCAGTCGTGGTAGTACAATTCGCGCATGATGCCTGCGTCTACAAGCTTGTGTACCTCTTCCAGAATAGCCTTTGCACGATCTGGGGCCTGGCCGCGCTTCTTTTGTCATATTGGGGGGTATCCTTGTCGGATTTGTAGCTTATGCTCTGTGATAGAGCGTGGCACTCCTGTCATGTGCTTTGGTTCCCACGCGAAGATGTCCAGGTTCTTCTACAAGAGTGCGCATACGGCTGCTTTGCCTTTATCAGATAAAGATCCACCAATTGAAACTTGTTGTTCTGGGTAATCGGGATGAATAGCGACTTTCAGGTTTGGTGTCTTTTCAGCGCGCTGTTCTGGAATAGTTTCTACTTCGGTTGTTACCACATTGCATTCTCTGGGTGGTATTGTTGTGTTATCGAGGGTGACAACTCCTCCTTTCACTGGAAACTTAAGCATTCCGTGCGCTGTGTATGGTACAGCGCGCATGGATGATATTCCAGGTCTCCCAATGATACCATTGTATGGTGAGGGAGACTTTATTACCATGAAGTTTATCCATGTTGCGGTTGAGTGCTGCTCATCTCCTACGACCACCAACAAGCGTAGCTGCCCCATGGGCCAGATCTTTTCTCCTGTGAATCCAGTCAATGATGTTGTTGCTGGTATCAATTGATTTTGGATTTCCGGTCGCAATCTCTTGAAGCAGTGGTCATACAAGATGTCTGCAGATGCTCCTCCGTCAATGTACATGCGGTGGATATCATGTCCTCCCGTATGTATTTCAATAGTCAGAGGTTCCACCACTGCGTTGTCCGCAGCTAGAGTAGGGAAAGATATCTCTTTATCAGGAGAAAACTTCTGGCTGACCTTTTGCTTTATCTTGCGATGCCATGATTGTATCATATATATGGTATCAGCCTTTTCTTTGGGGGGCTCTTTCTTACCTCCGCCCCTTTGTTTGTCTTTCCCTTCTTTGATGTTTTTTACAAGGTGGTCCATTCTGCCTTCTCTTACTAACTTTTCAATTAGTTGTTTTAGCTGGACGCACTCATTAGTTGTATGGCCTTTTTGACCATGGTACTCGCAGTATCCGTTTCCTATACGCTTTTCCTCTACAGTGCGCATTGGTGGCGGTTTTGGGAAGTTTGCGCCCTCTATTACAAATATTTCCCTTGGGGTTTTTGTAAGAGGGGTATATTTGTCATTGTCCCTTCTATTACGGTAATTCCTGCTGCGGTTGTTATTCTGATCATTGGATTGTCTCCGAGGCTGCTCTTGCTGCCTATAGTTCGAATAACTTTTTTTGCTGTCCACAGCGACTGCCTCTCCTTGTATAAAGGATCTAGTGCGCTTTGTTAGCTCATCAAAAGTTTGTGGAACTTTGTCGTTTAGCTTTCGGATGAGTTCTGGGTTATTAATCCCATTCATGAACCCTGAAATTTTTAGGATTTCAGGACACGCTTTAACTTGTATGCACTCATCCTTGAAGCATTCCATGAAAGCGCTGGTTAACTCTCCTTGGCGCTGTTTCACTCTTGCTAGCTCAACAGGGTTTTTAGCGCACTTCTTTCGCTGGGTGAAGTTGAGACGGAATGCTTTCCGTAATTCCTCGAACCCACCGATGCTCCTCCGTAGGAGTTTGCTAAACCATGTGCGCGCGTTCCCTACTAACGTAGAATTGAACATGTGGCACCACACTGGCTGTGGCCAGTTTTCGATAGTGGCGGCTGATTCGAAAACTTTCAGGTGATCATCCGGATCACCTGTTCCATCATATGTTTCACATTAGTGGGCATGCGCCTGCGTTTGCGATCAGAGTAATCGCTGATGCACCGTGTAAACGCGTCAACTTTCTGGAAACGCCATGGAAGAGACATATCTTCATTCTCTTCATCGCGATGCCTCCCTCTTGACTTCCAGTGTCCTGTCTCTCTATCCTCGTTGTCTGAGGAGTCACTGGAGGAAGGGTAGTCTCTTTTTCGGCGCTTGCGCCGACTTCTTTCAGAAGAAGAGCTTGAGGGATCTCTACTTGGGGATCTTCTCCTCCCCAATCTGTCTTGGATCCTCTTACTTCCAGGTTTGGAGGATCCTTGGCTTGGCGAATGTTGAGGTCCTAATCGGTCTTGTATCCCCCGACTGCCAAGTCTAGAGTGAACATTGGTGCGCCTCTCACTATCTTCAGAGTATTATGACTCAGATATCGTACCTAGCCTATCATGGATAGTGGTACGTTCTGCGCGTCTTCCTCGTGGGTGGCGCAGCGGTGATAGTTCTCGTTCAGGACCAAAATTCAATCGAGCTTGTAGGCTCGTACTTGCCCTTCTCCTAGCTTCTTCCTGCATGAAGGCGGTCAAGGTTTCATAGTTTTGGGATACAAAGTTTCCTAAAGTGAGATTAGGCGCGTCCTCGGTTGTTGCAAGAGTGCCTGTCTCAGTATTAGGCACCCTATCTCGGTTAGGCACATCTGGTGGCACAGTGTTGATCACTGCGGGTATGGTTTGGTGAGGAGTGGTGAAAAGAGTGCGCTGAAGTTCCTCAGCGCTTGGGACCACTGGGATGATTTGGGTAGTCCTTACTGGTAGTTCTACCTCTGGAAGAGGTTGGGTTGTTCCCGCCTCTTAGTGACCAGGTGCGCTGATTGTCCCAGCAACCTGTCTAGAGGTCGGATCTTGTTGATTCCTCCTCTGATGGTCACGTTTTTCCGATTGCGGAGTCCGCTGGCTTGAATTCTTATTCTTTGTCATTCTAGTCTTTAGTTCTTAGTAGGGTCCCACGGATGGCGCCACTTGTTGATACAAAAGTTGGGCGTTCCTGATTATGGACTCTTGCTCTCGTACCAATTCGCTTCTTAGCACTTGTAACCTGCGCACTAAGAAAAATAAACAACACCGTTAGGCTTATCGTGGGATTGTCTCCCACGATTAGACTCCGGCGTGAGAGTAAGTAATCGATTTAGGGTTCTCGTTAAGAGTTAGGGTTTGTGAATCGTACCTTTGAATGAGGATGTATTATTCCTTATATAGGGGCTGAAACCATGTAGGTTTCTTGCTCCTTACTCTTCGCACGCGTAGAGCTTATCCGGGGTAAGGATATCTATTCCATGAATAGGAGATCCTTACCGCATGCCCGGTTAGTTTAGTTGGGCTTTGGACTTCGTGAGCCCAAGCCGTTATTACTATGGCCCTAGTCATTCGTTATGATAGCCCACTCGTGGTGGGTTTGGGCCGAGTAATGTTTATCATTTGGGCTCGTGGCCCAAATATAGACTATAAGTCATCAGTCTAAAATTTATTTTTAGACAAGTATTTTTGAGTTTAATATTCTCTTCTCCCCCTTTTTGTAAAATCAAAAAGGTTAATCCGAGTAAGCTTCATAGAGGAAGTTAAATGGGTAGAATGCTCCCCCTCATTTGAGAGCACCAAGGAAACGAGCTATGGAAAGCTTGGCTACAAAAAATATGTGAAGAGAACAAGACATATATACGCAAAGCAACAAATATGCAAATAAAAATATATTCATTCAAGCAGAAATGATATAATTATAGAAATGATTAGCATTACAACATTCAATATGCTTGAAGCATATTGATTATAATAAAACAAAAGAGAAGACATAGTCCTATATTACCTAAGAGAGCACTTGGACTTGCTTGCAACCCACGGTTGAGTGTTTTATTTGCTTGAAGGGGAACATAAGCATAGAGCTTAGTTGTTAGATGGAGAGGGATATGGAGTGGGGTATGGAGCGGAAGAGGTGGATCTTACGATGTTGTATCGAGTTAAGGGTGGTATTGGATGAGGATGAGTAAGAAGATATTCAATCCAAGAAATATCTTCACTCAAGTAGAGAATTTGTTTTTGAAGAAAGATGCAACAAGGGCAAAAGTGAGTGTGGTTTGTAACTTGATCCAAGTTGAGAGAGTGGGGTAGGCAATTTGCATAGGGAGATGATGGAGGTTGCCCTTTGTTGCTTTGTGCATGATGCATAGCAAGGAGATCACTAAGATCATGGATTTGGGTTATTTCATCACGGAACTTTTGCTTTTCCGTGGCAATGTGGAGAGAATCATTGTGTTGATATGGATGAATTGGGTTTGTGTAGTTGGAATTGTAGTTTGATGGTTGATCAAACTTGTATGGATCATTATAAGTGGTTGGAGGATGAGATGTGTAGTTTGGCATGAAAGAAGATGTTTGGCCAATGTTGTATGGTTTGTAAAGAGGATCAAATGAATGTCCTTGTGGGTTTGGTGTAAAGTTTGGGAAGTAAGTGGTTGGAGGTGTTGAGTGATTTCCAACTTCATTGGTTATGATGGATTTGTTTCGAGGGCTTTTTCTTCGCCAAACGGGTTTTTCCGTCATCCTTGCTAGCCTTGAGGTTTTTGGTTTTGGTTTGTTTGGAGAAGTCATGATGGGATGAATGGAGAGTGTTGAAGATTGGGGATATTTATAGTGTAAGATTTGTGTGTTTATGGATGGATAAAGTTTGTTTGGGAGATTAGGACGAAATATGTTGGTGAAAATTAGGAAATGTAGGTTGAAATGGGCTAAAAAGCAGAAAAGATTCTGTAAACCCGACCATCAGATGGCCGGTCCCCTTAATTAGGGGGCGGTCCCCTTAAAATTAAGGGGGCCGCCTTAGATAATTAAGGGGGCCGCCCATCTGGTGATTTCCAGATTGCCAAAATTGGGGTTTTGGCAGAAAATTTGCAGAAAGGTTGTGTTTTTGGATTTGGATTCAAGTAAGTTCAATTCCTTGAGGCAATATAGCATCTAATCTAATCATGATATAGCATGTATGCAAAAACACTTAAGTAAAAGAACAAACAAGCAATAAATAATAAGCTAGAGGAGACAAATAAAGGAAAGGGCACTTAATCTTCCAAAGGCAACTATCTTAGATCAAAGGCAAAGGTAACTAGTGAATTAAAAACTAGTGATGAAACAAGATGACAACATTTTGAGTGATTTTGTCCTAGTGTGTGCCTATATGCAACAAATGTGGAGTTGTGATTGTTTCGACTCCTAAATGCAAAGAAAAATAAGTTTCCTAAGAAACAATCCAAAATCTCCTTGATTCGATTTTTGCTCGATTCATGAATGTCAAAGATATGTATTAGATTATATACCTTGACAATTTATGTGAGAGTTTATGCATGATTTCGGAAAAAGGTTTTTAGCATTTGTCAACAATGCAAGGAAAATGATGTTAATGTAATTCCTAGATGTGAGAATAGTTAAAAAAAAATTTTGATTGGGTTTTACAAGAGAGTATATGCAAAGAAAATAAGGTTTCCCAATTTTTGATTTTGTGCGAAATAGATTCCTAGACTCAGAAATGGAGAAGTGGAAGAAAAGTAAATTTTATGCAAATTTTATGCAAGAGAAAAAATTTTTGTCTAAATGCAATAGAATTTATTCAACTTGTCCCATCATTCCTAATCCTAAACGCAAGTGATTGAATAATTCACGCTTAAGGGGTTTAGTGAATATATCCGCAATGTTATCTTCCGATGCAACTTTTTCTATAGATATGTTTCCTTTTTGTACATTATCCCTAAGGAAGTGGTGGCGTATTTCTATATGTTTAGTCCTAGAGTGTTGCACCGGATTTTTACTTAAATCTATCGCACCTTTGTTATCGCACATAATGGGAACATTTTCTAACCTAATGCCATAGTCTATGAGAGCTTGTTTCATCCATAGTGCTTGTTGACATGCCTTTCCAGTGCTTACATATTCGGCTTCAGTGGTAGAAATAGCAAGAGCGGTTTGCTTCTTCGAAAACCAAGATGTTAGACAACATCCCATGAACGTGCAAATACCACTAGTACTTTTTCTATCTACGTAGTCTCTCGCATGATCCGATTCCGCATAGACGATGGTTTCTATGCCAGATCCCTAAGGATACCATAATCCTAAGTGTATAGTGCCTTTAATGTATCGGAAGATACGCTTAACCGCTTCTAGGTGAGAGGTTTTGGGATCCTCTTGAAAGCGAGCACAAAGGCAAACACTAAACATTATATCGGGTCTACTTGCCGTCAAGTATAGTAAACTACCGATCATTCCTCTATACTTGGTGTTATCTACGGACTCGCCTTCATCATCCTTTGTGAGTTTAACTTCCGTATACATGGGAGTTTTCATGGGTTTTGAGTCTTCTATGCCAAATTTCTTAAGCATTTCCTTAATGTACTTAGATTGGTTAAAGAATATTCCATCTTCTAATTGTTTTATTTGTAATCCTAGGAAGAAGTTTAGTTCACCCATCATACTCATCTCAAACTCATCATGCATGATTTTGGCAAATTCATCACACATGTCTTGACAAGTTGATCCAAATATAATGTCATCAACATATATTTGAACAATGATGAGATTTGGGTCTTTCCTTTTTGTGAAAAGAGTGTTATCTACCATTCCCATGGAATAATCATGTTTAATAAGGAAAGCTTTTAATCGATCATACCAAGCTTTGTGAGCTTGTTTGAGTCCATACAAAGCTTTCTTTAACTTATAAACATAATCAGGTTTTGCGAAGTCAATGAATCCTGGAGGTTGTGCCACATATACCTCCTCATTGATAAAATCGTTAAGGAATACACTTTTCACGTCCATTTGGAATAACTTAAAATCTAAGGTGCATGCATAGGCAAGTAATATCCTAATAGATTCTAGTCTAGCTACGGGGGCATAAGTTTCGTCATAATCAATTCCTTCTTGTTGATTATAACCATGGGAAACTAACCTAGCTTTATTCCTAGTTACTATTCCATTTTCATCTAACTTATTCCTATATACCCATTTAGTTCCTATGATGGTCATATTCATTGGATTTGGGATTAATTCCCAAACATCATTTGCCTTAAATTGATTTAATTCTTCTTGCATAGCTATAACCCAACTTTCATCTTTTAAAGCCTCATTAATATTCTTAGGTTCTATTGCTGAGAGGAAACAAAAGAAGTTATTTTTATCTTGGGCTTGTGACCTAAGGGTTCTTTAGTTAAGATGTCCTATTATATTATCTAATGGATGTGATCTAGATTCTTTAACATTTACAATTTCGTTATTTCCTAAGTTAATGTCTTCATTATCATTTCCTATGGGTTTTGTTTTACTAACCTCAATAGCTTCATCTTCGACTAAGTCATCATCTTCTAAAGGTAATGTTTTAGGAGGTGGTGGTGTTTCATCAAATGTTACATTTAGTGATTCTTCTACTTTCATAGAGTGTTTGTTAAGTATTATATATACTTTACTATTTTGTGAGTACCCTAAAAATATTCCTTCATATGATTTTGGATCAAACTTAGTGAGATAATCCTTAGTGTTTAGAATATAACATTTACTTCCAAATACCCTAAAGTAGCTCAAGTTTGGTTTTCTACATCTTAGTAACTCGTAAGGACTTTTTCCTAGAATTCTCCTAATTGATACCCTATTAATTATGTATGTTGATGTATCTACAGCGTGACACCAAAATTTTTGTGGGATGGATTGTTCATTTAACATTGTTCTACTCATTTCTTGTAGTGACCTATTTTTTCTTTCTACTACGCCATTTGATTGAGGAGTACGAGGAGGGGAGAAATTGTGAGATATTCCATTTAAATCACAATATTTTCCGAATTGTACTTCGTTGTCAAATTCCTTACCATGGTCCGTCCTAATGGCTACTATTGTGCATCCTAATTTATTTTGAATCATTTTACTAAATATTTCGAATTTTCAAAGGCTTGGGTCTTGTCACTTAAAAACCTAGTTCACGTGTATCGTGAGTAGTCATCTACTATTACTAAGGTATATTTGTTTCCTCCATAGCTCCGCACAGCGGATGGACCAAAAAGATCCATATGTAATAATTCTAGGCACCTAGTAGTGGATACTATATTCTTAGCTTTGTGACTAGCATGAACTTGTTTTCCAATTTTACATGCATCACAAAAATGCTTGTCATATTTTAGATTAGGCAAGTTTCTAACTAGTTCTTTAGAGGCCAAAGATTGTATTTATTCCATGTTTGCATGTCCTAATCTCCTATGCCACAATGTGGAGTTTTCGTCTACGGTCGTTAGGCATATTATATCCTCAGGTTTGTTTCCTAGTTTCATAACATATATGCCTCCTTTCCTAATTCCTCTACCTATAATTTTTCCATTCTTAACTATTTCGCTATTCTCTTCGGTAAAGGTAACTCTACATTTATTATCGCATATTTGCCCTACACTAAGCAAGTTATATCTTAAATTATCTACATGCTCAACATTTTCAATAGTAAGTGAGTCTTGAGAAATCGTACCTTTGCCAATGATTTTTCCACGTAAGTCACTACTAAAAATAACGTTACCTCCATTGTATGCCTTATACGTAGAAAATAGCTTGCGGTTCCCCGTCATGTGCCTCAAACATCCGCTATCCTTGATCCATTCGTCAGGCTCCAAGTTAATTCCTAAACATATTTCGTCGGTTGCTTTTGCCACAAGACATTTTTCGTCTCTTGGTTTTTCCACTTCTTCTTTGTCACTATCACTCCATGTTCCGCTAACAAAGGCGCCTTGATTTTCATAACCCGGCGGCTTTAGACATTCACCAATGAGATGATTTGGACTTCCACATCTAAAGCACTTTCTTTTCCAGTAGTTATCACTTCTATTTCTTTGGAACAGTTTTCTTTCGTCTCGTGGCGATCTAGTGAATCTTCCTCGTCTCTTGAAGAATTTATTGAATTCTCTTATGGCCATTGCATATTCTTCGTCTTCACTCTCGTCACTCGAATCATCATCGTCACTAGGTTCCTTTTTGGCTTTTAGAGCAATGGATTTGGTTTGTTCTTTCTTGACCTTGACTGTTTCCGAATCTCTTCTTATAATTTCTTCATGGACCTTCAAGTTGCCAATAAGTTCATCAAGTGATAATGTCATCAAATTCTTTGATTCTTCAATTGCCGTGACCTTAGCTCGCCATTTTGGATGCAATGCCCTAAGAAATTTTCTAACACAATTTTTACTAGAAAATGTCTCATCAAGTGCTTTTAAACTTGTGATAATAGTGTTAGATTTAGCAAAAGCATTATCAATTAATTCCTCTTCCAGAATCGTAAATTGTTCATATTGTTGTACAAGAAGATTTATTTTACTATCTTTAACTTGACTATTACCTTGGTGAGTAATAAGTAGTGATTCCCAAATTTCTTTTGCGGTTTTACACATAAAAATTCTTTCATATTCTTTACGTGGTAACGCATTATAAATTACCATTTTAACTTCATTATTTTAGCTAGTTTCTTTTTCAAATCAGCATTTTGTTTTTCAAAAGGTACAATTTCATCCTTTTTAGTTTCCGGATTTTGTTCAGTGGGAGGAAAATCACCAAAGGTAATAACATGCAAAAGATCAAGATCTTTTGATTTCACATAAGTTTCGAATCTATTTTTCCAATATAAAAATCCATCACTTTCAAATAGTGGTGGTCTTTGCATAGATTGCCCTTCTAAATATTTTTCAGATTCCATAGATCGTTACAAGTTTTAAAATACAATATATTTTAAAAATCTTGCTAGACGTGGAGTTCTGATACCAATTGTGGAAAACTAGAAGGGGGGGGGGGTTGAATAGTTTTATGTCTTTTTAATTTATTATAAAAGATTGTTAGAGTGTTTTCTTTATTTTCAAAAATTTAGATTCGATAATATGTGATCTCAAGTCTTGCACAATATAAACAACAATAAATATGTACGATATAGCAATAATAATGTAAGTAAAGAAATAAATGAGAGATGGAAAGATCGAACCGCGAGACAAGAGATTTATAGTGGTTCGGCTACAAGGACACCTTCCTTGCCCTACTCCACTCCCCAAGCACCTAACTCGATAGTTTTCTTCACTATGTCAACAAGCTCCCTTATGGTGGAGAAAACCTTACACACCAATGTACACACCACAACTTAATCACAACTTCTACACAACCTCTTTACACCAATCTATTTCACCACTAACTACTTCACACCTATCTTCTTCACACCAATCTTCTTCACACCAATCTCCTTCCTAACTCTTCTTCTTCACAACAAACTACTAACCAATCACACTATTTATATACCTAGCTAAACTATCTTCTATCAAATATTCACAACTAATAACACAAAGACATAGATACAATGGATGATGCTCTAACAACTTGGATGTGGAGATCACAACAAGTTGTAATACTTCTTGTCTTGAGGGATAGAAGTATTCTTCTCTTGCACTTGAGAGGATGATGTTTGGATCACTTTGAAACAAAGATTTATGAATGTATGATCAAAGGATTAAGAGAGTAGAAATGGAGATCTAGAACATAAAGTTTAGGAGTGCAAAAGGTGAGGAAAAATTGCAGAAATGAACCAGCATTTATAGGGAAAAAATTCTGACAACTGGAGCGTGCCGGTCCCCTTAATTCATGGCCGGTCCCCTTAATTTTAATGGGACCGCCCCTTATAATTAAGGGGGCCGCCCAGCTGTAACGGCCAGAAAATCTGTCTTTTAGTGGGGAAAGTTTATTTGGTGAAAAACTAACTGATTTTGGTTAAAAATTTGAATTCATATATTTAGTATGATTGAAACATTTTTCTTTATTACCAAAAGTGCTTTTCAAAAATATATAATATGTTTATATAATTAAATAAACTTTGTAATAATTAATTAAATATCCCTTTGATCATAGATTTCAATAAACACTTTGTTTATTCATACCTTAAGTGATTTGGATGTAAAGAGAATATTAATCACTAAATACTTGTTTATGTCATAAATTTTAGTTCAATGGGTTTATGTTTTGTAATAATTAAAACATAGAGATATTGATAATATGTTAATAATGTTTTTAGGCATTATATATGTCAACAGACTACGTCTCAATAAAAGAAAGAAGCTGGAAGAGGCCATCAAAACCTCCAAAAAGGGGGAATAGGGTTGAACCCCAGGAGAAATGATGAGGCATACCTACGAGACACAGAAAGGTTGGCAGAAAATAAGAACAAAGGCGACGAGAACGGGACACCGGAGACGAAGAAGCAAAAGCCAAAAAGTAAGAAAAGTAAATATGTAAGGCCGCCCGTGCTGGGTAAACTAACCCGCTCACCCCAGCATTAGCAAGACGAGCCGCTTAAAAAGGTCATACATACCTAGCCACATTAAGTCATTTGACGGAAACAAGGATCCCGAAGACCACATCAAAATATTCCAGGTGTTGGCCTGGGCGGAACACTGAGACGTGACTACCAAATACCGTGCGTTCCAGTCTACGCTCATCGGACCCGCAAGAGATTGGTTCGATGATATCCCACCAGAATCTGCTAGCAACTACTACAAACTAAGAGAGATACTCCTTGAGAATTTCCTCAGAAAGTAAAACAACACTAAAAGTACTACAAAAATATGTTGCCGCAAGTAGAAGAGAAAAGAATCAATAGAAGATTTCACAAAGAGATTTCTGGAAGTAAGCAGAAAGGCGCATGGGATATCAGATACAACAAAGATCGGGGAATTTATACATAGAATATCCAACCCGGGGTTGGTTAATCACCTATTGAGAAACGCCCCAAAATCAATAGACGAAATGTTAAAAGAGACTATCTCATTCAACCGGGGAGAAACAGTGGTTCGTAATCTAAGACGAGGAAGTCAACCTTCGTCCCGCAACTAGTAAGGACGCTGTCAGCAGGGGAATGTCGCGAAAGCGGTTGGGAAGAATGATCAGGAACATCGTCCAGAAGGCCGTTCGAAAAAATAAATAAAACAAAATAAAATAAAAAGGGTCCCACATCGGGAAGGGACCAATATCCCATAAACATAAGCTATTACCACTTGCCAAGCATGATTCCAAGAACCGCCACCTTCAGAACGAATCGGCCGTAACCATAACATTTACCTTTGGAATAGTCAGAAGATCATAAGACGAATAAGAACGTACAAGAAAGCCGATATAGCTAAACCGCACAAAAGGATTATCAAAACGGGATCCGGAGGTCACATTCTAATCCGGAACGTAAGTCTCCAACAGACAATGAGGCTTCATATCCACAACAGTGCGGATTCGGTCAGAAGGAATAACGAAAGCCTTTTCCTTTTTCCTCCTCCATTTGGAAGAAGATACAAGATTAACTGATGGAGCATCCACAGGACGAACACCAGCATTAGAATTTCTTGGCTCCACACTACCCCATCAACGGCTGGGATACTTGATCAAGCCCCATCCTCATCATCAAATATAAAAAATCCCCTCCGAAGGGTAGCTAAAAGATAAACACAAAGACAATTCGCTGCAAATAATTAAAGGAATAAGCTATCATGTAAGATATTGGATATCATAACACACGGAAACACACAATTGTAGATCGTATAATTCTAGAGAGAAAAAGAAAGAGAGGGATATTCTAGTGAGAGAAAGTGAAGTTTGTTAGCTTCAAGTAAAGAGAACATCCAACCCTCTCCCTTAGAGAGAGAGGGGTATTTATAGTCATATACAAAACGCCCCGACTCGGGCTGTGGATCAGGTATACAGTGGGTAAAGACCCGTCCTTCCTCCACGGTATTACTTAATGTAACACCCCCAAATTTGGGATATGCAGCGGAATTAAAGTTGGGTGTTACTCGATGGTACAACAGTTATAATAATAGAAAAACAATCTATAATTGAATTGTTAAAATGATTTTATTATTCAAATATCAGAGTTTACAAAATGAGGTCCCAATAGCTTTACAATTTGTTAAATAATTTATCAAAGAATAATAAAATCTTAGCCTTCCTTCCGTATCCATGCCCTTCCATGCCATCCTTGTTTGTGATGGACCTAAGATAAACATGCTAAAAAGTCAACACAACGGTTGAGTGAATTCACAGCGTTTATAAATAAGTAATGGTTTGAACACAAGTCAAATAGTTATAAAACGTAATAACGCAGCGTATTGCACTAAGCCTCATGAACTCAAACCTTAACAGTTTGGACATTATAGTAATGAGCTATAACGTAATGGTGCCCTCGAGTAGGAAGCTTGCCAACTTCCTAGTAGTTCTCAAATAAAGTGCATTTGGCCACCTATCCGGCAACACAAATGGGGCGTCAACTGCCAATAGATCTATTCACTATATTCGCGTTCACTCGCAAGTGATTAATGGTTCATGATATGAGGGACTTTGAATGGCAAAACAGCTAACTTAGGCAATACCAGATCAGGATAGCATACAGAAAAATACTTGTGTTCGGTTTGTAACATGTATCTCCCCACAAGTTTGAAAAATAGTATAAAAATGTAAAAGTGGGACTATGAACTCACCTGGGCAGTCTGGATGGAAAACAAAGTTAAATGAAGTTGATAAACGTCTCCGGCTTGAAACCTGATTTATTAGGTCAAGTTCTTAGTAATTGCTTTTGATTATATAAGTTTTTCAATGTTCGTTTCGTTTTGGTTTAATAGTTAAATATTTTATCGAGCCAATATGTAGTTTCAAAAGTATTATTTTATTATATTTTCTTATCTGTAAGATTTGGTTCCGTCCGTTCGTTAAATGGATACTTCGTTTGTTAGTTATAGTACAAAACGTATATTAAGTTTAAATAAAACTTAATAATAAATAATAATAATAATAATAATAATAATAATAATAATAATAATAATAATAATAATAATAATAATAATAAAAATAATATTAATTAATAATTAGGGTTTATAATATTTTCATTTTAGACCCTCAAGTTTCTAAAGTTGACAAATTTTACCCTCGAACTATATAAAAATGGCAACTTTTACCCTTGAACTTTGGTCAATTGACACTTTCTACCCTTAACCTTAAGTTTATTTTATTTCAAGTCCAAAATATAAAATTATTTATAGTTTTGGCAATATATACCCCTCATGCAAATATAACTTACAGCCGATGTCCTTTTTCAATAAAAACGCATTTTTAGCCACGAAAATAAATCCAACTTTCTACAACTCCTTTATATAAGTTTAAAACAGGTTTATAAATAATTTTCATCAGCTTATCTACTTATAATGTTAGCTTATTTGTTCTAAATAATCAAAAGAAAAGTTTATAAAACGGATTTTTCGACCAAAAGTGAGCTTAATTATACACGAGACAAGAAGAGGTTTCTACTACGTTATTGTTCCTTTTAGTAGTCTACTAGGAGGTCTTCTTATAGGTTCAAACTAGAGGTTCTAACGTATTACGGTTTGCTCACAACGAGTCATCAAAGTAGAGCGTCTAGAATAGTTTTTATGAAATAAAAACTAAGTATAAAAGGTTGGTTTTTCATGCTTGCGACTCCCTACTTGGTACTAAATAAAAACGAGGCTACTCCATCTTATTCCTATGTTTTTGATTCTTGTAAAATGTTATGGCCTGAATCGAACCCACGACTTCAAAATAAATAACAGAAACTTGCGATCCAATATATACTCGACACAGAAAAACACCAATTTTAAACGCCCCGTTCTCCCTCGTTTCTCAATGAAAATGGCTGATTCTTTTTCCTATGTTTAGACCTTCTAGTGTACTTTAACCATGTCGAAAACCCAGATTTTTAGAAGCACGTTTACTACATGAAATTTAGGTCAAAAGCAGCAGCTCTGCTGCTGTCCCTTTAAAAAAAACTGTTCTGAAATTAATTAAAAACACCCTTTGTTATGCGTTTTCATGACTCGAGGTCTAAAGAAGTTTTGAAGGAAACGTCGTTCCGGAGAACTTTCATGTTTTAAGTTTTTGACAAAACGGACCAGAAAGACATCGTTTTGCGTGATTCTGCCTGCTGTAACAGTAGGCATTTTAGTTTTCATATAACTTCAAATCAACATAACTTTTGACTCGTTTGTCCGTTCTAGGTGATTCAAAAGCCTAGATTATCGTTTTTATTTCTCCTATCTGATTGTTAAGTTTATATATGCTCATTTAAGTGACCCTTTTGTAGATTAAAGCTTGTATTCAAAGTTATTTCACAAAGGGTGCTTGTTTTGGTAAAACAGAAAGAAAAAGAAAGGATACATTTGGCCTTGGTTTCTAATTGGAACATGTTTAGTATCAGTTATATATGTCTAGATAAAGTATAACAAAGATAAAAAAGAAGAAGATGGCTTACAGATTTTAGTATACTCGATGTATAAGAATTCGACACAAGTGGAACTTCAAAATGAAAACAAGACTCTCCAAGCTCCTAATCTCCAAATGAAACTTGTCAATACTTCTTTTTAGGTTCTTAGGATCAGTAGAATATGTATAAGAGAGTATAGTATGGTATGTGAGTATGGATTGCATGAAATGAGGTGTGATATACTGATATGGATCGAATTTATAGAGCAAATGATTAGAGTTAGTACTTAATGAATGGTTATACTTGGAACACTTGTTTAAAAGGATATGGATATGTGAGATTGCTTCTAGGTTCGAATTGTTATAACAAAATGAACACATGTGTCGAAATTTTGACCAAAGGTAGAAAGATAGGGCATGAGGTGGTTGCAAGATGTCCATATCTCAGGTTGTTGGTTCGAGTGGTTTTAGAAAGATCCAAGTAGAAATATTGGCTTGCAAACTAGAACACGAAGTGAAGTAAGAATCGTGTTTTTGGTGAAGTTGTGAAGAGTATTGCATGGGCTGAACTTATCTTATATAACAAATCGACTTTTCATGCATGGCAATATGGTCTCCACGTATATGTATATATGTTATGTTCATGGTAAGTAATGTGTATCATTTAAATATGTAACACGTTATTTATATTTGTTTGATTTTTATGCAAAGCTAATGTGTGAAGATTGTGACCCCATATGAAACGTGTGAAGCTTACTGATCCAACATGCTATGTATAAAATTTATATACCATGATAAGTTTATATGGTTAATTTTTATTGCATTAGTTTGGTTTAGGCGTGGCATGATATGGTGAAGTGGAAGATGTTGTTTTATAATATTTGTGTTATAATTATAGTTTAGTAATTAGTAAGCATAGTTTGATCCCGGTAATTACTAACGTTAAGTCTTTAAGTCACGAAATTTAAATTCTGGTGACGTAAAAATATATAGTTTATAAAAATGTTAAAAGTTATGAACATACTTAATTTTTATATTTAAAATGAGTCGTGGATTTATCGGAGTGTTTAAACATTATTTAAACTAAAAATTTATAGTGATAATAAATACAAGTTAATAGTTAATTTAATAACCTGAAAAGTTTCGCTAAAACTCTAAATGGCTAACGTTTAGTTTGAACGTTTAATAGTTAATATTAATGAAAAATCGTAAAGTGATAAATAAAAGTTAAAAACTTTTTATACTTGACATTTAAATATATTTATTCAAACGAACTTAAATGAACTTGTTTATTTATAATGTGAGTTATGTGACCTTAGTTGATTGTTGTGATAACATTTAAAAAAAAAATTTACATATAGAAATGAATAAATATTATTTTAATTTAAGTGGAAATTTACCGGTGGTTACACTTAACCTAAACTGCGACTAACTAATAATAATAACGACTACGAGCTACCTTAATACTATTAGATACTCGGGGTGATGGAGTCTTTTATATGAATATTTATATTCCTAACAATCTCCCCCTAAGGGAGGTCACCCCGAAATTTACAAAATAAATTCTAGCATTCTAATCATTGAAGTTAACTTTGTAGCTCGTAGTCTTTGATTCTTCAAAGTCATAGATCTTTGTGCTTCAAGCAGTGGACTTTTGATGAGTTATTGTATATGTAGGATGATCTTTGAGAATTCATTGAGATCATCATCCAACTTTCATCTTCAAGTCATCATTAGCATAATCGTCTCTTTGTGAAGGTGTGATTGTTGATCCGGCGTGTTCACACTTTTCACTAAGACTAAATTAACAAATTTTTGATTGAGGTATTGAGTTTACCAATCAAAGAATTTACCTTTAATTATCGTTCATTATATCGTACTTTTGCATAAGTCCAAAGACTTAATGTTTCAGATAATTCCCACAAAGTGGCGCATGGAATTAAAGCAAATTCACCCTTAAGATGATTTTGTACTAATAAATAGTCATACTAGGTAGCTCCAATTTGACGCACAAAGGACGGAGAAACAAATGTTAGCTTAAAGCCATTAAAAACCCCTTTTTTTAAGGTCACAATTTAATGTGTATCTTCCTTATACCCCTCTTATATTTTGTCAAAATTGGGTGAGTTGTTCTTACTATTGGTACAAAACTCATCACTCAATTAAACTCTTGAAAATTTAACTCTTCAAAACCAAATAGTCCTTTGTTTATAAACATGTCAAACAAAAATAAACTAACGATAATAACAAAAAATAAACAACTAAATAATACGCACATAACTTAACAATTAATGTATGTAAACAATTAGCAACATGCAAACTAATTCGATAAAACCTATTAATAATCAATTCTAGGTTAAAAAATGTATACATTAACTATGGTTCTCACTTACAAAGACAAGCTAACCACATGCATTGACGAACCAATTACGTAAACCATAACTCAAAAATATGACATATTGCACATAATTTATTAATTAATTAATTGGGGTTTTCCCTAATTCGAGATTTATCAATTAAATACATGTGTAAAACTTAATAATTAATCCATATATACAATAATTCCGTGACAAAACATGGACGTTCCATCATGAATATCACATAACAATTATAGATAATAAGTCACAAGATCACATACAATTAACACGTAATAATATCATGCAATCCTAGGGCTTCTAATTCAATTAAAAAAACAAAACAATTTTTTTATTATTATGAGGCAATCGCCGCCCCCCCCCCCCCCCCACCCCCACCCCACCCCACCCCACCCCTAAATTTAGGGTTCCAAATTTTCTTAAACCCTAAAAAGATTCATTTTTTTACGTGTTTTGGTAATTAATTACATAGTAAAACCTGGCTCTAATACCACTGTTGGAATTTAATAACATGTCATACATAATTAAACACATAAACATCAAGAATAGCGGAAGCATAAGGATCAATAAAATGTAAATAATTAACCAAACATAAAACTATACGTACCTTTTGATTATAGCAAAACAAGAATCAATTCCAAGCTAGCAATTGAGATGAACCCTAATTAGGGTTTATACGGATTATAAGAATTGCCCCTTACCGATTTTGCAATTTAATCCAAGATTCAAATAATAGTGTGTTTGAATCACGTTCTTGTACACACGTACTAATACCAAATAAACGTTATGCTAGAAATGAAAACACAAAACGATTTGTATATTTGGAAAACAAATTAGATCGACCCCTAAGGGTTGTTGTACGATCGGCCTCACATGAACAAAAGGGAAGAAAAAGGTTTAGGATATTATGTGTGCACAAGAGATCCAAAGTAATGACCCTAAGCCTTGTATTTTTACTAAGAGAAACTTGGAGGACAAGTTGGTTGAGGATTAGGAAACCCTAATCCCCCACCGATCGGCCAAACACCCATAATCAGTTTCCGGAAGTTTCTTTACTTTCCAATTATTCACTTTTAATTCTTTCATTTTTTTAGTTAGTGGTGGTTAGTCAATTCCCGTTAATTACTAACGGTCGTTATACGTTTTGTGTATTTAATAATTAATTATAACCTTTTATAAATAATTATTAAACATTTACTCTTTATACGTAAAGTGTGCAATCATGTGATCTCGAGTTCGATCCTAACACACATCCACTAATTTATGTCCATAAAACTTACCGAATTTGAGAGCTTTGGAAATCGAAACCAAACTGGGACAGTAGATGATTCACGATCAACATGAAATTGCGTTGTCGATTTAAACACACGCATCGGTTTTCCTTCAATAATATACTACGTACCAAATACTTCGAGAAAAAACCTCAAATAAATCTGCTTCTAGTTTGAAGTTTAATAAAAAGTAATGGGGATCCATTAAACCTACGGTAAAATGTACCTTTAAATGAGACATGTGCAAGTATTCAAACTTTTAGATATATAGCATTGGGAACGAGTCTAAAAGATTATGGTTATTCTGTTGTGGTGTGACTTGCATGTCTTTAGTTGTTTGGATTATATTTAGAGAAAATTTCCAAAAGAGGAAAAAAATTGGAGCTTTTTCTCAAAACAAGCCAAAATTAACATGTTTTCCCAAAACAGTCATGTACGAATGTGCGAACGTGCGATTCCACTAATTTTTTGACACATGTCCAGACAAATAGTACAATACCAATAATTTGTTGGCCCACATCCCTGACCATTAGTACACTCCCCAACCAAGCAAATGTGCGAATTCCGACTAATGTGCGATAAAAAATCTTTTTTTTTTCCGGTCACCATCAACACCACAATCACCACCACAAATCCGGTTTCTACAAGCAAACTTTCCAAGTTTACATGAACACAGTGATCCCCACTTCAAAAACCATCACAAACACCACCAATCATACACTAATAACTTCCACTTCACTCTCACAAACCCTCCAATTTTACATAAACTCAAACACCCCATTACATGGCCAACACATTCACACCCATATTCTCAAAACTGGATACCAACCCAATACAATATTTCTATAAAATTATTAATCCTGCACTTAAAATGCTCTTGTTTGGTTTATGCACGCCAGATGTTTGACGAAATGCCTCAAAGAACTTTAACTGCTTTTAATTACATGATTGCTGGATATACGAAAAATGGTGATGTCGGCCAGTCTTTAAATTTGTTTAGGAGGCTTGTGTTGTATGGTGAGAGGCCTAATGGGTATACTTTTTCCATGGTTTTGAAGGCGTTGGGTGATGGCGGATCTGTGGTGGTGATGGTGGTGTTGATTGATGTTGATGGTGACTGAAAAAAAATAATAAAAAATAAAAGATTTTTTATCGCACATTAGCCGGAATTCGCACAACCGTCGTTCGCACATCTGCTTGGTTGAGGAGTGTACTAATGGTCGGGGATGTGGGCCAACAAATGATTGGTATTGTACTATTTGTCTGGACACGTGTCAAAAAATTAGTGGAATCACACGTTCGCACATTTGTACATGACCGTTTTGGGAAAACATGTTATTTTTTGCTTATTTTGGGAAAAGGCTCAAGTTTTTGGCCTCTTTTGAGAATTTTCTCTTCTATTTAGTCAGTATGTAGCTAGAGTTGTTTGTATTTATGGCATGTCATAAACACTATTTGTTTCGTGGTTCTTCAAGATTTTGCTTGAGGTTAATGTGGTTTTTCTGCTACATTTTATTTGTACTTAACGTTTTTAATGAGTAATATGTTTTACTGGTGTAACCCTTTACCTAAAATGAGTCTAAAAGATATGTCTTTCAGACGAGTGCTTCAACCGGTCTAAATGAGGCTAATCCTTTTAGACCACCCCTCATATAGACCTGTTCGACAACCAGTCTATAAAGCATTGGGAACGAGTTTAGATGGCTCTTTTTGTAGTAGTGTTTTGAACCAAATTCAAGTAATCTGTGGACGAGTGGCTAAATATTGCAACAATTATTTTTACTCATATGTTTGGAGGTGCCAGTTTTAGACCGTTGGTAAAATATATGTTAAGTTGGGTAAATACTTCTTATCTGATGTATCTTTGTGGGTATTGTTGATAAATCTCATTGATTGAATTTTAAAGATGAGGTAGCCGGGAGGTACCTTAAAAAAATCATTTTTATTATACCCACCTAGTGCTGGTTTAAGATAGTGAAATTAACTACTCGCGCCGCAAAGACAAGCTTTTATTTTCTCACTACCTTGCCCGAGCAACCCAAGCACACCTTACCGGCCATCCTTCAATCGGCTTGGTTTCGGTTGTTCGGTCGACTTTCACTATTAACTTAAATTATTAAACATGCCTACACTTTTATTCAAGTGTTTGAAAAATATGGTACAGAGGTGAATACTGATAAAGAAAATTAAGCAAATACATATATGTCAAATTGACATGCATAAATTTAACACATCTTTTAAGCAAAACCGTATATAAGGGTGTGCGATGTGTGTTATATATCCTCAAAATTCATTTCCAACAATAAAATGTAGACTAGTATGAAATTTTGTTCTAAATATTAGTTAAATTTTACTTCAAGTGGGCGAGAGTGATGAAAAAGTTATAAAATTTAAAACTAGATTGTTATAATATATTTTTAATCATCATGTTTAGTTAGCATATAAGCGATTTTGCAGAGAGCATCCGCTATATGAGGGTGTGCTATGTATTACCACTCAGAGCATAAAGGTGAAATATAACTTCTTATCAATTGCTTTAAAAAAAAATGAATGTACTTTTGTTATGCTTAACGTGTCGTTCCTATATGTAATTTAAAGTCTTGTTCTTTTATTAAATACAGTACACGTAAAGTCTTTTGTATCTCCATTCCATTTGCATGATGTCTCCTCTTTTAAATCTACCATATTCCTAACTCTTTGATCTTTTCCATTTTTAACTAACTTGAAAAAGAAATCGTGTTTTTCAAATGATTAAATGTTTAACTAATAACCTATATTCGAGTAGTTAAATAACTTAAACTAATATCATAGATGGCCAAAGAGTTTTTTTCATTGATGTTTAAGTATGACAAAATAAATTATAAGATATATATTTGATACAAGTAAAGCGAGACTCGAATCTTTAAACTTTATAGAATTATACCCGGAGTTTCATTGATCTTATTTTTGATAACTATGGTTTTTGACCGATTATTTCAAGGGGTTTGAACTAAACGTCACATAGACACAAACCTAGTAAAATAATTTTTTTTTCCGGAGGGTTGGCATGGCCATATTCAGGTTGTTTGCACCAAGTATAAGTTGAACTTGAAATCTGTAACATTTTAGTGATAATCACAAGCTTTTTAGCACTACGAAATGTATGGTTATGTTAAACTATAGAGTTGCATTTTTTTATCCCTCTTTCACACTAAAGTTGGATCATTATTTTATCATAAATTCTTTCTTGTTACACTTAGCTCATCAATCACCCTCTTGCACTTCCTCCTCTACTTTCAAATAATTATCTAATATTGTACAACACAATATTTCTGTTGATAGGAAAAAGTAATTACAAATCATCAAAAAACCTCCAAAAAATCTAAGAGCTATCATTGTCAACATGTTGTCTGTTGAAGCTCAAAAACCAGAAACACCTCCACCTCCACCTTTGGTTACTTCTTCTTCTTCTAGTCATAATATTAGTAAAAATCATATTAATAGTTATAACGTCGAAAAAGATGATTCAAGTAGTAAAAATGTTGTGTTTAGATCGAAGTTGCCAGACTTGTCGTACATTCCAAACCATGTACCTCTTCACACTTACTGTTTTGAGAATGTTCCTCGATTCTCAAATAGACCGTGTCTGGTTATGGGCTCTACTGGGACGACTTACACTTATTCTCAAACACACCTTTTGTCTCGCAAAATTGCAGCCGGATTATCCACTTTAGGTGTCTCTAAAGGTGATGTTATAATGCTACTCCTTCAGAACTGCGCAGAATTTGCGCTAACTTTCATGGCAGCTTCAATGATTGGCGCTGTCATTACCACTGCGAATCCCTTTTACACTTCTGGTGAAATCCTTAAGCAATTCAAATCTTCGAATTCTAAGATAATAATCACTCAGTCCCAGTATGTCAATAAGCTAGTTATTCGTGAGTCTAATGGAGAAGAAGAATACATAGGCCAAGTTATAACCATTGATGATCCACCCAAGAAATGTCTACATTTCTCATTTCTTATACAAAACAATGAAGAAAATATTCCACCTGTCATAATTGATCCAAACGATGCAGTGGCTTTACCATTTTCTTCAGGAACCACGGGATTGCCAAAAGGTGTCATTTTGACACACAAGAGCTTAATCACTAGCGTAGCGCAACAAGTAGATGGAGAAAATCCAAACCTTTATCTGAAAGAGGACGACGTTGTTTTATGTGTCCTCCCATTGTTTCATATATATTCATTAAATTCCGTTCTCTTGTGCTCGCTTAGATCAGGAGCCGCAGTGGTTCTAATGCCTAAATTTGAGATAAGATCGTTACTAGAGCTAATACAAAAGTATAGGGTGACAGTGGCAGCAGTGGTGCCACCACTGGTGTTAGCATTGGCTAAGAATCCAATGGTGGGGAGCTATGACTTAAGCTCGATAAGGATGGTCTTGTCCGGGGCTGCTCCGCTTGGAAAGGAGTTGGAAGATGGTCTCAGAAGCAGAGTCCCTCAGGCAATTTTCGGTCAGGTAAGTAGTCTAAAAAACATGAATTATATGATACAATTTTTTCCGTGTGAAAGATATATTGCCTATATATAGATTACAATTTTGATTCATGCATGAACTGCAACTAGTGTTTGCATCCTCCAATTCTTGTTAGATTCTTAGTTGCTACATAGACGTAGCTTTGTTTGCGACTTATATATCTTTTACCTAAGTATTAATTATCCTGTATGCTTAGGTTATATAACGAGAACCTTGTAAATCATGTCAGTGATATGTCAATATAGGTACTTATGGTTATAAGCAACCTGTCTTTGTTATATATGATTGCCAAGGGCATGGTTTTTAGAAGTCTTACTCTTTTATAAATGTGTTACACGTAAAAGTTTTTGATGGATTTGTACCTCCATTCCATTTGCATGATGTCTGCTCTCCTCAAAATTTAACATTTCCCTAACTCTTTCGATTATATACTTTTTCTGTTCACTTGACTAAGAAATCACGTTTCCTCCTAAATTGTTAATTGATCAATGGAAAATAATTCTCATGCCTACGACGTATACCTAAAAATGTGTCTAAGAGCAAGACGAATACACGTGGTTAAATAAACATTAAAGGGAGAAAATGCATAATGTGTCAAGTGATGAATGGATTAGGCATGTGGCGGAGGTCTCTCTATCAGTAACCATACCTGCGAGTAGTTTAGATTTTAGACTCTAACGCACGTAATATACGTACATGCAAAATAGGGCTATGGGATGACAGAAGCAGGACCAGTGTTGTCAATGAGCGCAGCGTTTGCTAAAAAACCTTTGGCCACCAAGTCGGGATCTTGTGGGAGTGTTGTTAGGAATGCTGAGCTCAAGGTCATTGACCCTGATACCCATTCCTCTCTTGGATATAATCAACCTGGTGAGATATGTATCCGTGGTTCTCAAATTATGAAAGGTAGTACCCTTTTAATAACTTTTTAGTCGTAATAACTAAAAATCAATTATCAGTTAGTTAATACTTTGCGTGCATACTTTAGGATACTTGAATGACGCCGAGTCGACAGCTGCAACTATAGATGAAGAAGGTTGGCTTCACACTGGTGATATTGGGTATGTAGACCATGATGATGAGGTTTTCATTGTGGATCGAGTCAAGGAGCTCATAAAATTCAAAGGCTTTCAGGTATGTACAAGTTATCACTAACTCACCAAATAATTGGGCGTAAGATGAATATGTATTATACATTTTAAATGTGTGGGATTTGGTTGATCAGGTACCACCAGCAGAGCTAGAAGCGCTTCTGGTGAGCCATCCTTGTATTGCCGATGCTGCTGTTGTCCCGTAAGTAAATATAAGTTAGTTGTATATAGAGTTATTTAATACTTATGTTAAAAAGCACAAACAATATTGATTACTAAGTGGAAAAGAAAACAGGCAAAAAGATGATGCGGCAGGGGAAGTGCCGGTTGCATTTGTGGTATTGTTGTCTGGGATGGCGCTCACTGAAGAAGCTATAAAAGATCACATTGCTAAACAGGTAAAAAGTTGATAAATTAAAAAAAAAAAAAAAATCGGCGATTGTCATCTGTAAGTAATATTGGTGATAAAATGAAGATGTGTGCTTGCAGGTGGTGTTTTACAAAAAATTGCACAAGGTTTACTTTGTGACCTCTATTCCTAAATCTCTATCAGGAAAGATTCTAAGAAAAGATCTAAGAGCAAAACTCCCATCCAAATGATCTTCTAACAGCTTGTCTTGCCTTTACTTTATCTAAGCCATCCATGTATCTTTCGTTATACTTATTGTATTAATAATCATAGCAACCTACTGTGTATCTGCTCTCCTTTTACAACTAATTGGGTTGCTCATTACAAGTTATGTAATAAAAAATATCATGCTATATATTTATTATTATGAAATTATGTGATTCCTATCAATTCAATCATGCAATAAAGACCATTTGACCTCATAGACAAGATCATGAAAACTAAATGTAAAGAGGCATTATATGTTGATATTGATGATATTAGTCCATATACTCCTAATTGTGAAAGTCGCAAACATTGGATTGGAGTTTAAGAACGGAGCTAGTAAAGATACACATTAAAGAAATTTGGAGAAGTGCAGCCAATAACATATCACCTTAACCAGAACAATTTTTAGCCAATTACTTATTAGAACATAAATCACAAAACAAAAACTGTCACAAACGACAAATTGACAAGAAGTCAACTTGTGGATACAAATCTTGAAAAACTAACAAACACCCGTAGAATGTGTTAATCCAACTTTTACAAATGAAAAATGGATCATAAATCAAGAATCTCAGCAAGGAGGCAAATCTACAGGAGCAGGCAAGAGCGTCTGCGTTGGTCCAACTCCATTTCCAACAATGAACGCCATTGCAAAACCCCAAGCCAGATGAGTATCTATGTGACAATGCATCAACCACACTCCTGTTGCATTTCAAATTACTCGTAAGTTCTCTAGGTAAAGAATTCTTTGATAAATCGTTAATATAAAATAGATCTTTACTGAATGAACTTATATGTTTAGCTTTTGAGAAATGGACGGAACCATATGCAAATTAAGTTTATGGTTTAAGAAATAGATTTTTGTTATGTGATTGGTTTTTTGTTGGATTCTCCTGATCAACAAGAATACATATAGTAGTCAAATAATCGTAGTATCTTTTTTAGCTAAAAAAAAAGTAATCATAACTGTCTGACTATATTAGACTACTAAACTTACCAGGATTATCAGCAACAAAACGAATGGCAGCCCATCCACCAACCGGCACATCAATTGTATTCCTTTGTGGTGGATCAATCAAATTGAATCTAGCAGGATCACTAGACGGATTAAAGTTACCAAACCCTTGTCCCACAACATAAAAATGATACCCATGTAAATGAACAGGATGATCTTCAGTAGAAAAGATTGATGTATCTTGCAACACAATCTGAACATTATCCCCAAATTTCAGATTATAAAGTTTTGTCCCCCTAACGGGCTGCCACAGCCCACGTGGGACATTACCCGTGTAATCGAATTTCACAGGTGGTGTTGGTGGAAAATCAGTTGTGTAGATATTAGGAACTTTGTTTGTGTATGCTTGAAGCAATGAAACTGTTGAAGGAAGCACGAATGACATGTTGTTCATGCTAGCACCAAACCGTGTGTTATTTGGTCCTTGACATCTAGGCCCTGGTGAACAATTAAAAAACCCGAACCCCACCACGAATAATAAACTTTCGTCTATTTTTTTTGGGACGTCAACTTTTCCAGGACTTTTGATTTGGTTTGAGAAGGCAGTGACAGTGTTGGTGTCGTTGTAGGCGGGCAGTTGTGGTAAAATTGGTTGTGAAGTGGCGGATTTGTACTCTAGAATGGCGGTAGTGGTTGTGTTGTCAAATGGGGCGTTTTGAGCACTAGCATAGGCCCGGGCTGCCATGTAGTATCGGCCTGGTTTTTGGTCAGCGGTTATGAGGACATCGGTGGTTTGACCGGGTCCCACCATGATGACGTTGGTGGTGAATGGTTTGGTGTAGACAGCATCAGTGGCAACCACGGTTAACTTGTGGTTTGTGACGGTGAAGAAAAGTTGTTGATTGAGTGCAGCATTGATGACTCTTAGAAGTATGGAGTCCCCGGAGTTAACTGAATATCTTATGGTGCCTGCATTACCAAAGTCAACCTCAAAGTTAAAGTAAAAGTCAAACCCGCAACCATTGATTTAGTAAGCCCGGTTAATATGAGTGATATGAGCAAACCTTGTTTAGAACATTTGAGCAGATCACCGGGTTGGCCATTGATAGTGAGTGCATCAGATATGTTAGGAGCTGCACCACTAAACAAAGCTTGTTGAAGGACACTAATAATATCTCGGTTCCACCATTCGCCTATGACAATAGTCATCGAGTGATTAGTACTATATAAGGAAAGTTGGAACATGAGAAAAAGTTTTAGATGTATAATTTATTGTACCTAAAACAATTGGGAGTTCTAGTTTTGGTTTGGGAAAAGGGTACGAAACACCCAACTTGGGACGGATCACAAGTGCTCCATAGACCGTCGCTCTTATCCATCGGCTATGAGCGTGCCACCACAACGTGCCTTCCTGGTCATGTATGATGAACCTATATGTGTACGAGCCTCCTGGTCTGATAGGACATTGAGTCACAAACTCCGGACCATCAGCCCACGGGTTCTGCATCATTCTAAGCCCATGCCTATAGCATAAAGCAACCGAAAAGGTCAATCAACAAGTTACATGCTTCAGTAAGAAATTACTACGAATGATTTATGGGTTGTTTTGAATAGTGTATTTTCAAACCTATATACTTCGCGGTACCAACTTGTTTATTTTTCCAAAAAAAAAAAAAAAAAAAAAAAAAAACCTTCTATATTAAGTAAATAGTAATTAGTTGTAAATTGAGAGTTTGAGATTGTTTCCGCTTTAAAAAATGCATGAAGCATATAAGCAATTCCAAACACCCCTTAATCATATGGGACTAAATAAATTCATTTGAAAGCACAATACAACAAAAACGACTATAAAAAAAATGGAGTACCAATGGATGGTAACATTATAACGAGCTTTGTTTGTGACTTTGACAGTAACAGCATCTCCGTTACGTACATCCAAAGTCGGCCCGGGAAACTGTCCATTGACCGTTATTATCTTATGGGATTTGCATAGTCGCGTTACTGTTTTTTCTTGAACCTGTTAGTAACAAATTTATCATTAGCTAAAAAAGAAACAAGCTTAACAACGTTTTTGTAACTACTACTAACTTAGTTAACAAAAGCCATTGATTGACAAACTAGTATTTCCAAAACTTTACGAGTGTTATCCAACAAAAACTTGTATTGAAACAAGATTTGGAGACATACAGTAAACTCATGATAAACTTCTGGATTTGCATTGGTTATGCAAACAAGTGTTAAGAGAATAGCAACTAAAATGACACTGAAAAATGGGTTGTTATTGGACTCCATTACGTATTTTTGTGTTTACAAGTGTGGTTTTTGTTGCAAGACATTGTGGTCTATTTATAGTAAGATTTAAGGACTAACATGGTTTTAAGTCAACAGTAAAACAATTTTGTTGTGCGAATTAGTCCAACTGTAAGAGGGATTTGGTTCAACCACTAACTAAGATTCATTTGTTTTATCATTTTTGACATTTGAAAGTTATTTGCAAAGATGATCTCTTGACATATTTCGACATTTGATTGGAAGTAATTTATATTTGGTATTAGGAAAACTGAGCTTTCGAGCCGATTGATAACTAGTCCAGCCTTGACATATTCTTTTGAAAATAGGTATTGCCATGCAAAAACATAAGGATTTGTTTTAAAGAATGAGCAAGCTTGTAGACTTGGTGTGGAGTCTTGAACAAAAACTTCACCAGCTGGGGTTTGAGGGCTAACACCAGCGAGGCAGCGACCCCAGATTAACATAACATGATCCAATCAGAATATAGGCTTATATGTTCGTTTATTTGCAGCTCCTTTAAATGTGTGCTTACAGTATGTATTTGTATTTGGCGACGTAGATACACTGGTGCATGGTGCGGCCATATAACAACATTATTTCCAAACCTGATACGAGTATTTTACATCGATCCATGACTTACACATAAATAGTACGTACGTTAAGGTTTCTTCATTTCTTCGATGTATAGATGGTTTTCTTTCCAACACAACTATACGCAACATGAATTAAGTTTTGCTACCATATATATACTTAAGCCACTACTTCTTTTGTTATTCGTTAGTAAAGTATTGGTGTTCTTGAAGCTTGCCTTGTGATGTAACTATGTCGCTGATTTGTTGGAAACGATTATACACATTTTCAATCACAAACAAAAAATATACTTTCTTTTCTGTTATAACATCTTAATCATGAATAAACTTATGCAAACTTTTATTTAAGATCTCAACAAATTTACGTCTTTTACAGTACGTGTTCATTAAGATATGTTGTATTTGGTAATTCAAGTTAAACGAATAAACAATGTGCATAGTGTCAACAAAGAAAAGTAAATGTTGGACTTGTAGTGTGTAAACCGGTAGTAGATCATGTGTAAATTTTTTATTTTTATTTTTTATTTTTTTCGAACTAGTTAGTTGACTCACTTTTTTTCTTTCATATTATAAGTCAAGAATAGAGGTGGCACATTTCACAGAATACAAATTTTTAATGTAGTTGGTTTCTTTTTCAAGATGCTAATTGACCTTGAAACATCTGATAATTGTTGTTATTTCTTTTTTAATCTAATTTGTATGTAAATTTTCATGTGTTATATATCTAGAAGTGACCGAGTCATAGTCTCAAGATGAATTAGTTTCGATATCTAGAACATAGGAACCGAGTCATCATAGTGGAATTAAGTAGTAGGTGATGGTAGTCATATCATTTACATGTATAAATTATAGTAACATCTTGTTTAATGCTTTTAGTTTTAATACAATTTGATATCGCTTCTTTAAATGATTTACATGACCATGCTGTATGTCTACCAAGTACCAAGTGTTTATCAAGCTATTTTGCCTATTGATCCGATGTGGACTGTTGTTATATCGAAACCATGACTATTGCTAATTTAAGAGAATGTCTAGTAATGATTTTATGTTTTTAATATTTATTTGCCAAACTAATGTGCAGTGGCGGAACCAGCCATAAAACTAAAGTGGTTATTTGATTTAGTTTTGCCCAAAAAATTAACAAGTAAATTAAACGGTCAATATGTCGGGTAGGGTAAGGTCAAATTTAGGGATTTAGCCGTACAATAGCAACATACTTTTCCAAATGTTCCATTCTAGTACGCGTACTTTTTTTTGTCTCACTCAATGTAACGTACTTTCATTTTTTGTTCCATTCTACCAAAAAGTTACCGGTTACCGGGAAAAAAGTTTGAAAACCGGGAAAAATGCCTATGTGACATATTTAATACTAGAGTAAATAGCAACGTACTTTTTCAAATGTACCGATCTAGTACGCGTACTATTTTCGTCCATTTTTATAAGTTTTTATTCGTTTTTATACGTTTTCATCCGTTTTTATACACCTTTTCATCTATTTTTACATTTTTATACACCTTTTCATCTATTTTTACACGTTTTCATCCGTTTTCTTATGTTTTCGTCCGTTTTTGCATATTTTTGTCCGTTTTTACACGTTGTCATTCGTTTTTACACGCTTTTGTCCGTTTTTACATGTTGTTCGTTTTTGCACGTTTTCGTCCGTTTTTGCACATTTTCGTCCATATTTACACGTTTTCATCGGTTTTTACACGTTTTCATTCGTTTTCTTACGTTCTAGTCTGTTTTTTCATGTTTTCGTTCGTTTTTACATGTTTTTGTCCGTTTTAACACGTTGTCGTTCATTTTTGCACGTTTTATCCGTTTTTGCACGTTGTCATTTGTTTTTGCACATTTTTGTCCATATTTACATGTTTTCCTCTATTTTTTTCACGTTTTCATCTGTTTTTACATGTTTTCATCCGTTTTCTTACATTTTAGTCTGTTTTTGGCATGTTTTTAATTCGTATAAAAACGTATGAAAACGGATGAAGACGAATAAAAAATGAACAAAAACGTGCAAAACTAGTGAAAACGTGTAACAACAGATGAAAACGTATAAAAATGGAGAAAACGTGCAAAAACAGAAAAAATGCGAAAAAAAAAGACGAAAACATGTAAAACCGAACAAAAACGTGTACAAAAGTATGAAAACATGCAATAACGGATGAAAACGTGTAAAAACGAGTGAAAACGTGCAAAAACAGAAGAAAACGTGTAAAAACGGGAGAAAACGTGGAAAAACGGATGAAAACGTGTAAATAGACGAAAAAGTGTAAAAATGGACAAAAACGTTTGAAAACGAACGAAAATGTCCAAACCTGATGAAAACGTGCAAAAACGAATGAAAATGTCCAAACCGGATGAAAACGTGCAAAAATGAATGAAAACGTAAAAAAAACCAAATTTTTAGTTATTTTCGACACACGTACCATAAGAGTAAATTTTAGAAAGTATATGGCTATTTGATGGCTTTTACAAATATATAATATATAGTGGAAAACCAACGTGGCAGCTTTTGTGGGAAAAAAAACTTGCTAGCCGGTTAAACAAGTTTCGTTGGGTAGAATGGTACAAAAAAAAGTACGCGTACTAGAATGGAACATTTGAAAAAATATGTTGCTATTGTACAGCTAAATCCCTCAAATTTAATACAAGTGCACTAATGAAATAGAAAAACAAATGTTATGTATCAAATAAAGTATTTAAAGTTTTTACATCAACTTCTTCAGTTATTTATGGCTTATTAGAATTCATGATTAAATCATTTGTTGCTAATACCTTATGCTACTTTTTCTTCTAATATATGACAGTAAACAATTGTTTAGAAAGTCATCACCTTTTATTTTTAACGACAAAAAGTCATCACCTATTATAAAAACGTTAACATCTTCACTTTGACATATAACAATATTCATACTTTTGGTCGAATTTAACCAGTATCAAAGTCCAATTCATATTTAAATAAGCACATTATGGCATCAAGCCACTTAAAGTTGATTTTAACGAAACATGAATACTTAAATTCATGACTAACTTCTATTTTTCTTAAACTAAAGCTAATACATCTCTACTTTTTCTAGAAGAATTATTGAGTGCTTTATTTCATCAAAACCAAATGTGACATTTCAAAAGTTCAAGAATTATAATATAGAAAAGTTTGCAGTTTTGACATTTATGCAAGTGTGAGAGTCAAAATATAACACAAATAAAAGCAAACAGAATAAACTTAAAAACTCGGGTGTATGGGTCATCTTCTCTATCAAATACAATATGATATAGAACCTTATAAAGTCCATTATAGCAAGATTTTGATATTTGTTTTCACTTGTTTCCTTGATTTTTTTTGTTGTCTTCCTTTCTTCTTATTTAAGTGCAAGGTGGTTCCTATTCTAATTCTAAGGTAGGTCTTAAAATTATTTGTACGTCGCTTCTCAAAGGTTTCGGTTTCTAAGGTGGTTCCTGGGAACCACCTTGATATAATGTAGGTCCGCCCCTGCTAATGTGGTATATATGGAAAATATTTCCCAACTAATTGCATTTCTTTTACTAGTTTTCACTTTAGCTACACTATCACTTTACATTGTGTTTTGAATTCATCATCCTTAAATTCACTATTACCGTGAATTCTAAAAACAAATATGTTGTATAACACGAAAGCATCCTCAAATATGTAACCCAAAACACACAAAAAATCATGTACTAGCTAGGTATGAGAACATATACCGACTTAATATTTCAAATTATACGAGCTTATAAAAGTTTGTAATAGTAGCCACGGTGTGTATCAGCTTATTACTAATAATTTATTTGGCTAGTTCATCTTGACAAAAAAAAAAAATGCACTATGAAAAATATTCTAAGGGCTAATTTGAAAAACCATTCTCCTTTCCATTGGAATTTGGAAACCCATTCCCACAATGGTTAACTATGATTTATAACAATTTTTAATGATTAATTTACAAATGTTTGATCTCACCACTGAAATACACAAAACAAGGAATTGAAAGTTCTTCCTCTCTTTTTTTTTGAATGTTGGCGTAGCTACGTAAGAGTTGTTTTCAGTAAATATCGAACATAAAACTTTATAAAGATCAAAAACCTCGTAAAATGACTTTTTATGAAGTTACTGAAAGTGGTTTTGTTATTTACTTACGCTACATAATACTTTCAAGTTTCTTTCCTATTTATTATGCTAAAGAATTTTGATTTTCACATAGATTCCTACAACTGAGTTCGTAACAAAATTTTGTTAAGGGGTTTGCAGTGGTCACGGGATCACACGGGAAGGGACCCTTCCGGCGCGGGAACACCGTCGCCGGTCCATGGATCACGCGCGGGATGCTTGTGGTAGGTGAAAGTTTCAGGCACGGGATGACTTTTTTTTTTTTTTTTTTTTTTTTACGTTGTAAAGCAGCTTTTGACCGTTGCAAAGGAAAACGGCTCCTTTTTGCTTTTGAGTATATATTAGACTAGAGAGCCAAAAAAAAAAAAAAACACTCACTTGCCCATAAAAAAAATACCATACGATCCAAAAAAAAAAAAAAAAAAAAAAAAAAAAAGCAACTCAACCATATGGAATATAAAAGAATTGGTTCGACTTTATTGTTAGACGAGCCGCTTGAGTGGTCTAACGATAGTAGTCTCAAGGTTTTTGCTAACGCGATTGACGAAGATGGGGAATATGATACGGCAGGGTCGACACGAAGATCAGTAAAACGCGATCGGATCGAAGCTGCAGAAAGATGGCATCGTGATTTATTTTTGTGAAGATCCGAAATTCAACGATGATTTTTTTGAAGATAGGTATCGTATGCCTAAAAGTTTATTTTTAAAAATCACAAATGCTATTGACGCTAGATTCGAGTATTTTCAAGAAGGTTATGATGCTAGAGCGCACAAAAGTTTCACAGCCATACAAAAATGTTCGTCTGCTATTAAACAACTCGCAACCGGTAATCCACCGGATGAGTTTGACGAATATTTAGAAATGGCAAAAAGAACTTCACGTGAATGCCTTAAATTTTTTTGTGACGCTATTATTTAGTTATACGCTCGAGATTTCCTACGTAGGCCAACAAGCCATGATGTTGCATGTTTGTACGAAACACACGAAGAGAGACATCACATTCCGGGTATGATAGGTAGCCTAGATTGCACACAATTCGTTTGGCTGAATTGTCCAATGGAATTGAAAGGTTAATATAAAAGGGGTGATCATCAATACCCCACGATTATGATGGAGGCAGTGGCATCTCAAGATTTGTGGATATGGCACGTGTTCTTTTGACCGCCGGGTTTAAACAATGATGTGAATGTTGTGATGCAATCTCCGCTATTCCTCACCGAGCATAATGGTACGGCACCTAAGTGCCCATTTGTTGTGAACGGCCGTACGTACAAGCGTGGTTACTATCTAACCGATGACATATATCCTGCATGGTCTACTTTTGTTAAAGCTTTCAAATATCCAACCGACCCGAAAGAGAAAAAGTTCAAGAAAGTACAAGAGTCGGCTCGAAAGGATGTTGAACGAGCATTTGGTGTTCTCAAAGGTAAATGAGGTATACTGAATCGACCCTTACGGCCACACACAATAGAAAGAATTAGTAAACTAGTTTATACGTGTGTGATATTGCACAACATGATTATACATGACGCCGGTACCGCAATCTCCCTGGTTCATATTCGCGATCCTCCGATCCAACCGGTGTTTGACGAAGCAGCCTTAGCCGAGATACGACATGAGGAAACACATTTTCGTCTCCGATTTGATCTTATGGAGCATATTCACGCTCAACAATTACTATACCTCGAGGTGGATAATGAAGAAGATGAAAATTAGTTTTTTTTAGTATTATGTAATGTTTTTTTAGTTTTTTTAGTAATATTGTGTAATGTTTTTTTAATTTTAATGAATTTTTAGTTTTTTATTTAATTTTAATGGAATTTAAAAAGAAAAGGGAAAAAAACAGAAAAAAAGAAGTGAGTGATGAGTGATTGATCGGATGTCAACAAAAATAAAGGTGAGTGATGAGTGAGTGATGTGAATGATGTGTCATAAGAGGATTGGTTGGGAGTGAATGATGGTAATGCAGTGCCACAACTACTGCCAACCCCTAAGTTAAAGGGTGTACATGTTAATTTAAATAGCATATTAGCCGATGATTTGATTAAAGATGGAATAAAAAGCCATTGGATCTGTTAAAAATATAACAGAATACAATGTTTTTGCATATATTGTTAAAGTTACATTTACATCAGTCTTGTAAATATTTTTCCACAACACAAGGATTTGATCAAAACTCTGATTTTACGTTAACAATACCCTCTCTATTATTTCATTAAAGTTAATTTACAAACAAATTTAGATAAACAAGATACGTCATTAGTTCTTAATTAGTAGTCAAACTTTACTACTTGAAAAGATGAAAAGAAACCTTAGTTACGTAACTAAATCGATTCGGTCTAATTACAAATATTAAGGACAATAGCTCAAACCAAAAACCAAGCGAAACTTTCTTTTTCGAACATATAAGAAGAAAAGAGCAAACCTAACCAAACCATTTATGTTAGGGTTGAGCATTTCGAATCGAATCCCGGAACCGTACCGGTACCGTACCGATCTTGATATACGGTACGGTACCGGTACTACGAAATAAGGAGGAAAAAAAATTCGGTACCACTAATTCGGTACGGGACCGGTACCAAATCGAGAAATTCCCGAAAAAAAACAGGAAAATCCCGATTTCCCGATACCGGTACCGTAATTTATGCTCGGGAAAAAATCGGTACCACTAATTCGGTACGGGATCGGTACGGTACCGGTACCATGCTCATCCCTAATTTATGTTCATAATCGATATTCTAATAACCAAATAAGTATAAGAAACGATTACGACTTTGTTCATCTCAGCTTAACTAATTAAAAGAGTATGGAAAGCAACATAAATATTGCAAAAGTTGGTTAATATAATCAAATCATAGCATCAATCAAGGAAGCAATTGGCAGTTTAGCACTAATCTAATTGAAGCAACTTAACACTCCAAATGCACAATGCACAAGTCCTTGCAACATCATTGCTCTAGATTTGGTAACAGCTTGCTCTGGACATAGGGATCTTACTATAATTAATTTCAACTATGGCAGTTGCACTTTGATATACATTTTTCAATTTAAGTACCTAAATTCAAGAAAGTAAACCATCCAAAAGCTTGGAATCGACACAAACATTGACCTCAATCGACGTCCATACAATGCAACTACTTCTCAGACCTTTTTAACTTGTGTTTGAAATTTTAGTGGTATAAAAGCTTTTGCTTCAGAGACGTAACCAGGCTGAAGTCAGGACAGCCATAAATGTTTGCTCTGTAGTGTTAATACTTGTAAAAAAAACCTTGATTTTCCTTGGATGCATTCGGTCTAAAAAAAGTTGTGCTTCTAGTCTTGTTTATTTTTCCTTTAATACATGTTGTCAATTTTTGTCTTGTTACATCTTTGCTTTGCTTCACCAACTTTTAGAAACTTGCATAGAAATGTGCTTTTCACGGGTTACTAATTTTTCTTGGAGCATTTGGAAGGGGTCCGAAGCTATCAACATCTAATGGCTAAACGAAAAACCTTAAATTTTAAGAGCTTGACTGATATAAACATGTATCATGATTCATGATCCAAATCGATTCATTTAAAATTAAGGTTTTTGATTTTGAAACTCTTTTAAACCAATCCCCGCTTCAAATCACCATGTAGAACATTTAAATTCAGCTGTTATCATGTTGCTATGATTTTGCACAAAGAGGTACACTTGCTAGTTGCTGTTAGACGTATGTAGTTATCTGTTAGTTAGAGTCCATATAATATTTGTATGGGCTAAGGCCCGAGGTCTAGAACATTCTTGTATGGTATTTATATACCACGATTTATGATGAATGGAAGATATACGATTCTCTGGTTTATATCATAATCCTACATGGTATCAAGCCTTACTTCGATCCATCTACAATAAACCCTAACCCTATTTTTGTTCAGTCGATTACTATTTTTTTTGTTTTTCTTTCTGGTTGTTTGTCGATTGTTGGCTCCATCTGATAGTCAGTCGACTGCTTTTATTGTGGGTACATCGATCTTTGGTTGATTTTGATAATCAGTCGGTGTGCAAAATATTCCCTGTCTTCTGTTCATTCACGAGGTATTGTCTTTGGTGTTAACCTACAACCCTAGCTTTTCTACCTACTGTTATTAATATCTACTCCTACATACAAACAAAACCCTAGCATTAATTAGTGGTACCTTTCAACCCTAGTTTTACTAATCTAATCCTACACTGTGAATCCACACAAACACCACTATGACTGTCACCCCTCCTCCATCACCTGTGATTCTTTTATCCGACAAGCTCATGACCATCAATAACATTCCAACCCTTGTTCCGGTCAAGTTGGATGTTGAGGAGATGAATTACTCTTCGTGGACCTATTTTCTGAAGCATCTTTGCAAAGGGCACTCCATCTTGGATCATCTTCTAGGCAAGTCTTCGGATGATGCAACATCAAGTGCTCCACCATCACCTCCCGATGCCGAATGGTTAAAGATTGACACCATTGTTCTTTCTTGGATTTTCATCACTTTATCTCCAACACTTCAACAACGTCTTGTTAATGCAGATCCTCAAACCACCAAGGAAGCATGGGACATGCTTGCTTCGATCTTCAATGACAATAAACGTTCTCGTTCTATTGCATTGAAGGCCGAATTACGTGCTATCAAACTTGGAGATTTAAGTATTGATGCTTACTTTCGAAAAACTGAGAACATGGCTACTATCTTATCAAGTTTAGGTTCACCTATTAGCAATGATGACATTGTCACTTTTGCCTTGGAAGGGTTGCCCGCGAAGTATGATAGTGTCTCTACCATCATTGCCCATCGTGAGGTCGAAAATATCAACATACTAAAAACATAACTGTAGTCGACTCGTAACAAAATCGAACCAACGGTCGACTTTAGTCGACTGGTACCAACGGTCGGCTAAGTCGACTGGTAACAACACCGTACCAACGGTCGACTTTAGGGACTGGTACCAACGGTCAACTTTAATCGACTGGTAACAAAGCCGTACGAACAATCGACTAACAAACAAATTTAAAACAACTATAACCTTTTTTTTTAATGATACTAGTTGAAATTTAAGAAAGAAAAAAAAAAACATAGATCAGTTCGGATTAATCGAACCCTCAACCACGAGCAGCTTCATAACTTTCGTTCCCAGTTGTGGTTTGGACGTGAGGAACAAAAATAACTCTTAGCCTTCCTTTGTTTATTGTCCTTGCACAATCCCCAAGAACAATAATTAATATACATTGAATATGAATATCGGCTGGGAATTCTTGTTTGCAATGAATGATGTATCTTTCCGAATGCTTTGTTTGTTTTTTTTATTAGGGTTTGACGGGGTGGCCTAGGGTGGAGGCGGCTCAACATAGCAACCTAGGTCTGAGGATCAGACCCGCTCTGATACCATGTTAGAATAACAAACCCCGTAGGAGATACGTTTTATTGATACGATATATATAGAGTCAATACATAATGAAACCCTAATGGACCCAACCCCACATACCGGGCTTGGGCCTTATTTATCATCTAATAGTTGCTAGTCTACATCTGTCCTCTGCAAACTGCAGCTTAATGATATGGTTTAACTAAGTTGCATAAATTGCTCAAGTAAAACGTTATGTTATGTGTGTTCCCTTCTATGTGTACAAGGCATCATTTTCCCGTGTAATTATGAAATAAAACAAAACTCAGATAAAAAGGATTCAGGCCAGCTGCGCCACCCAACTTATTTTGGACTAAAATTTGACTAGCTTTCTCACAACGGACATACCCATTTCGCAACCTCTACACATTAACTTAATTCTGGGCTTCTGGCAATCACCTTATGTAATTGAGGCATTCTCTACAAAAAGCTTTGGTTTTGATTCGTTCAATGCAATTAACCTATCCAGTATATTCTTATTGTTGTCGACTCAATTGTAGTAGCTGTTATTGTGTTTCGAGGTTGTCATTTGTTAATCCTAACGTGCATTCAAGGGCCATCACTCAAAGTTAGGACAACTCGCTACGTAATTAGAAGTAAAGGGCCTTTTGTCCAAGTTGTCATAGGGATGGCAACAAGACGGGTTTGGGGCGGGTTTTAGTGCACCGTATCAGCACCAGTTTATCGGTTATCTATCGGCATTTTGGGTTTTCCCGCGAGTATCGGTCATCCTCAATTGAAGGCGGGTATCATGATTAAGTCAAGCTGAAACTCACCAAAAAATGAAGCAAAACACCTTATTATATTCATTTTTTTAGAAGTTAAAAGAAAACGAATATCATATTAAACGATTTTAACGAATATCATATTAAATGAATGTACCAAATCTAATTGTGTTAGATAATAAAAATACTTACATATAAAAAAGCGGGTAAAGATTTTGGTAAACGGATATGGGTGCGGTTACGGGTAATCGGGAAGGTATTATCAAAACCTGTACCCGGCAAAAAAGAATTAGTAATACCCAACCCGCCATTCTGCCCCCGAACCCGACCTAACCGATTCAGCTTTCTGTTTTCTCCGTCGTTTTGGGTGCTTTTGCCATACCTATCTATAGTTTGCAATTTGTGTGTCTCAAGCAATGTAAAAACAAAGAGTTTGACGAACCAAAAAGTATTACATTAAATAAATGGAGCATTTGCCATCTGGTTACAAGATATCAAACGTACAGCCTATTGTAACACCACAAGAACATGATGGCATGCAAGTGTTAGATCTTAGGCTCTTAGCAATATAACACCAAGATTATTATTACATCAAACAATGAACTTGGGATCAAAAGTTTAAGAAACTCGATATATGCCCGTATGTATCATCTACATGAGGGTACGCAGTGTTGTAGCTAAGCAAACGGAGGCCTTGTGCGAAAGCTTGTGCGATGACTAATAATTATGATGGCCAAATGTATGTTATACCAACCGAAGCTAAAAACATAGTATTTTGATGATATATCTTAAGTTTTAACAAAATTTTACAACATAAATTTGTATAACCCTAACAATTTTTATTGCTAATGAATTTTGAGACCCCAAATGTATATGGGTTTTTCTATCTTGTGCCCTAGGGCACAAAATAAGAAGCACAAAAAGTACGAGGGACCTATAAAAGTAGACTTAGGTTGTGTTTCTTTTTTTCCCTTAGTTAAGAGAATGAATCCATAACATTTAATAATATTTTTTTTAAGTAGGACCCACTAATTTTCCCTTACTTCCTCTATACCCACAAGCTAAAAAATATTAACCTCTCTAATATAGATGTGGACCCCACTATTCCTTCCCCATACGAAAAAACGAAACAACCTCTTAGAGACCCATAAAATATGTATCTTATGTGTGTCTTTTAGTACTTTTTTTATATTTTTTGTCCTTCTTATCTTGTGCCATAAGCCACAAGATAGAAAAACCCATTATATAATGAGATATATACTTTGAGCCCTTAAAAATTTGATGTCTTGTGCGGCAGGATACCTCGCAAACCCTCGTATACGGCTATGAGGGTAAGCCCCTTCCTTTACCAGCCCTAATGTTTTTAGTTCACACCAATATCTCAGGAATCCGAATATAAAGATAGATACACCTTTAGATTCACAAACCAAATTTTTATAGCAATCATAATTCATATATATTGACGCATTATCTGAAAACACAAATACAATCATTCACCTTCACCTTGAAAATGGAAGTCTTTATAATAAGAAAGCATGTAATCATTGTTGATTCTGTTAAATTAAATTGATGTGAGTTTCTTGTTATATATCATGCCCTTTGCATTATATTAGTTAGTTTTAGTTCAAAAGTTGATCATGACGAAATGGGGTAGTGCCAACATGCAATTCTAGTCCATTTATAAATCTTTGTAGTGTTTTGGTTTAAATTTGACTACTTTCTAACAATCAATCTCTGCTATTGCTATTGTTATTTCTGGAATCAAAAGTTGAAAATAAAATGCGACGTTACTATTTTAGACTATTGTAACGCTTTTGAAACAAAAGACTAATGTAAAGTGTAAAGAATTAAATTTTGCCCATGTAGAAAATGCATAACATATATCTAATGGACCTTTGATGACCATTCAAAATATGAGTTCACATATAAGTAGAATTGAAACAGAAAAAATACTAACAAATTAAGTTAATATCATTTGTCCAACAAGGCCACCACGATATACCGATTTTCTTTACTCAAATTACCAAATTGTGGTTAGTGGCTAAAATTAGCATTGTAAGGGTAAGAAGGACCTGTGTTGGTACCAATGGTGAAATCTTGTATGCTGCTAATGATTGGATGGGTTTATATTGTGCTTTAAGAATTTGTATATTATATACACAACTTACAAAATGATAAATAACACTATAAGACATGCCTTATAGGGATACAACAATAATTTTCTACGTACATTCTAGAGATTTCTGGACTACATTCTATACCAGGGGAACAGATAGCAAGACTAATTCATTAGCAATAATAAGCACTTGCCTGGATCTCTTAACCTTCAAATTCATGAGTTGCAGTATTATGTTTTCTTTGATATTATTGAGAAGCACTTCTGCAGTCTTTTCCTCTTATTTGAATAGTTTATTATTTTCTCTCCGTCCATACAATGCACGCTGCAGTTGCCAAAGTCAATCTTCTAAGGGTGCTATCAATGTTATTAGTGCAAGGAGATGTAGCCATAATGCTTACAAATTTTGCGGATTACCAGCCAGTTTAGCTTTTTCAATGGTATTCGCACCTTCGTTGAATACTGACAGTTGAAGAAGATAACTATGTGAGTCATTGCATTGTTTACAAAGCGGGCACAAGAGGTTATTTGTAGTACGCCATAGCATCATTCTATCTGCTATGCTTTTAGATCAAGAATGAATTATATATGCTATGCTTTTATAATTGCATTAGTTCTATTTCATGTGGTGTTTTGCTTGTTTTAAATAATCTCCAAGTCACTGGTTAAGTTTTAAAAGCTTAAGTTAATTGATATAAGTCGATAGTTCCTCGAAAACCTTCCATATTCATTTGTTGTTCGTGTAAGTTCCAAGCATCGTCAAGCCTATGTTCATCAGTTCATCAAGTGCGCTTTGTAATTCCTCACTGCCTTCTTAGTTGGTCCGGAGTTTGAACGAGAATTGTACTCTCATGGCTGAAAATTCTTCCATTGGTGCTGCTTAACACGTCCCATTGATGACTTGATTCCCCTGCTTCATATTTAAGGTGTTTGAATCATAGTACTTTATTTGACTTCATATTTGAATAACAGTTATGCCGCAAGAACAACGGTTTGATATTTGTGAAAGTTAGCTTAGCAAACATAAGTAATAGAATAATCAACAAAAGCAGACATGTAATAATGTCCTTACTGAATATTGTTCGTTAAACTCGAGAATAATCAAAATCAGCTTAAATGATCCAAACACTACAACATACAAATTGCCTATATGCTTAAGATTAATAATGTGAATAAGCTAGAAAAACAATCAATCCCAAGCACCCTCAAATGAATAAGGGGAATAGCAACTTGCTTTGGTTTATCGAAAGCAATTAGCTAATTCAACCGAGACGCGTACCGAATTCAATTTCTTTAGATCAAGCCACATAGCCGTTGTTAGCTGGGTGAATTAGTAAAAAACAAAGCTAAAACAAGGTATTGTCGTAGCAAAGCAATACTAAAGTAAAGTTGACAAGTTAGCAAACATCAAAACTAAAACAGGGTTAACCAAAACAAAAGAGGCTCGAACAAAGCTAAGGATTTTAAGTGGTGTACAATAAGCTTATTTTATACGTAGAATGGGGTTGTTTGGATTTAGAAAAGCCAATAGCGATACACATAATTGACTTGTAAACTTATAACCTTAAGGTTATTGTGTAAAAAAGGTTATAAGTTTACAAGTCAAAAAGCGTCACTAAAGAGATTTCAAAACAACATCCCTATTCCCTAACTTGTATGTTTCATTTCCATCCTTATTTATAATCACATCTCTCTACCAACTTTCCCCTCCAGGAGATGTGGGATGCTCCAGACCCATATTTTATCAAGGGACGTTCAGTATTACTGAGCATAGGACCTGCTCATGAAGCTGCTTAAAAAGGTCACAGCAGTTTTATCAGGCGCAAATAGTAAATTTGACCTTTTATCAGTAAACCCATCGGAAAAATAAGATTTTTTTATAATCAAAATGCAACAAATATTTGATTAGCAGTAACACGAAAGGTGATTTAAAACAACAGAAGTTTAGTTGTGGAAAATTATACTTGATAATTAATCAGCTTAGTGATATCGGAAAAAGCCACATGACTTCGTTTTATACTACCGGATAAAACTTCAATATCAAGCTTAAAAAAGCTTAGATTTAGAAAGTCATAAGGTAGAATTAAACAAGATCATGTGGCTTTCAAAAAAATCAAAAAGCCTGCCCTTGTAATCACCCCACTCCTTCCTTTTAATACCCTTAGCTACTTTCCTTCAAACAGCGATGTGGGATCCCACCCAAAACACAGCTGAAGTTACTACTACTGGGGACAACACCAAAGTTGTTTAGTATTTAGCGATTAAGCTACTTAAAGTCAAAAACATTTTGTTGCAGCAAGAATGACCGAAACAAGTGCTTAATCCAAAACAAGAATCTTAATTTAACCATTTAACTAGACACATTAATTTGTGAAAGTATTCAAATAATCTTGAACAAGTGTGACTCGTGCTTGGCAGTTGATTAATCCTGAGTCTAACTTAATGCGCGCATACCACTATGCTAAGATCCTAGACACGATCATAAAGAATCAGTCACTCCCTCTAGCCTATATCAACATCCGAACAATAGCTCACAGTCACCTCGACTACACAGAACACATAGATGCATAATCAATTCGCCTATGGGATTCATCTTGAATGCATTAACTCTACACTTATTTTAAACATGCCTTCTATTTAATCTTTTATCTCTGTCTTCTTACAGATCTATCTAATAAAGCGACATCAAGAAATCAAATTACAGAAATAACATACTATGTTTAAGTAACTAGTTTAGTCGATATCACATGAATCAGAACTAAACAAGTCGAGGTACTAATCAGGGTAAAACTGAGTAACTAATTTCCTAGTTCATACACTATACAAGCAAACCAAGTTCAAAGATAAACTGAGTTTTAGGCGATCTTAGCACACTGTAAACATGAAGTATGATTCAACTAATAATTATAAAAACAAGTAACATAACATGATTGCAACTAAGACTTCTATTGAAACAGCAGTCTTTAATTTCAACCAAGTTATACAACAGATCAGGCATTTAGTAAACCACGTTGATTCTAAATTTCTAATGGTTTATGCGATTTCCTACTACAAATCTTGGGCATCTTGGTGCAATACGAACACAAACAACGATTCTACTACCAGGACAAATAACACAATATAGATCTAGACTCATATGTTCATCCGCGCCAATTACCTAAAAAAACTTTATTCAATCTCGTTTAATCGAAACTAGCACAAATTTAATCAATCAACGACGTTACTTACACTTACACATATCCAACAATCTTAACAATCTACATTTCAAGTAGCCAGCCAAAATTTCAGATCTTACAGCAAAATATCTAAAAAAATTCATAACGACGAAATAATAATCGACGACAATTGCATCAACAAGAAATCATACATTCAAATCAAACACGCGCCATAACATCAGCAACAGCAGCTGACGTGGCACCACCAGTAAACGATCCAAACAATCCACCGCCACCAGTTAAACTCTCCTGTTCATCCAAAAACAAATCCTCAGGATCTCTAAACGCTCCATGAACACACACAATCCCAAGCCCTATCAAAGCTGATGACATCAGCAACGATCCAACACTCGTCAGAAACACAACGAAAACCGTCGCTACAACCAAAACTCCCAATATCTCCCGGTCTGAAAACGTCCGTCCACCGATCACCACCTGCTGATCTGCAGCTCTAAACACGTACAGAAACATCCACGCGCCGAGGAGCGTGACGATCGTCAAGAGCTGAAACGGATGCGCGAGTAGCGAGAACGCGATCACTGCGAATAGCAGAGTCACGTAGTTGACGCGAAAGTAGTTGAAATTCTTGCGTATGCGTGACGTGGCGTCTGTTAGGGATTCAGGCTTTGAGAAAGCGGTGCGATCGATGAGCTCGTACCAAGGACGGCGGCGCGTGAAGGCGCGTCGAGTGGAGTCGGTGAGGCGCGTGAGGAAGGAGCGTAGGGCTGGTGTGGCGGAAAGAGCGGAGGACCACGCGCCGTTGTTGTTGGTGGAGGATGAAGGTGGATCTGATGAGATCGGGAGGGTTTGGGAGGATGATGATGAGGACATTTTGTGTAAATGTGTGAAAGATGAGGGGTGGTTTTGGAAATATGTGGTTTTGAGTTAATTTTGACTTTGGATGGACTTGTGAAATGAGGGTTAGTTGTTTGTTATATACGGTTGGTTATGAGATTTGTTGTGTACGTTATTTGTTACGCTTTTTTGATTCTGGGTGTGTCAGCCGTTGATGATCGGATGGAGGGTTACGATTTGGCGTGTGTTTTTATGTACGCGCTATGGTGCATTGGTGCTATACTCCATTTATTAGTTAATGAGAAGTTCATTACATAACATAATATTTTTAAAGGTTAAACCATTCGATGAGAGCCGTTGATCTTACATTAATCCTTACATCAATCCTACGGTTTTGTAATTAAATTAGGCAGAGGGGTAAGTTTGTCATTTACCTAACAAATCTAGTATACTTCGCTTCATTCATTCATTCTTAAAAAGAAGAACGGTCTCATTTCTTACACACACTTCACGTTCCCCAAATTCAAAACCTAAATTTATGCTTTTCAATGGTTGGTTTAAAAGAAGATATACCACAATTTCAAGGTATGTCGTTGCTCCCTTTTTGTTTAGATTCATGTAATTTTGTTTTGATTTTGTATTTAACGATTTTTAATAACGATGATTTGTTTAGTTGAGTGATTAGGGTTTTGATTTTGGGTAAGGTGAGAGCTATTAAAACGACATTAGGGTGTTGAATGGCGGTTATTTTTCGGCCGTTTTTAGGGTTTTATGGTGTTTTTCGGTGATGTTTATTTTTCCGGCGGTGGTTTATTTTTCGGCGGTGGTTTTTATGAGCGATTAGGGTTTAGAATTGGGAAGTGATACTTACACAATTTTTTTTATGCATACACCACAATGTTACATCATTAATGCACATGTTACAACATGCTATATGCATAATTCTGGTGTGTGCATAAAAAAAAGTGGTGTAAGTATCACTTCCCTTTAGAATTTGGGGATTACGGTTTTGATTGAGTAGATAGTTACTTTTGCTGTTTTGATTTTTTTTTTTTGGTAGATTTATGTAGTTTGCTAATCTGTGGATTAGGGTTTTGGATTTGGGGATTAGGGTTTTGATTTTGGGGAAGGTGAGAGCTATAAAAACGAGATTGTGTGTGAGAAAAAGTAGCGATATGTGCTTCTGTTGTGTGATTTTGTTATGTGATTGTGTGTGAGAAAGAAAGTAGCGATAGGTATATCTGTTATGTGATTTTGTGCTTCTGTTATGTGATTTTGTGTTTTTATACAAGAAGAGGAGGAATTTGGTTGGTTTAGAGAAAGAAAGTATCGATAGGTGGTGGGGGGTAGACCACAGAACGGGGATTTGAGTGAGAGTAATGGTGATGGAAGAAGTTGGTGGTTTCATTGCGGTGGTGGTCATGCCACGGTGTTCATGAATCACATGTGATTCTGTATGTGATTTTGTATGTTTATTTTCTTAGAATAGGTATTTGATGAAGCAGTTTTTATATGTTTTTTCTTTTTTGTTTACTGTAATTTATGTGTTTTTATGTTTTTGTTTGTTAGGTGCTTCTGTTATATAGCCGCTTGTTACTGAAGCTGCTGATGTTCAGTCTAGTTCTCCTCAATCCAGTTCTCCTTTTCGGAGGACTCGGAAAACTATCCGAGTAAACGTTAATCCTTCCCCTGTATCTCAGTTTAATCCGAATGATTCAAGTATCCCTATGCCTCTTCCGGTTTCTTATATGCTTCCTAATACAAGTGTTGATATTCCCAACGTTAATCTCGAGTCTTTTGTGCTGAAGGATAAGGTTGTTGATGTTGTTATAACTGGCGATGTTGTGCATGGTAAAGTGTCTCAGTTAGATCCTAAAAAGTCTAAGGCGAATGTTCAGTCTAATACTATTACAAGTGTTGAAAAGGCGAATGTTCAGGCAGAGGTGTCGGATGTCAAGGTTGTTGAGAAGGCGAATGTTAAGGCTAAGGCGTTGGTTGTTGAGAATGATAAGGCGCCGGTTTTTGAGAAGGCGAAGGTTCATGCTAAGGTTCAGGGTAAGGCGAAGGTTGTTGTTGAGAATGATAAGGCTCCGGTTTTTAAGAAGGCGAAGGTTCATGCTAAGGTTCAGGGTAAGGCAAAGGTTCTTGAGAAGGCGAAGGTTCAGGCTAAGGATAAGGCGAAGTCTGCTGAGAAGTTTGCAGATGTTTTGAAATCTAAGTTGAAGGCTTCTGATGTCTCGAAGCCAAAGCAGAAGCCAAAGTCGAAGGTAGGTATTGATTTGTCTCGAAAAAGGAAGTTGGTTGATGATAAAGAGGATAGTGGTGAGCCTTTGAAGTTGTCAAAGAAGTCGAGGGGTAAGATGATTAAAGGTAAGAGGGTTTCTGATGAGGTTGGTTCTATTGCTTCTGATGAGGTTGGTTCGTATTCTTCTGATGAAGGTAGTATTGTGGTTAAGAAGCTTAAGAGAAAGAAGGTTTCTGATGAAGGTAATCGCAAGTCAGGTTCGTCTAAGCTTAAGAAACTTTTGATGAGTCATGATGATGATATTGAGTCTTTTAAGCGTATGTTTAATATGTTGAAGGGTTATATGAAGGATGTTTCTGATTCTGAAGATGAAGCTATTTTGCGAAATTCGAAAAGGGAGGTTAAGAAACAAAAGGTTAAGATTAAGAGAGAGGGTAGTGATGAAGATGAAGCTAATGTTAAGAATCCTAAAAGATTTGGAAAGAAAACAATGTTGATGTCACAGGATGATATAGATCAGTTAAAGTATCTTGAAGAATTCCAATTCTTAGGGTAAGGAATGCTCCTTCTTCACTCTTTACTTCTATCCGACAATCAAAAGTTGACATGGGACGGTTTCTGGCTGAAATAGGGTGTCAATCTTTTCGTAGAATTTTCTGATCAACTTCCTTTCAAGCTGGGTAGGTTTGTGGCTTCAAGATTTATGCCAGCAACTTGTAAGTTGAATTTGTTTAATGGTCTATCGATACTTGTCACTCCACAGAAAATTCATGACATGTTAGGGATACCAGTTGGTGGTACTTCATTGTTTTCTTTTGAGGAAAGACCTGTTAATCATTCTTATGCCAAATCTTGGGTTGATCAGTTTTATCCAAAGTCCTTGAAAGATATTCGAGCACCGGATATTGGTAGAAAGTTGGTTAGTGCAAATATAGTTGACAATTTATTTAAACTTAACTTCCTTATGTTGTTTTCCAACACGATGGGAAGGTGTGAGACTATGGGTGGAAAAGTTTGTTTAGATGTTGTTAGACGTATTCCTGAACATCTTCCAATATCTAAGATTGATTGGTGCGGTTACATATACCACTACCTTCAATATAGTAACAACCCAAAAGTAGAGTGCCATTACACTTGTCCATTAGCCCTCCTCATGGTAAGTTAATAGATTCAATTAAGATTAAAAATGGTTCGTGTTTTCTTTTTGTTTTCCTGCTTTTGATTTGTAACTTTTATCCTTTTTGTTATGTTTTCAGCTTGTGTACCTGGATTCTAAAAAGTTTGAAAAGTTTCATGTTGTTCGTTTGTGTCCGGCTATCTTAAACTGGTCGACAACCTTAACTAGACAACGACAGGATCTAGAACTTGCCGAAAAGAAGTTGGGGAAACTAAAGCTTAATCCTGAGTGGAGTGAGGCAGAAGCTAAAGAGACAAAAGGCTTTATTGATGCTGGTTTGTCTGAATCTTCTGACAAAGAGGTATGTTTAATACGTTATAATTGTTCATTTGATGTGATTTTTTGGATAATCACATGTGATGCATGAGAATCACATGTGGTTTAGTGTATAATCACATGTGATTTGTTGTAGAGTCACATATGATTAACTTCAATTTTACATGTCATTGACATCATTAATAACTACAGGTTTTGCTTAACAAAGTTGATGAAAAGCTTTCCATGATATGTTCTGAAAGAAGTGCTCTTGAGTCTGATCTGTTAGAAGCATATTCAAAGTATGCTGATGATGAAAAGTTTGTTTAGTTATATGAGAGATATTATGAACTTTTCAAGAAACCTGTTTCTTTGGGCAAGAAAGAAGGTGAGGATAATGATTTTTCAGGTCCTGATAATGATGGTGTAAGTAATGACGAAGATGTCGGTGATTTTAGAGAAATTAGTTTAGATGATTTTGGAAAAGATTCATCTCAGGGTGAGAAGGAAGTCAATTCTCAGGGTGAGAAGGGAGCCGATGTTCAAAAGGAAACGGATATACTTGTTGTCAGTGAGAAGCCAGCTGAAAGTGTAGTTGTGTTGAAGATCCGTATCAGGGTAAGAAAGAAGCTGGTATTATTGAGCCAGCTGAAGATTATGAGTTGGAGATCAGCAGTACACCCGAGACTTATACTCAGTGGCTATATAACAATGTTGATCTTGTAAATGAGGTGATTGATTGTATTGTAGACGAATACCTATACGTAATACTCTAACAGAAACATCTTTTTATTCTTTTAAATATAGTTTGTTTTTGATTAAATTATCTTTTTTATTTCAGGGTGATACCTTTGATAAAGGGACGCATGAAGGATTGGTTGTCACGAATGCAAGTCCGACCACTCCCGAAAGAGTGGCTACTCGTGCTTCCAAAGGTAGTCCTGAGATAATTCTTGCTGAAAAACGAGTTGTGAAACCGTCTTCTTTCCTCTGCTCGCCCTATATGAATAAGAAGACCAAAGTTGTACCTCGAATAACGAAAGTGGAATTTATAGTTGGAAACGGCTTGTTTTCTATGCAGGGTGACAAGATGTAGGTTTTATTTTATTTAAAGTTTTTTGAACTTCTGTGATTTTTTAGCTAATCACATGTGATTCACTCAAAATCACATGTGATTCACTCAAAATCACATGTGATTTTGAGTGAATCACATGTGATTAGCTAATCACATGTGATTCACTTTTGAATTTCTATGATATTTTAGCTAATGACATTTGTTTTTTTTGTTCATGCAATGAAACTGTTTTTGAAACTCATTCTGGCATCAAAGTTTCATCAATTCGTTTAAACATGGAAACGTTAGCACCTGGTTTATGTCTTGATGCAAATGTTATCGACTATTGGGGTGCCATTCTTAACCATGAAGAGAGTTTCAAAGATGTTGGATCTCTATCGAGGCATTTCTTTCAACTGGTTGTATCATAAGTATTTTTGTTAATTTTTATGAATTTCATTATATAATTATATATTATTTGATTTTTACATTTTATTTTTGTTATTTTCTGCAGACAAAGCAAATGATTGATGGAAGTTTGGATTCAGATGGTCAATGGAAAAGTTTTGAAGCCCAAGTTTCTGCTCATTTTCAAGATGTTGCTGGCATTATCTAAAAGACATCGATTTGGTAATGTTATTAGTTTCTTTTTAGAATTATACTTGGTAAATTCATAGTTTTCCATTTTTATTAAGTTTACTTTTTTTTTTTTTTGTTAATTCAGGTGTTTTTTTCCAATTCTCAATGAAGGGCATTTCTATGTTGTTGTCTTCAGCGTTTTAAAAACAACGATGATGACAATACTCGATAACATTGACAGTGGGGTAAAGTATGATGGAAAGTAGAAAGTAGTATGTTATGTTCTTGTAGGTATTAGCTTTCTCCCTGATCACATGTCATTTTACCCAACTCACGTGTGATTTACATACAAACCACATGTGTTTTTCCTTTGATCTCATGCCTTTTTTTTTTTTTTTTTTTTTTTTTTTTTGGCAGAAAGATTTGTTTGCCCGTCATCTAAAATTTCATCGTCACAAAAAGGTATGCTAGCATTAAGAAATTGAATGCAAAGATCCCAAGGCTTAAATGGAGTACAAGCTCAAATTACCGAGATTGTGGTGTTTTTGCCATGCTGCACATGGAAAGTTATATGGGTGATGCTCCTTCAAAATGGGACTGTGGGCTTGTGGCTGAGTCAAAAGACCAGTTTGACATGTTGAGGAGGCTCAGATTCAAGTTTGCTACCAAAATGTTGTTGCATGAGCTTAATGTGCATCGGGAAAAGATGCTTGATGAGGCTAAGGAGTTTGAAAAATTAGATTTTGAATTGAAGATGCAGATTATTGTTCAAGCAAGAATGAACAAGAAACAACGTGAAGAAAAAGATGCAAAAGAACTTGAAGCTAACTGACCGTCCAGGCGAGGGGAATCAGTCTTTTGTGTGTTTGTGAAGTCTTGTGAAGTTCAGGGAACATTATTTTTAGTTTAATTATGGTATGCTTTTTTTATGTTAAGTATGTGAAGTCAAACAATTTCCATGGTAGTTTAATTATGGAATGATAGTCAGAATATCCATGGTAGATTAGAATGCTTTATCAAGCAGGATTTATGTTTTTTGTGTTTTGGGAAAGTCAATCCTGGTAATTAAATCCTGTCTTTTGTTATAACTGATTTAAAAAATGTACTGCTTCTTTTTAGTTTATTAAAAATATGTTTGTTTTAGATGTTATTTTCACTTACTTAGAGACTATAATCCAATGTGATTTGTGTGCAAATCACATATGATTTGTGTGTAAATCACTTGTGATTGTTGTTCAAATCACAAGTGTTTTCTGTCTAAATCACATGTGATTTGTACACAAATTATATTTTATTTTAAGCAAAATACAAAGTAAACAATAATTCAATGTATTCAAGCAATGTTTTGGCAAATATGCCACAAGTACATAAGAGTTCCATAAGTAAACAGTAAACAAGAGTGGTTCGATAAGTAAACAGTAAACAAGATATTCAAAAACATTCTAAAGAATAATTCAATGTATTAAAAGTGCTCAAGCATCAACTGGTATCGCCTTTTTCTTTGCCTTTGGGTTCTCAGGACAAGTTGTTTTCGTATGCAAGTTGGTCTTCACTCCACAATATCCACAAGGCTTCATTTGTTTCTTTTTAACTCCAAGTGATTTTTCTCTCTCACTCTTTCGTCTTTTATTGCGTTCTGCTTCTATAATATTCCATTTGTTGTTGGCCTTTGTTGAATTGTTAACTGTTTGTTTCTTACGTTTAGAAATAGAAAAATGTTCAACAATCACATCTCCCGTTTTTCCCGAAGGAGGAATTGGCACCTCAGCCTCCACTTCTGTCTTCAACTTTTCTACAAAAGCGCTCATCTTCTCTACATTATTGCTCAACCTAAATAAACAATCATCCACCACAGCATTTGCTTCATTTGTAAGTCTTTCAACTTCTACATTTTCCCCCCATATCTGTTTCTTTTTCTTCTCAAGTCAGGTGGAATTATATCCCTTGTCCACCTCCTCAAAATATATTGTTTTGGAATGATGTCAATATCACGATTCTTGAAGACACAGAATACGTGTTGGCATAGGAAACTGTATCGAGCAAAATGTCTGCAAGAGCATACCACCGACCCATCTTCTATAGTACGTAGTACCTTTTCAAATAAAAATAATAAAAGAATTATATTCTGGAAATGGCATCACATGTGATTTTGATTGAAAACCACATGTGATTTTAGTTAAAATCACATGTGATTTTCTCAAAATCACATGTGATTCAATATAAATAACAAGTGACTTTAATATAAATCACCTGTGATTTCTCTGAAAATTACATGTGATCCATACAAGAATGTAACAAATATTTTAAAACTTCAAAATAACATACCTTATAGTCTACAACTCTTTGTGCTTCTTGTTCGCTTTCCTCTGTAATTTCTTTGTTAAGGGTTCTATAAGGCGCCGCATTTTTGTCTCTAACAATGACAATCTCACAACCTTCTTCTATTTTTAATTCTTGAATTGCGCAAGTCCAGCATGCTTCATATATTTCCTTTTGAACAAGCATAAATATTGTCCGAGTATAGACACTTGTTGCATGACGTTCAATTTTTAACCTCGTTTCACACTTTGTTGCTGCATCTAGTGTTTTAAAGTCTAATTGTTCTTGCCTATATCGTTGCCTTTCCATTGCTTATTCATACAACATCATGAAACTAACTAGTGTTGATCCTGGGCTTGTGGAACTTTTGAAGAACGAGTTTTCATTCTCAGACCTTGATGTGGTTCTCATCAATCCAAACAATGGGGAGTCTATAAAATAAGTTGGAATCCACATTTCTCTGAGGTTAAACATCTTTGTCATCCATTTGTGTTTTTGCAAACCAAAATCTTCAATCAATTTGGCCCACTTCTCTTCAAATTCCAATGGTTCAATGAACATATTCCAAATGATCTTCTTAAAACGCTTCTTGCAGTATCTTTTTATATTGATCTACAAATCTGTTTTATTGAAAAATATAGTTTTAGTGGCATATTTTTCAGCATAAATCACATGATATATACAAAAGAATCACATGTGATTCACATATAAGTGAATAAAAAACATATTTGTTAAGTATCTTGAATCACATGTGAATCACATGTGATTCACATTTGATTCACATGTGATTCATATGTGATTCACATATAAGTGAATAAAAAACAGATTTGTTAAGTGAATATACTTATCTTTGCTGGAATCTTTTGGTCAATATGCCACATGCAAAGTCTGTGTTTTGCTTGAATGAAAACGGCTTCAATAGCTCTTTTCATTGCTCCATTTTGATCTGTTACCACCATGGTTGGTTTTTTGATGAAGGCAGTCATAAATGCGTTTAGTAGCCACGTGTATGATTCGGTATCTTCATGTAAAAGCATTTCCGAACCAAATGCGACACACCTTCTGTGATTATCGACGCCAGTGAATGCTACAAACACCATGTTGTACCTAGGAACATATATAGATAAATATACTGTGATGCAAAAGTAAATCACATGTGATTCCAGTATGATTCACATGTGATTATTAACATTAATCACATGTGATTCATCTAAATCACATGTGATTTTGTGTTAAAAAGTAAAACATATTTAAAAAAGAAAAGAAAATAAATACTTACTTGTCACACCTGAATGTTGCATCAAAAGATAATATATCTCCAAACTCTTTGTAGTTGCATTTGGCAACTTCATCAGCCCAAAAAATTGCCACTAACTCATTGTCTTGTACCTTATATTGAAATGTAAAGATCGACACATAAATCTTTCTGTTTTCCATTTTGTTTTTGTAGGACCGTAGAACAACCTATTTCACATATGATTCAAGCTTAAACCTAGAGAGAGAAAGTAAGTAGAGAGAGAGAGAGTGGATGGGATCTCCTAGTGTATGTAACTGAAAGACAATGTTATTACCTAAGAGAACCAACCTCTCAAATGAGGTTTACAAGAGTATTTATACTTGAAGTCTAGGGCATCATCTATCTTATACATTATTACACTAATGGCCCTTAGACTTTTACAAAACATGAATACTAAGCATAAACTTCATCATAATGATATTCTAAAGCAACCTATAACAATACGTTAATGACCGACACTTTTTATAAATAAAAATACGATTCTAACAATCTCCCCCTAAGTGTTGGTCATTGAGGTTGCGCGACGTCATCATCTTTGTCTTTAAACTTTATCATTCATAGCTCTTAACGTCTTTAAGAATCACTAGATGAATCATAGTTCCAGTTCATCATGCTTCATTGTTGTTGAAGTGATCCAATGATGTCATCTGCCTTTCGTCACTTCTGTGTTTGTGGTGGTTGTCTGCCATTCCAACATGCTCATATGTCTTAAGTCTTTGTCATACATACATTTGTTATTCCCGTTCTTTCACGTTGATCTTTGTCACGTTACTTTGTAGATTCTTCTTTTTGGCGTAGAATCTTTCTTTGACTGTTGCTATCCTTTGATCTTTGTGAGAACTTTCCTTTGACTTTGTGATGCATGTATGAGCATGTGGAATCTTTCGCCATGGAGATGATGTATAGCTGCAGGTAAACAGTTAGCAATAAACAACCGGTACTTATAGATAAGGAATTAGAGATCGTCAACAGCATAGTGTGAAGACTCCTTCTAACCCTTACCATGGCCGTTCCCATATCAGATACTCCCGAAAGAGCTTACGAGACCTACTAAGTAGCTCAATGACTGGGTGAGTCGCTGGGGATCACTCCACGACTGTAGACCGTTTGAAACCATCGCGAACACTAAGCGTAACCCATAAAGAATTACCAAAGTGACCTGCTGTCAGGGCTGCTTGATGTTGACCCTGGCAGGAATTTCCGTTCAATCATTGAGAAATACATTTGTAATTCTCTCATAAACGTTCTCGGTAGATTGCTAAGATCTGCGAAGGACTCTTAGGTTTACATCTGGTGTCCTTAATGATGAACAACCAGTGTAGAAATATCATATGTTCCTATGAGATCTTTTGATGAATCTCGGGGCTCTAGACTCGATAAGTGCACATTTGGTTTCCTATGCGGAGATTAGGGAGAGGTCTCCTGCTTCAATATCAACCATCTCTAAGAGACAGGTCGATAGATTACACCGGTTCTCCGTGAGAATGAAACAAGCTCTTTTAAGAGAACTTGAGTGGCTAGAAGGTTTAGTGCAGTGCGTCACTGGGTCCATGACGTCTTTATCTTCAATACCGGTGTCACCTTAGTAACAACCAGTAGCATATGAATTGAACCCGGTGTCTGCCCTAAGGTTGAACATATGGAGGGCTATTTCTTTTCACCCTTTTTCATAACTTTTCTTTTTAATTCTTCAACCCCTTCTTTCTCCTTTCTCATTTTCTCCTTTTTTCAATCATACCTAAGGACTTCTAATTCTAATCTATTAGAATTGTCCTTGGGTAGATCCCTTCGGCTCTGGCGGATCATAGGACGGTTTTCCCTAACCTTAGTCACCTTATAACTCCATGAATCCTATAATTGCCATGAAACCTTTGATTGAAAATCTCTCAAAGTGTTTATGAATATAAACACATTTTTGTTGACACTTTGAGAGTTTTTGTTTCTTTAGAAGGACTCCCCCTTTACATGTGCTCATGAATTTTTTAAGAAATTTGCACATGTGTGAGGAGTTTGCACTTTTTGAATTGATCCACTTTCAGTGAACATGACCGATTCGAGACACGCTTACATCACTAGTTAGACTAGCTTGAAGTTATTACCCGTCCTGGTCAAGTCCAAAGAAAGTCTCTCGATACGGTACATTCTACTCAGGCAATTCCTATTCGAGACACGCTTACATCACTAGTTAGACTAGCTTGAAATTATTACCCGTCCAGGACAAGTCTTTTCGATTACAGACATTTTAAGCTTCGTCAATTCATTGGTACTTACTGAGTCGAGCTCTTTTGAGATTCAGTCACAAGCTTTAAACATCTTTGATCACATTTTAATCATGTCTTCTCCCCCTCAAAAATAGCATATCGTGATATTTTTGATATCAACTGATTAAGAAAAAACTTTTTGGAGAGATAGACAGATTTCATTTTGCATGAATTCGGAACATTTTGTTTTTGTACTCCCCCTTAATGATAGCACATTTTAAAATCAATTAAGGGTTTTGAGGGAGTTATCTTGAGCACTCATTTGAAAGATTTTGAAAAATCTTAAAAAAGTGCTCAAGATTACTATTTTGAAAACGAGTTTTTGTTTGAAGTCTTTTTCGTTTGTTTAGACTCGAACTTTTTGAAAAAGATTTCGTCCTTGAAAATACGAGTCCATGATTTGAAATAATCAGAAGTCATCATTTAAGCTCGGGTTTCGTACTGAAGTATACGAAAGCCATTGTGAAGAAACTTTTGAGAAACGACATGTTTTAGAAAAACATTTTAAAGAACTCCCGTTCAAGCATCTGTACATGTCCGTATCATTTTTGAATGACATTTCTAGAAACGTACAGAATATTGATTTATACGAGAGACATGTCGTGAGAAGAATATTTTTGGATTTTTCGATTTTATATTGTTTTTGTATTTTTTGAAATTTTATATTTTTGTATTTTGTTTTTGTTGGATTTTCAAATTTTGTATTTTGTTTTTTTCAAAAATATTTACAGCGAAGCGATTGTGAAAAATATTTTTCAAGAAGATTCGAGAAGACGTTCTAGCTCCTCAGGAGTTAGGCTTCGCATGCCAATTCGTCGAACTAAATAGTCAAACCTTTCTTTTGGAAGGGCTTTAGTAAATAGATCGGCGAGTTGGTAATTAGTCTTAACGAAAAATAATTCAACAGTACCCTCTTCCACGTGTTCTTTGATGAAGTGATAGCGGACTTTGATATGCTTCGTCTTAGAGTGATGTACGGGATTGCACGAGATGGCTATGGCACTTTTTGAGTCACAATACATAGGTATTCTGTCAAAAGTAAAGCCATAATCTGTGAGCTGTGTCCGCATCCAAAGAACTTGGGCACAACACGCAGATAGAGACACATACTCGGCTTCGGCGGTTGATAGCGCAGTACAATCCTGTTTCTTTGACGACCAGCTTACTAGCTTTTCACCCAAAAATTGTGCTCAACCTGATGTACTCTTTGCTGTAACTTGATCTCCTGCATGGTCGGCATCTGAAAAGGCTGTTAGATTAAACCCCGAATCCTTCGGATACCAAAGTCCCATGTTAATGGTGCTTCGTAGGTACCGAAAGATCCGTTTAACCTCTTTGAGGTGAAGTTCGGTAGGCTTAGTGATGAGTGTGCAAATACTCATCATTTTTACCATTTCTGAGCTGCCAAAATATCCAAAAACACTCGATAATGAATCAAAATAGTGAAAATATCCCAGGAAAGTGTTTTACATGTTTCAAATGCAAAAATACCAAAAATAGATGAAAAACGCACAAAGTTTGCATAATTGGCAGTTTCAGTCCCTCAACTTTCAAAAGTTGTCAAATCTAGTCCCTGGTTGTTCCAAAAACTTGAAAAAGTCACCAAAGGTCCTTTTTAAATCATAAAGTTACATATTTAGTCCTTTGGTGCAAAGTTTCACAAAATTACAAGTTTAGTCCCTGTACTTTGCAAATTGACAGAAATGGTCCCTGGGATGTAAAAACTTTGAGAAAAATTAATTTTGGTCCTTGTGCTTATAATCTTTTGCAGGAATGGCCCTTGTTGTGAAGTTTGGTGGAATTACATAATCAGTCCCTTAAGTTTGGTGAATTGGCAAAAATAGTCCTCGGGTATTTCAAAAGTGAAATATATCAAAAATATCCATGTACTATTCATCTATGGCAAAATAGGTCCTTATTATTACATATGGGAATTTACAATTCTAGCCCCTCAATATTTGCCAAATTTCATAATTGGTCCTTGTGTGAAATAAACCAAACGGATCCCTAAAATACCAAATCCTTAAAATAAACCCAATCCAAAAATACCTTCCCAAGGCCCAAAATGCAAAGCCCAGTCCACACCCCATTTTAAATAAAACCCGGGTCAACTTTGACCCCTTGGTCAGACTTCGGTCAAACACCACCCAAACCACCATCTTCCCCCCTAAACCACCTGGTATTTCCCCCCCCTCCACTTGCACCTCACCCACTATCCACCTTATCCCTTCAATCACACTTCCCCAACACCAATCATACCATCCCCCCCTAGGGTCTGCTTCCTCAGTCCCAGTTGGCATAAAAAGCATTTCCCGCCAAAAATGGAGAGAGGCAATTGGTGATCCAAATGACAAGCAACCTGGTGGGATATGACCTGTGGGACCCACAAACTCACTTGGATGCTATAAAGAGAAAAGAGGAGCAGAAGTGAAGAACTAATTAGGAGTAGTGTAATTTTAGGGCACGTATTAATGTAATTTAAATTCTTAGTTGTAATTTTCATTTAAACCAGGTTATAATCAGTTTCTTAAATGTAATGTTAACTCACTTTAATTATAATTTCAATCTCAAGTTTCCAATTCAAAGTTTCAGTTAAATTGTTGTGTTAAATTATTGTTGTGCAAAACCATTGTAAGCTTTCATTTCTGTTCAAATAAGTTTGTATGAGCTTATTTTAGCTTTAGGAAAAGATCACTTGTTTCAATTTTGTTTTAGTCTCAATTTTCTAAAAAAGTCAAGAAAAGTCAACAAGGTGCCAAATAAGCTGTTTTGGGTGAATAAGCAGTTTTGGATTAAGCTGGAGGGGTATTTAAGCTTGGTTAGTGACAATCCAAGCTTAGTTCTGATCTAGTTCATCCTGTTTCTTAACCATTCAGTTGTAAGCAATTTTCTAGTTTTTGCATTATTATCTATTTCACTGTTCTAGTGCTTAATTTCAGCTTATTATAGTCTTTTCCTGCTTATTAGTAGTTTATAAGTGCATTTTATCAATTTCATCAGTTTAGAATAACTTTTGTTTCATTTTCTTTAAAAAAAAAACCTTATAAAAACCAAAAATAGCTAAATAGTAGGATAGCTTAATATAGTGCTTATTTCCTGTTAAAAAGTTGCTCATTATAGTTAAAATAAGTTAATGAATCAGTAATAACCAGAAATCATAGTTGAAATTGGCTTTTGCTTTTGAAAATAAAAAACAGCTCTCCCATAAGGACTGTTTGGCATTAGTGGTCATACGGGTCAAAATGGGGACTCACTGTTATTTGCACTTTTCTTAGGTTTGATCATGATTAATTAAGCATATTTGAGTCGTTAGTATAAGCTTCTTGCCTATTTTTGAAGGATTTGGAGGATTTGAGTTGGATTTCCTTCTTTCAAGTTCATAACTGCTTCTAACTACTTATCTTAGAGATAAGCAGTTTTGCTACTTGTTTTTGGCATTTCTGAGTCCCCCTAGGTTCATTTAGTGAGTACCCAAAAGCCTAGAACCTTTGCGCAAGGTCTGCACAAAAATAGCCTTAGCATCTAAATTTTCGTATTCTTTGTTTCTGCAGCGATTTTCCTCTATTTTTCATTTCTTCATCTTAAGGAGTTAGAAGCTGAAATTTGACACGCATATAGTTCCCTAGCTTGTGTACGTCGCCATATTTTTAGTTTATTTTTAGGATTTTTTTTATCAATACTTTTCAACAGCTCAAAGTGGGCTGTTTTTGCCCTGCACCACAGAAAAATCAGCAAACTACTAGCTTATTGAGAGCTTTACAGCTTATTTCCCAGCTTTTTCTTGAAACCCTTAGCTTATTTAAAGTCACCTCGGTACCTTTTAGCTTTTTCCAATAGCTTTTAGCTTATTTTCTAGCTTACAGCTTATTTTCATTAAAATCCTAGTTTTAAAAACTCAAAAAAACCAACTGTTGAGAGAAGCAGCTTATTAGCAGCTTATCTAATCAGTTATAAAAACATTTCCTTTTTAAAAGTTGTTTGTTTATAGCTTATTTATATGTAGCAAAAAGAAAAAGTCAAAAATAAAAATAATTTGGCAAAAAGGGTGTGGCAAGATTCGAACCTGTGCCATTCCTCTCACACCACACAGACACAACCACACCACAATTAACCAACTGCCCTAGGGTCTTTAGTCTTTCACTTATTACTCTTTTTATTATTTATATACATCTTGTTTTTTAGCTTATATAAGCCTTTTAGCTTATCCCACAGCTTATTAATAAGCTTGTGGGACTTTTCTTATTTTTCTTAGCTTACTGTTAGAATAAAGTAATTTTATAAAAATTTTCATATTTTTTCAAATTAGTTTAATATTTTTAATAATTAATTTTAGTTTAATTAGTAATTAATTAATAATAAATAATTAAAAAGTCAAAAAAAATAATTTTCTTCTAAAATTTTCTTTTATCGTTAGGATCGTAAAAATGTAATTTTCATGTTCGTAGGATTAACGTAGCTTAAAATTCACGTTTTATTTCGCGCACTCGCGTTTATTTTAATTTTAACTCGCGTTTTATTTAAATAACTTTTACGTTTTTAAATTTAGGTTACGTTATTAAAAGTAGTTTGTAAAATAAGAAAAACCAAAAACATAAATAAAGTGATAGCTTCTATTTAAGCCGTTTGGCTTATTTTTCTGCTTACGTATAAGCAATTTCTGATTTTAAGCTTTTGGATTAAGTTTTAAAGTTAATTAGGTTTCACGTCATTGTTAATATAGTGTGTTTAATCGTTCTCATTCGTTTTTCCTTAGCGTAATCATTCAAAACCTTCATTACCCATTTCCTGTCCAAATTCACCCGATCACGAAACCGTTTTGATTACCATCCACACCTCGTCGGGACATAACGACCCGGGGAAACACTATACTTCCGCGGAGCATTGATCTAGGCTATTTGACTTTGTTGACCATTCCTTGGTCAATATAAGTTAGGTGGTTTAGGCTCAATCAATTTTTGGCGCCGTTGCCGGGGAGGTTGTGCGCGTATTCTAAACGGTTTTACGTATTAGTGAACCTGGATATACATCCATTGTATATTTACCATCCTTGTGTATATTTTCATAAAAACTGTTCCTGAAAACTTTGTAAAATTAGTTTTCAACAAACACAAAAACACAAAAAGATTTTCTTTCTGATAAAATGTTTTCCAAAAACACCAAAAATATTCACCTTTACCCTCTCACCTTTTTGATTCTCCATTTCTTACCTTCTAAAACCTTTTGATTCTTTCTATGTCTCATCCACACTTTCTGATTTGCCAGTGGTGTGGTAATCCTTATAATGGTGGCAATTGCCCCAATTGTGGCATGGTAGAGTCAGGAAACGGGTCTGTCTATAACCAGAATCCCTATTCCTACCATGACACAACTGATTCATTCCATCAGTTACCACACCATGAGACTCAGCAGTTTCACTGTTGTGAGTACTGTGGTGGTTCACATTACAGTTCTGATTGTCAATCGGGAAACACGCTTGTCTATGAGCAGTTTCCTGATAGCAATTATAACTCAAGCACATACAAACCACAACCACATCAGTTTCACTGTTGTGATTACTGTGGAGGTCCTCACTTTAGCTCTGATTGTCAAACGAGGAATCCATTTCCTTGTAACAATTATGACTCTTCGTATCAAAACCAACCTCCACAGTATCAAACTATCCAAGCAACTCCTCAAATCCAGCAAGACTTTTTAGAGGTTCTTGAGAAATTTAAAGAACTTAAGGAGGAGTTAGCTAATATTTCACTCCGCCATACTCCAAGTTCTTCTTGTGCATATTGTGGATCCCCACAATTTCCTTTCATTCCAAATTCTCGTGGGAAAACTATGGCAGAATTACTTGCTGAAGAACGAGAATCTGGAAAAAGCATGGAAGAATTATTGGCTGAGCAACGAGCAGCTAAATTACGTGCTAATATTCGCAATACTGCTCTATTTGATGATTATGATGACAGTGATGATGAAGATAACATTGTTATTATTCAAAAAGATTCATCAAGTTCATCAGTTGATATCCCAGCAGTTGAGATTCCATCTCAAACAACTGCTATCACACCCGAGGTTTCCACTCACTCTCTGAATATGGGGGATGAGCATCTTAGCACTGTTCCTCAAAAGGAATCGGACGAATTCATAAAGTCTAGTGCTGAGAACCTTATCTCAATCCCAAGAGAGTCACAGGGAACTTCTGATCACATATGTGATTTACCTTCCCTTCTTGAGTGTCCAAAAGCTCAATTTGAGATTTTCTCCGATTGTAGCGAAGATTGTGCATCTTATGGAGACATCGAGTATGTTGAGGCATCAATTCCACATATTGATGCTGATCATCTTCTTGAGGAGATTACCAAAATCAATTCACTTCCAACAGGAAGTGATGATGGTATCCTTAACTCCGAAGCCGAAATTGAAAATCTCTTAAATCATGATCTGTCACTTAATTCTGATCCCAACAGTCCAATAGAGAACATTGTTCCCGAAACTTTCAATACTACTCTCACCAATCCTCTATTTGAATTCGAATCTGAATTCACTTTGATTTCTGATAATCCACTCTTTGATATTCAGAACGAGGATTGTGATGAGTCTATTCCGGAACATGAATTCACAGATTCACATCTTGTGAATAATTCTCTTCATGAGGAGTTCTCCGGTGAACTCACTCATCATATCATGACTCCTCCGGAGTATGATGGCCCGGGGGGAGATGCACTCAATCATGAGAATTTGCAAAATCCCACCCACCCTCCCGGGATATTTACGAGCTTAACCCTTGAAATCCAAACTCAGGCTACGGAGCCTGATATTGAGGAAGAAGATCAAATCATGATTTTCATCATGGTTTTCTTCCTTTTCTTCACCTACAGGGTGACATCTCCTGTTCTTCACTCCTTCGGGAATGAAGACATTATATTTGATCCCGGCATTTTCATGTATCATTATCTTGAGCCGGGATTATATCTCATCGGTGTGGAACTTTCACGTGCTTCAAATGTTTATCCAAACATTTTGAATGAAAGTCCGATTGAGATTATTTCTTCCACCTCATGCTTCCCCAAGGACAAATGAATTCGGGGTCGAGTCAGGCTAGCGACTCGGTAAACAAAAACAGAGCATGCTTATAGGGTTTTCACCCTAAGTGTGGGGGAGTCCCCCAAGCTATGATTACAAATGAAGTGAAAAACAAAATGGTGTTTTCCACGCTTAGCTTGTAATGTTGCCCTTTTACGTTCAAACTGTCAGCATAATAGCCGGGATTTTGAATATTGAGGACAATATTCATGCTTAGTGTGGGGGGGGGGGGGGTATTCGCTATTCTAGCGAATTTTATCACATTTTACTATCTAATACCCCCGTTTTTGACCAAAATTTTTCAAAAATTTTTCACTGGAGCTCAAAATTTTTTGTGGTAATCAATCCGCCTTGTCTAAACGACAAAAGGGATTGGCTAGTCCAGGAGCAAACGGCTCTTGGTAAAGACATCTCAAATCCGTTTATGGCTTGCAATTTGCCCAAAATTGTATGGTTCCTCAACTCCCCAAAAACAAATGAGTTGGCTAGCCCGCAAGATTATGGCTTGTGGTAAAGGCCGTGGAAAAACCATAATTGGTAATCAGCTCACCAAGATGTTGACTATTCCATCAAGAGCTGGCTAGTCCAGAAGCAAACGGCTTTTGGTAAAGACTAATCAAATCCGTTGATAGCTGGTGGTTTGCTCAAAATCACACAGTTATCAGGTGTGCCACAGTTCTTACACCTGGCTACTCCAGAAGTGATGGCTTTTGGTAAAGAGTTTAAAATCCATTAAGTTTTTCTCAAAAGATTGCTAGGGACTAGCAATAGTTTAGTGTGGGGGATTGATAAGTGTGCAAATACTCATCATTTTTACCATTTCTGAGCTGCCAAAATATCCAAAAACACTCGATAATGAATCAAAATAGTGAAAATATCCCAGGAAAGTGTTTTACATGTTTCAAATGCAAAAATACCAAAAATAGATGAAAAACGCACAAAGTTTGCATAATTGGCAGTTTCAGTCCCTCAACTTTCAAAAGTTGTCAAATCTAGTCCCTGGTTGTTCCAAAAACTTGAAAAAGTCACCAAAGGTCCTTTTTAAATCATAAAGTTACATATTTAGTCCTTTGGTGCAAAGTTTCACAAAATTACAAGTTTAGTCCCTGTACTTTGCAAATTGACAGAAATGGTCCCTGGGATGTAAAAACTTTGAGAAAAATTAATTTTGGTCCTTGTGCTTATAATCTTTTGCAGGAATGGCCCTTGGTGTGAAGTTTGGTGGAATTACATAATCAGCCCCTTAAGTTTGGTGAATTGGCAAAAATAGTCCTCGGGTATTTCAAAAGTGAAATATATCAAAAATATCCATGTACTATTCATCTATGGCAAAATAGGTCCTTATTATTACATATGGGAATTTACAATTCTAGCCCCTCAATATTTGCCAAATTTCATAATTGGTCCTTGTGTGAAATAAACCAAACGGATCCCTAAAATACCAAATCCTTAAAATAAACCCAATCCAAAAATACCTTCCCAAGGCCCAAAATGCAAAGCCCAGTCCACACCCCATTTTAAATAAAACCCGGGTCAACTTTGACCCCTTGGTCAGACTTCGGTCAAACACCACCCAAACCACCATCTTCCCCCCTAAACCACCTGGTATTTCCCCCCCCCCTCCACTTGCACCTCACCCACTATCCACCTTATCCCTTCAATCACACTTCCCCAACACCAATCATACCATCCCCCCCCCTAGGGTCTGCTTCCTCAGTCCCAATTGGCATAAAAAGCATTTCCCGCCAAAAATGGAGAGAGGCAATTGGTGATCCAAATGACAAGCAACCTGGTGGGATATGACCTGTGGGACCCACAAACTCACTTGGATGCTATAAAGAGAAAAGAGGAGCAGAAGTGAAGAACTAATTAGGAGTAGTGTAATTTTAGGGCACGTATTAATGTAATTTAAATTCTTAGTTGTAATTTTCATTTAAACCAGGTTATAATCAGTTTCTTAAATGTAATGTTAACTCACTTTAATTATAATTTCAATCTCAAGTTTCCAATTCAAAGTTTCAGTTAAATTGTTGTGTTAAATTATTGTTGTGCAAAACCATTGTAAGCTTTCATTTCTGTTCAAATAAGTTTGTATGAGCTTATTTTAGCTTTAGGAAAAGATCACTTGTTTCAATTCTGTTTTAGTCTCAATTTTCTAAAAAAGTCAAGAAAAGTCAACAAGGTGCCAAATAAGCTGTTTTGGGTGAATAAGCAGTTTTGGATTAAGCTGGAGGGGTATTTAAGCTTGGTTAGTGACAATCCAAGCTTAGTTCTGATCTAGTTCATCCTGTTTCTTAACCATTCAGTTGTAAGCAATTTTCTAGTTTTTGCATTATTATCTATTTCACTGTTCTAGTGCTTAATTTCAGCTTATTATAGTCTTTTCCTGCTTATTAGTAGTTTATAAGTGCATTTTATCAATTTCATCAGTTTAGAATAACTTTTGTTTCATTTTCTTTAAAAAAAAAACCTTATAAAAACCAAAAATAGCTAAATAGTAGGATAGCTTAATATAGTGCTTATTTCCTGTTAAAAAGTTGCTCATTATAGTTAAAATAAGTTAATGAATCAGTAATAACCAGAAATCATAGTTGAAATTGGCTTTTGCTTTTGAAAATAAAAAACAGCCCTCCCATAAGGACTGTTTGGCATTAGTGGTCATACGGGTCAAAATGGGGACTCACTGTTATTTGCACTTTTCTTAGGTTTGATCATGATTAATTAAGCATATTTGAGTCGTTAGTATAAGCTTCTTGCCTGTTTTTGAAGGATTTGGAGGATTTGAGTTGGATTTCCTTCTTTCAAGTTCATAACTGCTTCTAACTACTTATCTTAGAGATAAGCAGTTTTGCTACTTGTTTTTGGCATTTCTGAGTCCCCCTAGGTTCATTTAGTGAGTACCCAAAAGCCTAGAACCTTTGCGCAAGGTCTGCACAAAAATAGCCTTAGCATCTAAATTTTCGTATTCTTTATTTCTGCAGCGATTTTCCTCTATTTTTCATTTCTTCATCTTAAGGAGTTAGAAGCTGAAATTTGACACGCATATAGTTCCCTAGCTTGTGTACGTCGCCATATTTTTAGGATTTTTTTTATCAATACTTTTCAACAGCTCAAAGTGGGCTGTTTTTGCCCTGCACCACAGAAAAATCAGCAAACTACTAGCTTATTGAGAGCTTTACAGCTTATTTCCCAGCTTTTTCTTGAAACCCTTAGCTTATTTAAAGTCACCTCGGTACCTTTTAGCTTTTTACAATAGCTTTTAGCTTATTTTCTAGCTTACAGCTTATTTTCATTAAAATCCTAGTTTTAAAAACTCAAAAAAACCAACTGTTGAGAGAAGCAGCTTATCTAATCAGTTATAAAAACATTTCCTTTTTAAAAGTTGTTTGTTTATAGCTTATTTATATGTAGCAAAAAGAAAAAGTCAAAAATAAAAATAATTTGGCAAAAAGGGTGTGGCAAGATTCGAACCTGTGCCATTCCTCTCACACCACACAGACACAACCACACCACAATTAACCAACTGCCCTAGGGTCTTTAGTCTTTCACTTATTACTCTTTTTATTATTTATATACATCTTGTTTTTTAGCTTATATAAGCCTTTTAGCTTATCCCACAGCTTATTAATAAGCTTGTGGGACTTTTCTTATTTTTCTTAGCTTACTGTTAGAATAAAGTAATTTTATAAAAAATTTCATATTTTTTCAAATTAGTTTAATATTTTTAATAATTAATTTTAGTTTAATTAGTAATTAATTAATAATAAATAATTAAAAAGTCAAAAAAATAATTTTCTTTTTTCTAAAATTTTCTTTTATCGTTAGGATTGTAAAAATGTAATTTTCATGTTCGTAGGATTAACGTAGCTTAAAATTCATGTTTTATTTCGCGCACTCGCGTTTATTTTAATTTTAACTCGCGTTTTATTTAAATAACTTTTACGTTTTTAAATTTAGGTTACGTTATTAAAAGTAGTTTGTAAAATAAGAAAAACCAAAAACATAAATAAAGTGATAGCTTCTATTTAAGCCGTTTGGCTTATTTTTCTGCTTACGTATAAGCAATTTCTGATTTTAAGTTTTTGGATTAAGTTTTAAAGTTAATTAGGTTTCACGTCATTGTTAATATAGTGTGTTTAATCGTTCTCATTCGTTTTTCCTTAGCGTAATCATTCAAAACCTTCATTACCCATTTCCTGTCCAAATTCACCCGATCACGAAACCGTTTTGATTACCATCCACACCTCGTCGGGACATAACGACCCGGGGAAACACTATACTTCCGCGGAGCATTGATCTAGGCTATTTGACTTTGTTGACCATTCCTTGGTCAATATAAGTTAGGTGGTTTAGGCTCAATCACTTAGCCTGAAACCGTGCTAACAAACAAACAGCAAATTGTATATCGGGTCGACTAGCAGTTAGGTACATGAGAGAACCGATCATGCTCCGATATTTCTTCGGATCGATGGGTTTCCCAAACAAATCAGCACCTATTTTTGGTGAAGTGACCATTGGAGTACCAAAAAAATCACAGTTTTCCATACCATGTTTTTTCAAAATCTCTATAGTATATTTAGCTTGATTGATAAAAATACCACGAGGGGATTGATGTATTTGTAAACCAAGAAAGAATTTTAGTTCCCCCATCATGGACATTTCAAATTTGCTTTTCATGAGATTTTCAAAATGTTTTGAATGATTCGGATTAGTGGACCCAAAGATAATGTCGTCCACGTAAATCTGAACAATCAAAATGTCATCTTTGAATTTTTTGATAAACAAGGTGTCATCAACTGTTCCTTTGGTGAAATTGTTATTGAGCAAGAAAGATGAGAGTTCGTCATACCACGCTCTTGGAGCTTGTTTTAAACCATAAATGGCCTTTTTAAGCTTGTAGACGTAGTCTGGATGTTCTTTATCAACGAATCCTTCTGGCTGACTCACATACACTTCTTCTTTCAGAGTTCCATTCAAGAAAGCTGTCTTAATGTCCATCTGATAGACTGTGATGTTTTTGTGAGCTGCATAGGCTAAGAAAATCCGGACTGCTTCAAGTCTAGCTACAGGCGCGAATGATTCCTCGAAATCTATCCCTTCTTCTTGTGGATAACCTTTAGCCACGAGACGAGCTTTGTTATGAATTACAGTCATTTCCTCATCCAGTTTGTTCTTCCACAACCACTTAAGATCAAGAACTCGTTTATCAAGTGGTCGTTCAACAAGTTCCCAACTATCATGTAACAGGTATTGAAGAAATTCCTCCTGCATCGCTTCAATCCAAGGGTTTTCTGCCATTGCTTCCTGAATGTTCTTTGGTACTTTGAGGCTGATTGAGCAAATATAAATGCACAATTCGAGATCGGTGGCAAGTTGTCTCCTTGTCTGAACTGGCTTTGAAGGTTCACCAATAACATTTTCTAACGGATGGTCTTTTGTCCATTGAAACATAGAAGGATACCTTGGGTTTAACGTATGTGTGTTAGATGGTTCTTGTAACCTTGAAGAAGATTCAGCAGAGTCTGTTGCAAACGGGTTTTCAAATGCTTCTTCTTCTTCTAACGCAACATCGTTTGAATTAGTTGTAGGTTCTTCTTGAAAATTTGTGTTTTGGTTTTGCTCATCAACTCTTGGTAGAACAGATTCAATAACTGGAGTTGCTTGAGTAGATGTTGATGATGTTGAGGTCGTTGGTGCTTCAGCTTCAACTGTTGTAGATGCATCTTGTGATGGTGGTGGTGGTTGATGGTATTGAGCGGGTGCAGCGGAATGTAGTTGAGATGCATTTGTCGAAGGTCCACCATAATATTCATCAAACATTAACTCAAAGAAATTTTCCAGATCTTGTTCTGAAGGTTTTCCAGTGTTTGTTGACTGAGCTCCTTGAGGCACGAGTCCTGAACTGATGTGTCCAGAAGTCTGCATGTTTGGTGCGGGTCCTAATCCGTTTTGATTAGAAGCCATCGGATTAAGCGCGGGTTCTAGAGCGTATCTCTCAGAAGCCATTTGAGAAATCTCGTCAAACTTCACATTCATCGTCTCCATTATCTTTTTCGTTCTTCTATTATACACCCTGAATGCCCTCGAGTTTTCTGAATATCCAATGAAGATTCCAATATCACCCTTAGCTTTTAACTTCCCTAGATCATCTTTGTCATTCGTCGGATAGCACAAAGCACCAAACACGTGAAGGTAAGAGATGTCAGGTTTACGGTTGTTCACTAGCTCATATAGGGTTTTATTGAATCTTGGATGTACTAGGGATCGGTTTTGAGTAAAACAAGCAGTGGCAACAGCATCAGCCCATAAGAATAGTGGTGCACTAGAATAAATGAGCATTGTGCGAGCAGCTTTCACAAGAGTTCTGTTTCTTCTTTCAACTACCCCATTCTGCTGTGGAGTTCTAACAACTGATGTTTGATGTGTAATTCCAACATCTTCGAGGTAAGTTCTTAACTCCTGGTTTGTAAATTATGTGCCATTGTCTGTTCTTATAATCCTTACTGGAGCTTGAAGTAGAACTTGAATACGCTTCAGAAAGGTGATGATGATGGCTGGTGCTTCGTCTTTTGATCTCAAAAACTTTACCCAAGTATATCTTGAATAATCATCAACAATAACAAGAATATACTTCTTCCCATTAATGCTTTCAACTCTCATTGGGCCACATAAGTCCATATGCAACATATGTAACCTTGCTTCCGAACTAGGTACGGTTTTGGGTTTATATGATGTTCTTTTACTTTTTCCTTGTTCGCATGATGGACATAGGTGTTCCTTGGTGTATTTGAACTTAGGAAGTCCGGTGACGATGTTGTCTTTGGCTAACTTGTTGATGGTGTCGAAATTGAGATGGGATAATCTTCTATGCCACAGCCAGGACTTAGTTTCGGTTGCCCTTGTCATAAGACAAATTGGTGATGTAGAAGCCATTTGGTTGATGTCGATAGCATACAAGTTTGTACCACGATTACCAGTTAAGAGATCATCACCAACCAAATTTCTAATAAAAACCGTGTTTCTCCTGAATGCAACTTCTAAATCTGCATCACAAAACTGCCCAACTGAAAACAAATTATGTCCCAACCCTTCGACGTAGTAAACTCGAGTGATCAAAAAATTCCCAAACTGAAGATCTCCAAAACCCAGGATAGCTGCTACATGATCATTTCCAAAGCGTACAGTTCCCATGAATTTCCAAATGAAATTGATCAGCAGCTTTAAATTCCCGGTCATGTGCTTGGAGCAACCCGAGTCGACGATCCAAAGACATATTTTGACAACCTGCGAAGAACAGAAGATTTTGTATTTGGAAACCGTTTTGAATTTGGTTCCATTGGGTTAGGAGTAAAGTCCATATCACACTCATAGAATGTTTCAACATGTTCTATTTGAACAACTTTCAATGTTCCATCCTGGAGAATGAATTTTCTGCCCGTTGGTTTCCATACACAATACTTAAGATAGTTCCTAGGCATTTGGCTACTAGTGGTAGACCTAAAGCGTGCAACTAATCTTTCAATAGATCTATATCTAGGACTAGTTCCTTTTGGAACATTCTTCTGTTCAGGCGTAACATTCACATTCTTAGAAACACATTCATCATGAACATAATTAATTAAACATTTCTTGCATATCAAACAAACAGAGTCATTACATGCATTAGAACCAGTACTCTCGACATTACATTCAGATGAAACATGTCTCTTATTAAAAAGCGATAAATTCCTAGGGTGTTCTTCTACTTTATTCTTGCTACTACTCGTAGAGGCAGGCGAGACTCTATTGTTCCTTGTATTGCTCCTAGGCTGTAGTCTGCTGCTCCTAGAGGTGCTTTCTAATCCTGTAGAAGTTGAGGCACACACATTAGGATTTATATTGTTGTCCTTTTTAGCATCACTAGACTCTTTAGAATTATCCTTTTTGCCCTCATAAGTCTCAGATGTGGAGGCAAACGCACTAGTGGGACTAATCCTAAAAAGGCCAGGTGCTATCACTTTTGGTGTTTCGACAACCGCTTTTCCTTTATCAACAATCTTTTCATTTTCACATTTCTTGGGCAAGGGTGTTGGAGTGACTGGTTTTGTCAAATCCTTTTTCTCATCGACTTTTGGAGCAAACCTTGAAATTGACATTTTTGGTTTTTGAACCGTGTTTGAAACATTTGGTTTCTCCGAAGTCGATGGTTTTGCAAACTTAGTTTCCTCACCCTTCCCTTTTTGACTTTCAAGCTGAGCCCTCAAAAGATCATTTTGCTCTTTAATTTTCTTTAATTCACGCTCATACGACAGTTTGTCATATTTGCATTCTTCGCTTTTTCGATCAAGTTGTTTAAAATATGTCATATTCTCTTTTTCAAGCTTAATAAGAGCATTTTCATATTTTGAAACAATTTCGGAGGTCTCAGCTCTCAGTCTTTCATCGTCAGGAACAGAATATGTTTGTAAAATGATGGACATAATATCAGTAGACAGAACTGCTTCGAAGAGAGAATCATTTAGGTTTTCCAAAACATTGATTTGCTCAAAAGATTCATTTGCCTTCTTTATCAGGGATTTGTGATCCGTGACGAAGTCAGCTGTTTCTTTCAAAAATGCTTGTTCAAAATGAATTACACAAGCATGGATGTTATTAATTTGAGGAGCAAATTCATTTTCGAGAATCTTTTTAAGCTATAAATGAACCGTGGAATTCCAGTTGATCTCATTAAGTCTCGTTTTAGATTCTAAAGTCATTTTAAGTTGCCCAATTCTGGTTTTAAGATCATCAAGATATCCCCGTGCAGCACTTGTATTAAAAGTGTTGGTTGAGGAAATCTGTTCCATGTTAGAAATCGATTTGGAAGCAACTACTTTCTTAGAAAACATTTTTGAGAATGGTCGTTTTATGGAAAACACAGATGGTTCTTTTTGTGGAACAAAAGTAATTCCCGAAAGTTTGTTCAATTTGTTGTAATCAATGGGTTTCAAATCCTTTTGTTTCATTTTAGAAATGCTCTCTTCGACATGTTCTATCGTTTGCACAGAATCCCGAACGACGGGAGGATCATGTTTGGTGTAAAAAACACTACCATTATACAAGACGTTCTGTTCTTCCTGAGCTTTCTTGAGATTACAAGGATTGTTGTTACCAAGAGCCATTTTGTGTTTCGTATGGTAAATCGGATTAGTTTGATTTGAAATCATTTTCATTGTTTGACTTGACTGACCCGACTTAACCACTAATTCTTCTAGATGTGCAATCTTGTGTTCTGACTCTACGATTTCTTCCAATAGTTTATCTTCTTTCTTTGCAAAGTCCTTTTTCAACTCATCCCTTTCTTTTTCAAGATTGGTGTAAGCTGTTTCTTGTTTTGAAAGTTGGTTTGTTAATTCAGAAATTTCTTGTTTTAAAGAGTTAATGGTTTTTGTTGAACTTATTTCAAGATTAGCAAACTTGGTTTTCCATTCCCTATCTTTAACAAGTAACTTCTTATAACCAATTTCAAATTCTGACTCGCGTTCTTTGTGAATTTGAAAACTTTTTGCATTTTCCTTGTATCTCTCAAGCTCAGTGGTCAATTTCTCATTCGCGGCCTTAACATCGCGATTGACCTTTTTCACTTTCTTGATTTCAATACCACAATTATTTAATAATGATTCAAATAAAGCACGTGTTTCCTCAGCATGCTGTGAAACGAAGCCTCCATTATGATTCACATCTGGAGTTGCTGAAGAAGTAGTGCTACTACTTGGCGTGTCCAGGTATGTATCATAAGTGGGTGCTTGCTTCTCAAAATGTTGTTCCTCATGAGGAGACATATCAAATATATCATTATTATGACATGTGTTGAAATTTGATACCTCAGATGGTGCACTGGTGTCATAAACAGGAAGTGTGTCAAAATCCGTGTCATACTTAGCTTCCTGAAGATTCGCCATGAATATGCAGTTCGCATCGATATCCTCTCTGTCTTCCATTTCATCCATAAGAGCCATAAAATCATGTTCCTCTGCATTCAACTGAAACCCTGTCTTCTCTTTTTGTGCCAACAGTACTGCTTTCTGCAAATACTCTAGATCTTTCTTGTTCGGCTTAGTAGGACAGTTCCTTGCCATATGACCTACTCCTTGGCAGTTGAAACACTTTACCGGATTACCCTGATTCACATTTCCATAATTCCCAACAACTGGAGCTGCCACATTCCTATGCTGATTACCCATTGCCTGATTACCAACATTCTAACCCCTCTGATTTCCAACATGCTGACCCATCTGATTCCCTGCATACTGACCATACTGATTCCCTGCATACTGACCTGCATTCTGCATATTCTGATTACCCATGTTAATTCCAATAGCATATCCTTGCTGATTCCCATAAACTCCAACCATTTGGCCTCCATTGCCCATATTGAAACTCGGCTGAGCGATCTGCCTGTTGCGAGTATTCGATGAAATCCTTTGGTTGTTGTTTGTTGGTGTAGAATAGCGTCCTTGGAATGCTTTTGTCAGAAAAGCAAACGCTTGTGTCAAGGCTACAGTAGCTTCATCATTGTCAGTGAATTCTGGTTCTTGGAAATGTGGGTATTGCTGTTGTGGAATAACATGTTGTTGCTGTGGGTAGAATTGTTGTTGGTAGACCGGTGTTGGTTGTTGAATGAAGGATGGTTGCAAGTAGTTGTGAGTGGAAGATGATGATGGTTGTTGTTGTGTGTTCACTGGTATAGGTGTTGGTGTATCAACCATTAATGCTAGAGGATCATGCTTTTTAGCTAGTAATTCAGCTCTTACTTCATTAGCTTCATCTTGATTTTGCTTCAAAAAGTCATACACTTGATCATAAGTCACTTCATGCAAATTCTTTGTCTGATAAACAATAGTGACATATCTTCCCTATTCTGGTTGTAACTCATTCAGAAAAATGGTGTTGTTAGCAATATTTGTCTGACTGAGGTTGTGTCTTGATAAATCATTCATGATCTTACAGAATCTGTGGTAGTACGTCTCTATGGATTCACCAGGAATTGAAGTAAACTTGCGAAGTTCCTTAAGCAGTTGTGTTTCCATTTCCTATTTCCCGATGTCTGTCCCATACATTAACCTCTTGACTCTTTCCCAGACTGCATGAGCACTTACTTCACTGTCAGCAGTAGCATAGATGGTTTCAGGTAAACCAAGAACGACGTAATGAAATGCCTGATCATCAGCTTCAATCTGTTTTCTGTCTTCCACAGTGTATTCAGTCTCATTCTGTTCTCTGTAGTATGGTTGTACTGGGGGGGGGGGGTACCATTTGGATCACCAGGGTCTAGTACTTGTGATGGTTTGAAGGGTCCATCCACAATTGATTTGATGAGAAGACTTCCATTTGTTTTGCTCTTAAGATAAAGCATCATACGACTAGCCCACTGTGAGTATCCACCCTTTGACAGCATGGGAGGTCGGTTTTCGGCACCGGCAGCATGAATATCTTGTTGTGTTGCCATGGATTGACTTCTAATTGAAAAGTTGTTCTTAGGATATTTTGAAAGATAACAAAGGTTGTTGTTGTAGATAAGATGTTTTGGTGAAGTTAAAAAGCGTTCTTGGTTGATATTTTGTGATTTCAAATTTTCCCTCCAAAAAATGAATACGAAAATTTTCTTTCTCAAAATTTGAAAATCACAAAGAAATACAATTCTAAGGTTACCAGAAAAATTTGAGTTTTGAAAAAAATTTCGTCAAATTTTACCGAAAATTTTTGAATTTTGGCCTAAAAATTTGAATTTCGGGCCAAAATTTTCAACCTTATACCAAAATTTGAATCTCGCGTAAAAATTGAACGTTAAGTCTCGTGTAAAAAATAAATTTTACTCAACTTTTCCCGCCAAAAATTGAACGTTAAGTCTCGTGTAAAAAATTGAACGTTAAGTCTCGATATGTATTAAAGATGTCTAACTCGGTAGAAATTTCGTTGAGTCCCTAACTTGACAAAACAAGAAATCCTAACTCGTTAAGAATGGAAGGATGTCTAACTCGGTATGTATTTAGGAATTCTCAAACTCGATATGTAATGATAATGGTTCAAACTCGGTATGAACTGAAATTAGTCAAACTCGGAAGTTCTTGAAAAATGTTTCAAACTCGGAAGTACAAGTCAAACTCGGTAAGTTAATAAAATTTGAGCAGAGTTTTCCCTAGAAGGTTGCCACACAGAACCTAACTCGATAAACGATTAGGTGAAAGGCTAACTCGCCAACTTTGAGTTCAAACTCGGTAGAACAAAAAAATCCTAACTCGATAGTAATTGATTCCTAACTCGCTAGGTTTTTTTTTTTTTCAAACTCGCTAAGTTTTTATCCTAACTCGATAGACAGTAGTTCAAACTCGATAGAAAAAAAAATCAACCTAACTCGCTGAAACTTAAACCCAAACTCGGTAAAACTTAAACCTTAACTCGAAAACTTTTTCTAACTCGATAACATTTTTCTCCTAACTCGAAAAAAAATTTTCTAACTCGAAATTTTTCCTCCTAACTCGAAAAACCAATGATGAACAGTAACGAAATTCTTAGAAAACCGATTTTTCACCCACAAAACGATCTAAAACAACCTAAAATTATCCCTAGGCGATTGATACCACTTGTAGGACCGTAGAACAACCTATTTCACATATGATTCAAGCTTAAACCTAGAGAGAGAAAGTAAGTAGAGAGAGAGAGTGGATGGGATCTCCTAGTGTGTGTAAATGAAAGACAATGTTATTACCTAAGAGAACCAACCTCTCAAATGAGGTTTACAAGAGTATTTATACTTGAAGTCTAGGGCATCATCTATCTTATACATTATTACACTAATGGCCCTTAAACTTTTACAAAACATGAATACTAAGCATAAACTTCATCATAATGATATTCTAAAGCAACCTATAACAATACGTTAATGACCGACACTTTTTATAAATAAAAATACGATTCTAACAGTTTTTAAGCATTTGTGCGTCACTTTCTCCTATGAAAGCATTAATATCGCTTTGATGATTCTTAAAATCATCAGATGTCCCATGAACATATTCATACCTACCTTTCATACTGGTTAACAAGTTGTAAGCCCGCGTTGCACCAATCTTGTTTGTTGCTGCTTTTACAACAAACATTTTGTATGCTTGAGTCATTTTTCTTTGTTTTTTTTTTTTTTTTTTTTTGTAAAATGTTTATACTCTTTTGCTATTAGCATATGGTTTTGTTTAGCAATAAACTGAACTAAATTGTATTTTCCAGAAACTGCATCCAATTCTAACCTTATACGAGCTTTACAACCTGTTATATGCAGAGTTGTATTTCTTTTTTGTTTGTCACTGTTTTGAGGATCGAAAGTGTCAATATTAATACGTCTTGGAAGACCTTCTTTATTACACATGATGTATTTGTGTTTTACAATACCAGATTGTGTTAAACGTTGCCCTGACTTTTTTATTTGAAAACCTCCTTCTTCTGCGTAAGTACTATACATCTCTATAGCTTCCTCTAAACTATCATGTATCTTCCCTCAACTGGTATAGGAATTCCTTCTACATGAGGCTCCCAATATATCGATCCACCCGGTGTCTCAGTATGCTCAATTAAAGTTGGTCTGGGTGATCTCATAGAATTTGCATATTAAAAACAGATCAGTTGTGATTCATGTATAAATTACATGTGATTTATTAAAAAACATATGTGATTCAGAAATGAATCACATGTGATTTAACTTTCTAACAGGTTCAAACAATAAAACAACATAACAGAATTACATGTGATCTAAGATAACTAACAATCTGAATCACATATGACTTATATAAAAAAAGATTGTGATTCACAGTTTAATAACATTTTATTTACTGTTTGTTTAATATTTGCTCATGTGAATCACATGTGATGATTCACAGTTTAATAACATTTTATTTACTGTTTGTTTAATATTTGCTCATGTGAATCACAAGTGATTTAAAAAGGAATCACGCATGATTTACAAATTATTCAAATCTTTTTTACTCCTTTCTATGTTTTAAAATAACCTAGTGATGACGTATAGTCCGCACTCGGGTCACAAACCCGACCAATGCGCGATACTAACATCTGAGCCCATCACGCATGGGCTATCACAATATCGGTTTGGGCTCACGAAGGCCCAACCCCAAAGTTATTTATGGTTTTGATATAGATATCTCTTATTTAAGGGATATATATATAAAAAAAAAAACCGGATATACCGGGATACGCCGAAGAGTAAGGAACACGTATCCAATAAGGATTTCGTGTGTATATAAAGGGCATCCTGGCCCTCATTAAAGGTACGATCTATAACCCCAACTCTTCAATACAACCCTAAAACCGATTACTTACTCTCATGCCAGAGGATAATCGTGGGAGACAATCCCACGATAAGCCTAACGGTGTTTGTTTGCTTTCTTAGTGCGCAGGTCTCAAGCATTAAGATCTAATTGGTACGAGAACAGGAACCCAAACAAGGAACGCCCAACTTTTGTATCAACAAGTGGCGCCATCCGTGGGACCCTACACTAAGAACTAGAATGACGAAGCATAAAAACTCAAGCCAGCAGACTCCACAGTTGGAAAAAACACACGGTGACCCCTAGAGGAGGAAACATCAAGATTCGACCTCTAGGCAGGCCTCTGGAACAACTAGTGCGCCCAGTCACCAAGAATCAGGCCCAAGTTTGATCCTCCCAATGGTGGAATTGCCCACAGGGACTACCCAAGCCACTACGGTGGCCCCTAGTGTGGAAGATCTACAACGTACTCTCTTTATCACTCCCCACCAAACGAAACCCCTCGTGGACACTACTGTGCCGCCATGTGCGCCTAATCGTGACAGGGGATCTAATGTGGAAACAGGCATCCTCGCGCTAGAGGAGGACGCGTCTGAGCTAACGCTAAGTAATTTTGTGTCCCAAAATTACGAAACTTTAACTACCCTCATGCAAGAGGAAGCAAGGAGAAGGTCAAGTCAGAGCCTGCAAGCCGGCTCAACTTTGGCCCTGAGTATGAAGCATCCCCATCGTGCTATCAGAAGGAGGGACGCGAAAAGGATAGCCGCCGACTTCCGGTGTTTGATAGAGTCAGAAGGAGAGCTGTAGATGATCAAGTATCTGATTCGCAGTACTCGGATGAACATGAAGATGATGGAAGACGTACCAATTTCCACGCTAGACTTGGTAACCGCAGGATGCAGGATAGACTTGGACGGCAATGCTCACCAAGCGAAAGCCCTTCAAGGTCTAGTAGCAGAAGAATTCATGATAGGCTAGGGAGACAGAACTCCCCAAGTGAAAGCCCCCCAAGCTCAGACTCCGAGGAAAAATGGCGCAAGCGCCGCAAAAGGGGCAACTCCTCCTCAAGTGATACCTTGGACAACGAGGACAAAGAAACATGACACTGGAAGTCCAGGAGAAGACATCGCGATGAGGAGGACGAAGATATATCTCTTCCTTGGCGCCGCCAAAAGGTTGACGCGTTCACGCGGCGCATCAACGATTATTCAGATGACAAGAGAAGGCGCATGCCCGCCAATGTTAAAACATATGATGGGATGGGTGATCCTGATGACCACCTAAAAATTTTCGAATCAGCTGCTACTATCTAAAATTGGCCACAACCTGTGTGGTGCCACATGTTTTAACTCCACGTTGGTAGGGAATGCGCGAACCTGGTTTAGCAAGCTTCCACGAAGAAGCATAAACGGGTTTGAAGAGTTGCGAAAAGCATTCCGTTTGAACTTTACCCAGAGAAAGAAGTGCGCCAAGAACCCTGTTGAACTTGCCAGAGTAAAACAGCGCCAAGGGGAATCCACAAGTGCTTATGTGGAGCGCTATAAGGATGAATGCATACACATCAAGGCATGCCCCGAAGTACTTAAAATCTCAGGGTTCATGAACGGGATCAATAACCCAGAACTCATCAGAAGATTAAATGATAAGGTTCCCCAAACCTTTGATGAACTAATGAAGCGCACCAGGTCCTTTATCCAAGGGGAAGCAGCTGATGCGGATAGTAAAAAAGGTTACTCAAACTATAGGTCACAAGAACAGCCTAGGAGACAATCCAATTACCAAGGTAGCAGCCGCAACAAGAACTACCGCAATCAGGGAAGTGGACGGGATAACGACAAATACACTCCACTCACGAAGACCCCAAGGGAGATATTTGCAACAGAAGGAGTAAACTTCCCGAAACCTCCACCAATGCGCACCCCAGAGGATCGGCGCTTAGGAAGTGGATACTGTGAATACCATGGACAAAAGGGCCACACTACCAACGAATGTGTCCAATTGCGCCAACTAATTGACAAATTAGTGAAAGAAGGCAAAATAGATCACCTCGTTAAAAACATCAAAGAAGGGAAGGACAAACAGAAGAATGGGGGCAAGAAAGAGGCACCCAAAGACAAGGCTGACACCATCTATATAATACAATCATGGCAGCGAAAGACAAGGCAAAAAGTCAGCCAGAAGTTTTCCTATGGGAGCGAAATCTCTTTCCCCACTCTGACTGCGGACAACGCAGTTGTGGAACCACTCACCATTGAGATACATACGGGGGGTCATGATATCCACCGCATGTATGTTGATGGGGGAGCGTCAGCAGATATCATGTATGAACATTGCTTCAAAAGGTTGCGACCTGATATACGAAGTCAGCTAATTCCAGCCACTACGTCACTGACTGGCTTCATAGGAGAGAAGATATGGCCCATGGGGCAATTACGATTACTGGTGGCCGTTGGTAACGAGCAACACTCTACGGTGGCATGGATGAACTTTATGGTAATCAAATCCCCTTCGCCATATAACGGCATTATTGGAAGACCAAGAATATCAGCCATGCGCGCAGTACCTTCCACAGCACATGGGATGCTCAAATTCCCAGTAGAAGGAGGCATTGTCACTCTCTATAATACCACTGTGCCACCTAAAGAATGTAACACGGTGACGGGTGAGACCCCGCGCAACACGGAACAGCACGCGGCAAAAGTGCCAAACCTGAAGGTCGCAATCCACCCTAACTACCCGGATCAGGAGATATCAATTGGGGGATCGCTGTCTGACAAAGGCAGAGCAGTCGTGTGTGCACTCTTGCAAAGGAATCTAGACATCTTTGCGTGGGAACCAAAGCACATGACTGGCGTATCACGATCGATCACAGAACACAAGCTGGAAATCCGACAAGGATACACTCCAATAAGGCAGAAAAAGCGCGGCCAAGCTCCAGAACGTGCTAAAGCCATTATAGAAGAAGTACACAAATTGGTAGACGCAGGCATCATGCGAGAAGTTTACTACCATGACTAGCACTCTAATCCAGTAATGGTAAAGAAGAGTGATGGCAGCTGGAGGATGTGCATGGATTTCAATGATCTAAACAAAGCATGTCCACAAGACTGCTATCCACTACCAGAGATTGATTGGAAGATAGAGTCTTTGTGCGGATATCCCTTTAAATACTTCCTAGACGCATACAAAGGATACCACCAAATTCAGATGGCCAAAGAAGACTAGGAGAAAACAGCCTTCTACACAAGTCAAGGGGTCTACTGCTACACAAAAATGCCCTTTGGCCTAAAGAATGCGGGAGCCACTTATCAGCGGTTGGTAGACAATGCATTTGAGAAGCAAGTGGGCCGCAACTTGGAGGGTTATGTGGATGACCTTGTCATAAAGAGTCATACTGAAGAAGAGTTGGTGCGCGATATTGAAGAAACATTCAAAACACTGGGAAGGATCAACATGAAGTTGAATCCCAAGAAGTGCACTTTTGGCGCTACAGAAGGCATTTTTCTCGGATATTTGATAGAGCCTGATGGCATTAAACCCTGCCCGAAAAAAACAAAGGCTATTGTCCAACTCCCTTCACCACGCACATTGAAAGAAGTCCAGTCCTTGAATGGAAAATTAGTTGGGCTGAATCGATTCTTGTCCAAATCAGCGAATAAGTCACTTCCTCTCTTTAAAACACTCACGAAGTGTACAAAAAAAGGAGACTTCCGTTGGACTACGGAGGCGGAAGAAGCTTTTCAAGAGCTTAAGCAACATATACCAGCGCTTCCCACACTAGTCGCACCCCGACCAGGCGAAGAATTGATCATGTACTTGTCTGCAACTCATGGAGTAGTCAGCGCGGTGTTATTGACAGATAGGAACTCCGTACAAACACCAGTATACTTTGTAAGCAAAGCACTCAAGAAGACAGAGATTAACTATACCGCTATGGAAAAACTGGTCCTGGCTCTAGTATTCGCAGCAAAAAGATTGCGCAGATACTTTCAAGCACACCCGATAGCAGTAATCACGGACCAACCTATCAAGCAAGTTATCTCTAAACCCGACGCATCGGGGCGACTACAAAAATGGAGTGTGTTACTAAGTAAGCATAATATCTCTTACAGACCACGCACTGCGATTAAGGGGCAGATACTAGCAGACTTCATCAGTGAAAAACCAGATACTGAGGCTCCATCACCCAGCAGCAAAACAGAACTACAGGAACCATGGATCCTATTCACGGATGGATCTTCGTGCGTAGACGGGTCAGGCGCAGGCCTTATCCTTACCAGCCCAGAAGGAATGGAATTCACTTACGCACTGCGTTTTAAAGTCACAGCCACGAACAACGAGGTAGAATATGTAGCCCTAATCGCTGGATTACGCATTGCAACTAAAATGGGTGTACGCAACCTAGAAGCAAATGTCGATTCCCGATTAGTAGCCAACCATGTGTTGGGAGGATATGAAGCTAAAGAGGATAACATGGTCCAATACTTAGACAAAACCAAGTCCCTAATTCAGGGCTTTGACAGGTTCAACATTAAACAAGTCCCTAGAGGAGAAAACAGAAAAGCAGATGCACTAAGTAAGATCGCGTCTACAAGCTTTGCGCACCTGTCAAAACAGGTATTGGTGGAGACCTTGAAGAACAAATCCATCTCGGAGATGGAGATATCCATGGTGATAGACGAGTAGGATCCTACGTGGATGACACCTATCATCGAATTCATAAGCAAGGGAATATTACCTCAGGAACAGAAGGACGCGCGACGGATACGACGCACAGCGCAGAGGTTCGAACTTCGAGATGGTATCCTATATCGACGTTCATTCCTACAACCATGGCTTAGGTGCGTTGGACCTCTTCAGGCAGATTACGTACTCAGAGAGATCCACGTTGGTTCATGCAGTATGCACTCAGGACCACGGTCCGTTGTGGCACGAGCCCTGCGATCAGGATACTATTGGCCTACTATGCATCGCGATGCGCGGGACATGATAAAGAAATGTAGCGACTGCCAGGTCCACATACCTATCCCGCACCAACCACAACATGAGCTGACGCCTATCACTTCACCATGGCCATTCTATAAATGGGGTATTGATATTGCAGGCCCTTTTCCTGTTGCAGCAGGGGGACTAAAATTACTCATAGTGGCCATAGATTACTTCACTAAGTGGATTGAGGCAAAAGCAGTAGCAACCATTACGGGCAATCAGGTCAAACGCTTTGTTTGGGACAACATTGTGTGTTGCTTTGGACTACCTAGAGAAATTATTTCGGATAACGGAAAACAATTTTGTGATAACCCGTTCAAAGATTGATGCGCGCAGCTAAATATCACACAACACTTCGCGTCAGTTAAACACCCACAAGCCAATGGTTTAGTTGAGCGCGCGAACCGTAGCCTGGGAGAAGGAATAAAAGCGCGTCTTGACAAATACAAAGGAAGATGGGTGGATGAATTATCTCATGTTTTATGGGCGCACCGCACGACAATCAAAGTCAGCACTGGAGATACACCATTCTCTTTTGTCTATGGGACAGAAGCTGTCATACCAGCTGAAATTGGGATGCCATCGTATGGCGGAAGTCAATGTTACAACTAATGACGACGAGCGGCGTATAGACCTGAATCTGTTGGAAGAAAGGCGCGAACGTGCAGCTATATGTGAGGCAAGAGCTAAGTCAAAGATGAAGGGATACTATGATGCTAAAGTCAGAAACACTTCATTCAGACCAGGTGACTTTGTATATCGTGCCAACGACGCAAGCCACGCAGAAGATACAGGAAATCTTGGACCAAAGTGGGAAGGACCCTATGAGGTCACGGAAGCACTAGAGAAAGGCGCATATAAGCTGCGTGAGATGGATGGCCATGAGCTACCACGCACATAGAACATTTGCAATCTCAAGAGATGTTATCTTTAGGAAAGGCTACGGACCACGCACAGACACCTCTGCACTTTAGTAAGTGCCTAATAAATGTCCGTGTATTTACATTTTCTTTTGTTTAGGAAATTGTTTTTTCTTTTTCAATAAACTTGCAAGAATTAATCAAACATCGTGGTTTCTAGCTAACTCCGCGACACATTTAACTTTATTGATTACATTTTATTTATGTCTCAACATTGTTAATTTATACTTTTGCCTACATGGCGTGCATGCATTCATTAAGACCCACGATGGCAGGAAGGATGAGTAAACCTAATAAATAACTCGTTAGGTAAGAGGGTTGCAAACCCATCAACATTGGATCACGCATCCTTGCTAAACACCTTACTCTCAAGACGTTGAAGTAAGTTTAATGCGCATCCCACGAAGGATACGCAACAACGCACACTGTTCACGTTTAGCAATTTAGGAGCCAAGACTCTTGGTTCCTTGATATGGTATTTGCAGCACGCTGCAAGTTAACCCATATACTTATGGATTTCTTATTCACAAATACTGATTAAGTTAAGGACTTAATACATTTTTCTAAGTGCGTTTTGGTCACGACTTGACTCTTGGAAAGTCTTTCACGAAAAGACAAACAATCTAAGTACAAGCAAGATGATACAAACATGCGTACAAAAACTAATATTATTATTCACCAACTACGGGTTCATACAAGTTACAGATTCAAAATATACAACAAAAATATGAATCTATAGCAGTCTACATACTGCGAGCGCGCCTATGACCTGAACTACTAGCAGTGGACGCATGTAACTAGCAGTGGACGCTACATGCCCAGCCTCCTCAAGCCTTCTCAACAAGCTACTATCTTCCGGCGACACTGTCGGCACGCTGATAGGAATTCTATCAGACCTCGGAAGATGCGCTGCACCAACACCGCACAAGATTGCCTTCCTTTTTACGCCCTTCTTCCTTGCAAGTCTAGTAGCATGAGCATCCAAGGACTTCTTCAGGGATACTTCTTTCTCCAGGGCGAGAGGGTTCAACATATCACGTGGGCGCGCAAAAACGGGCACCTATAGCTGCAACTCATCCGGCTTAAAAAAGAAGTAGGTTGCGCCTCCGCATCCTCCGCTATGTGCCTCGCCAGAGTTAACCCATGCATAATCACATTAATAGGGTAATCCTGGTCACGCTCCAGTTGGGCGATGTGGGGGAACTCGAAGATCTTCATCTTCTCCATGGCTGCAACCAGCTCTGCATAGCCATCTCCAGCATACCCTGGCACCTCTGCGGGGGATAAAGTTAGCATCTTCCCCTTGTCTAGCTCTTCTACAGCTTCAGCCTTGCCACGCGCCAAGGCACACTTCACGACATCCCCAAAAGCCTCAAGGACCTCTGGGGACTCCAGCGTGCCCATAGTAGCCAAGCGAAGACCATGACTGATCAACCACCTACGAATAAAGCAACATACGCATCATAAGACGATACGTCCAAGAAAATTAAATGTTGCAAGTTTGAAACATTCAGAAGAATAACAAGGGATCAAAGGATACATGCGCTCAGCGACAGAAGATACCAAGTGCGGGTACAACTCCTCATCATATTCGATGCTCAGCTTGTGCAGCTTCTCCTCCTGCCTCGACAGTTTCTCCTCGATATCCTTGCGAAATTTATCCAGCTGAGAAAAGTGTTTACTTTTGTTCTGCTCCAAGTACCTCACTCCCCATATGCAATTGGACTTGTACTGATCAAAGGCAACATGCTCCTGATTAACTTGAACAAGCAACGACATTTTCTCATCAGCAAGCTTCCTAGCGTACGCGTTGGTTGACCCTACTTCCACCTGAGCACTAGCCAGTTGCGCCTTCAGAAGCGCAATTTCTTCATCCTTCTGCGCAAGACGGCTACTCTCACCAGAATAGCTAGCCTTCAGCTGAGCGACCAATTTGGTCTGTTGCGCAGCAGCAAGGTCTAGCTTTTCCACCAAGGAACCAATGGACACGCTCCCCAGCGCCCTTGGCTCAGTCTCATCGCTCTTCTGCGAAGGCCCATCAGACGACACAAAACTCGCCCTAGGTGGCGACTTTTGCGCAGAAGCAGCAGCATCCCCAGTATCTTCAACACTGCGCGCATACAACAAACAGTTCAAAGTCATACTCTAATATTAAATACGATAAAGGAATTGAAGTGATAACAGCGTAAATTACATTACTTACATGGGGGGAGGAGACTCGGGAACATCTTTGTCCGCATCAGTGGCGGACGCATCCTCCTTTGCGGATGATTTCTCATCAGCAATAAGATGGCGTCTCCTTTTGGAGGTGCCAATGCCATAACCACCAGACGCTCCCTTATGTTTCACGCCTTGGCCAGTTTCCTCTGGCTCAAGGATCTGCACACAATTTAACGAATCGATGTGCGATTCAGCCGCTACTAGAGACTGTTCCCTAGATTGGGGAACACTCTGCACTTGAGTGACTTGTAAAGCCGCTGGGGGAGAATCCTTAGGCTCCTCTTGATCAAGCTCCATAGTGCACCGCGCGGTAGTTGCCATAACTGGCATCTCGCCTTCTCTCAGAGGGCGCACTCCTACCGTCACCAGTTTGGGCTTCTCCAAGTGCACTACACTGAACAGGTCCATCTCTGCGCAGCAAACATACACAAAAACAACGATTAAAAAAGCAATACAAGGAAAGGAGCGCTTACAATATCAAGACAAACAGAATGAAGGACAAGCACCCACCCCAACCATCCTCGTTCAAGAATGTTGGCACTTCCGTCTACGGTTGGAAGTAGTTACGACTGATGCCCATATGCACCAGGAACTCTTCAGGGTACGCATTGATAGGGATGCGGTTAGTATTTATAGTATCTGCATCCGCTGCACTATATGAGCCAGGGAGTGGGAGCTCATCCTTCGGTAAGGACCTTTGAGTATAGAACTCAAATTCCCACGGGAAAAAGGGCTTATCGACCCAAAAGAACTTTTCCCTCCAATTCCTTAGGGCGTCTAACTTTTCCGTATAGCACTACAAGCACCCTGCACGCTTGGAAAAGGACACCCACCCGTTTGACCACGACGTATGGTAAAAGGCGCAAAATAAGTGAATGGTGGGGTTAATCGCCAACAGGCGACAATTCACTTCAAAATTAGTTATTTTTGCTGCACCTATGCAATGCAGCTGAGAAATGTGAAGATGATAGAAGCTTAGAATATCGCAAAGAAAAAGCGAAATGGGCACACGTTGGTTCGCAAATTCGAAAAAACACGTGTATACCCCTACCTTCCCTTCGGGGAAGTCCGCTATAGACGCATCCGCATCCGGAACTTCCTGATGCAGTGTGAATGAGATATAATAATCCGAGGTGAACTGACGTAGTTCATCCTCGGTTATATCGGACGCAATCTCGGTTAATTGAAGAACCATTGTTACAAAAGGCGCACCCGCTGTTACCTAATAAGTTGTTGATTTCTGGATAGCTATGAAAAAGGTTTAACAATGGTGGAATTGAGAATTTTCACTGTGATAATCACAGTGAAAAGGAGGCGGTGGTTTATATAGGGTTACCACACCCATAGATGATTAACACGTGTCACCCACTTACTCTAATCGTGTGGCTGAAAACCAAAAGGGTACAGGACACGTGGACCACCTCTCCATTTACCGAGGAATTTTTTGAGACTTTTTAGACTAGATACATGGTCCAAGATTTCGGCGGTAAATATTTGAATCTTCCCGCGCACGCATCTGGAATCGTTTTTGACAGTTATTAGTCTAGCATCCGCGGTACAACCGTGCGCATACTAGACTGGGGGGACATGATGACGTATAGTCCGCACTCGGGTCTCAAACCCGACCAATGCACGATACTAACATCTGAGCCCATCACGCATGGGCTATCACGATATCGGTTTGGGCTCACGAAGGCCCAAACCCAAAGCTATTTATGGTCTTGATATAGATATCTCTTATTTAAGGGATATATATCAAAACAACCGGATATACCGGGATACGCCGAAGAGTAAGGAACATGTATCCAATAAGGATTTCGTGTGTATATAAAGGGCATCCTGGCCCTCATTAAAGGTACGATCTATAACCCTAACTCTTCAATACAACCCTAAAACCGATTACTTACTCTCACGCCAGAGGATAATCGTGGGAGACAATCCCACGATAAGCCTAATGGTGTTTGTTTGCTTTCTTAGTGCGCAGGTCTCAAGCATTAAGATCTAATTGGTACGAGAACAGGAACCCAAACAAGGAACTCCCAACTTTTGTATCAACACCTAGTGTAATTCACATGTGATTTAACTTTCTAAAAGATCAACACTTTAACAGCAGACTCACATGTGATTTACTACATACAAAAAAATTGTACAATAAACAAAAATATCAAATCACATGTAATTTACCTTCAATTTTGTTTTTAACATCAACTTTATCTGAAACTTCTGGTAAAACGTCTTGTAGATCTGGTAAATCATCTACAATATCTCCTGTGTCTGCAACATCTACTGTAACTTCTAATAGCTTATTCTCATCTATAACATCGATTAAATTCCAATTTTCATCCATTTTTAAACGACGGCGGTCATTTTTCGGCGGTTTTTATGGTGATTGTGATGAGAGAGAAAGTAGATCTGTGAATAACGGCGGTTTTTATGGTGTGAACGACGGTGGTTGTTTGAACGGTGGTTATTTTCAGGCCGCTTACAGGTTTTACGATGGTTTTTTCCGGCGGTGATGAACGGCGGTGTTTTATGAGAGAGAAAGCATGAACGGCGGTTTTAGGGATGTATGTTTTTTATGAGAGATGTGGAAAACTAGAAGGGGGGGGGGGGGGGTTTGAATAGTTTTACGTCAATTTTATTGTATAACAACTTTGTTTGCAAAATAATCGATTCTAGTTTTATGTGAGATTATTAAACAACACTTATATAAACTAATATCTACGAAATAAAATGACAACAATATAAGTAAATAAGTAAAGAGATAGAGATGGAAAGATCGCACCACAAGACAAAGGATTTATAGTGGTTCGGCTACGAAGCACCTCTTCGCCCTACTCCACTCCCCGAGCACCTAACTTGAGAGTTTTCTTCACTACGTCAACAAGCTCCTTTATGGCGGAAAAAACCTTACACAACTTTTGCTTACACCAATTTACGACACTAAGCTAAATGTCGAGTCCTAATAGTAGCTAGAACCAATCTCACACCACTACACACCTTCTTCACAACTTATGCACACCACTACTTCTACACAACTTTACACAACTTCAATACTTCTTTTTCACAACACTACTTCTACTTCTACCCAACACAACTACTTCTATTCACAACTACTAGCACACCTAGATGTATCTATTACACAACTTCTACACCTTTACAATATACACAAGCCTACAATACTTCTTAACAAGATGTTGGAGGAGAATTCTTCCCTTGCACTTTGAATGATGAAGGATTGGATCACTTGAAACAAGAACTAATATGTTTATGATCAAAGGATTTAGGAAGATGATTTGAGAGAATTAGAACAGGAAGTTTTAGTGCAAAAGGTGTGGTAAAAATTCAGATTTGAACCAGTATTTATAGGCAAAGAAATATGACACAGGAGCGTATGCCGGCCCCGTTAATTGTGTGCCGGCCCCCTTAAAATTAAGGGGGCCGCCCATTGAAAACGGCCAGATTCTTTGTCTTTTCTGGGAAAAGTTTATTTGGTGAAAATTTAACTGAATCTGGTTAAAAATTTGAATTCATTTAATTATTATGAAATAAACATTTTCCTTTAATTACCAAAATTGTTTTTCTTAAATATATAAAATGTTTATACCATTTTATATAATATGTAATTAGTAAATAAACATTCTTTTGATCATAAAATGTATTAGGCACTTGTTTATTCATACATTAAGTGAATTGGTTGGATATAATGATATTTTGGCACTAAATACTTATTTACGTAATGATTTTACGTTTAATGATTTTAGATTTTGTGATCATCAAAACATAGGGATATCGAAAAATATTAATAACGTTTTTAAGCATTATTTATATCAACAATCTCCCCCTTTTTGATGATTACAAAATCTAAACTCATTAAATAAAAAATTATTATATATGCAAGTATTTAGTGAGTTTATATCACTTCTCCCCTTTTTTGTGAACACCAAAAAGGTTATCCCGAAGACGGATGAGCTCCCCCTTGATGTGTACTCCTCCTCGTTTTAAGGTTAAATGACAAATCGAGATATGGAATGCTTGCAAAAATATTTAGAACAAACAATATATATGCATGCAATAAACTAAATATATAACTAAATAAATCTCAACAAGCATTTATTATTCATAAAAATCGATTATGTTGGAAAACATAATCATTGTTACACAAGCATACATATATGCTTTTCTTAGTAAACTACATTAGATAATACTAAGTTGCCATCTTGAGGTCTCTAGGACTTGCTTGGAGATGTGAATCATGGAGCATGGATTTAATGGAGGTAGACATTGGTGGGAATTTTGGTTGGAGAGTTTGGAGTGGTGGATGGTGGTGAGCTTGGAGCGGAAGAGTTGGATTGTAGTGTTTGTGATGGTGGTGGGGAAGACCTTGTGAGGAGATACTCAATCCAAGTGAAGTGCTCATTGTTAGCAATGGTTTGTTTTTGGAAAAAAATACAACAAGGACAATTGTTGACATGATTCATTTGTGATAAGCCATCCTAATGACACAACTAAAAAAAATTGTCACATTTTGCTTGGATTTGGAATATAATATATAATATAAATAAGTAACTAAATATTTATATAAACCAAAGTTACCGATTCATTTTCATGTTTTTTAGATGAATTTAAAGTATATTTGTTTTAACGTTTATGTATGTGCTTGACGTGTATTTGTCTTTGCTTGACATATTATCAGTATATATTCGACAACAATAATCATACAATGTATGTGTTTTATCTAAATGTGTGTATGTGTAAAAATTTAGGATTTCATTAATTCACTTAGATTAACAAAAAAAAAACGAAAAGAATAATAACTCACTTTCTAACTTAAAACAAGTTTGGTGGTATAAATTAGTCACACCAAAAAATAAACTATTAACATCGAAATAACCGAAAATCGAACTGACAAAATCGATTGGTCATGGCTTATAACCTCGCACTGCTAGCCATATTGGGCTTAAATGAGATTCAAGAGAAATAGAAGCTAGCTTCCACATAGAGGGAAATCCTCGTGATCTTGCTAGAATTAGAATTTATAATATGGGGTCTAACAATGTGACTACTCTTGATAAATTGCAACATGGATTATTAGAAAAACCACAATACAAAGCAAGGAACCATTATCTTTTTCCATTGTGACACCCACCGAACACCATAAATGTTTATGCTCAAAAATCACCAACCCTCTTACAAATAACATTCACTCATTCTCTTAAAACGCTCCCGTAAGAAAACCTAGATCTTGTATAGTTAGCCGCCCCCGTCCTTTGGCTTTCCGCCCATAAATTAATATTGTTCACTTTGCATTATTTTGACAGGAAGATATCCAAAGTTGCAACAATGGTCTCATGCTTCATGTGTATGTTTCATAGAAAGGCTCATGGTTAGCCATCTAAAAAGTAGTACGTAGTAATTGTTTATCCTTGTTGATGGTTAGTTTGCATTCATTGTGACCACCAACCAAAACAATAAATCTCTCTCACCAAACTTTACCGACCCCTCTTACACTTGACCATCTTTAACTTCACTAACTTTGTATATATATATATATATATATATATATATATATATATATATATATATATATATATGTGTGTGTGTGTGTGTGTGTGTGTGTGTGTATACCTAAACCTAAAATTACAAACACCAAACGCCTGTCTTATTATCTTTCACCAAACCACATTGAATCTGGAATTTGAGCTAGAAACAAGAACAGTATCACTATGGTTGATGGAGCCTTTTATGCTCATAAGTGTTATGCTCAAAAGTGTTATTATTGGGTAAGCTTGAGTTAGCAATTTGTTGTTTTTTCATGATTTTTTACTCTAGCGATTCTTACTAAATAACATAACTTGATTTGTTTTCAGGTTAGAGACCAAGAAAAGATAAAAACAAACGAGCTTGTAGTCACTGTTGTAACAGGCGTTCTCGGAATTTAAGGTATAATTTACTTGACATTTGTGGCTAAATTATGTCACAACTTTGTATTTCTGTTTTCTTTTGGGCGAATCTAACTTGGATAAGCAAGGTGTTGCTAATGATTTTAGTTGTTTGTTTCTTTATGTCTGCTCCACATGTAGTTGTTGTTGTTAACTTTATTATTCCTTTGGATTTCGATTAGCTCTAAAATAAGCTCATTTTCCATTTTTAAGGGGTTATCTTAATAAGCCCATAAATAAGGGGCTGTTTGGGATTTCTTGAGAAGAAATCTTGGATGCACAAGGTGTTGCAAATTGTCTTATGGTTATAAAGTGTTACAAGAAGAATTTCTTGAGAAGAAATCTTTCATAGTATTCTGGAAATGAGAGAAAATTGAAAGCCTTCATATCTAAGTTGGTTTTTATTTGCAAAACAAGGAAAGAAGAGGGGGTGTACGTGTGATGAGATCTGGGCAATCCAAGGCCGAACAAGTGAGATCCAATTATGGAAATTACCATGGCGACAAGGATATGGTAAGTCTTTTTCTCCTTTTTTAATGATTTTAGTTTGTTTATGCTTCACATGTAGTTGTTGTTGTTAAGTTTATTACAGTATTTCTTTGGTTTTCGATTAGCTCTAAAATAAGCTCATTTTCCATCTTTAAGGGGGGGGGGGGGGGGGGGGGGGTATTTAGATTATCTTAATTAATAAGCCCATAAATAAGGGGGTGGTGTTTGGGATTGCGTTATATCTATTTTGTAGTGTTTGGCAAACACAATCTGAAAATCACATTTCTGCGTTTTGAGAGTGCCAAAACCTGACTTTGGAAAAGCAGGTTGCTACCTGCTGATTTACAGCTGCTATTTGCTCAATGTTAAATAATGAACCCGACTACATCGTGGTATTGTATGCAAATCTGATTCTGACACCAACTAAATTAAATCTAGGTTGCTAGTTCAATCTTGTGAATGTGTCCTTGTAGGGTTAGGTTTGATTAACTTAGCAAATAAATCACATAGAAGAATACTAGAAACATTTCTTTGCTTATTTAGCACATGAATTCTTGAAAATTACTATGACATTTCAGCCTTTATAAAGTTCTCAATGTCATATAAATCCTTAAATGCCCTTGTTTCGATCTGGCTGACTTTGTTAGTTTGGCTACATGAAATCACTGTAACTGTACTCGTCTTTCAAAATGGCTGACTTTGTAACTGACATGCCTGTTTTCAATCTTTTTTTTTGTTGCCTAGTTACATAACAATTGTAAATGTCTTCCAAGTTTGATATATGGGATAAACACATAGGAAGAACACTATCTTTTGTCCTACAATCTGCCCCATTTTCTTTATCAGTAAATACTTTTCCAATGCTGATCGTCAAATCCCAATTTTTTTACCATTAATATATATATATATATATATATATATATATATATATATATATATATATATATATATATATATATATATATATATATATATATATATATATATATATATATATATATATAAGAATGTTGAGGGTATAGCTATTAGAAAATAAACCTTAGTTTGGAAATAAGTCTGCAACTGATGACGGAGACTGGTGACAGACCCTGAGTGGCAGTATTTGCTGATAAAGTGTGCAAAGTAGGTCTGGAACAATTAGAGTTTATCATGTTCCAGATAATTAATCGAAACAAATAAGTAGGCAAACTCGAGCAAAAAGAATAGCGATTGTTTGAGCATTAAGGATCAGTCATGATTCACTGGGCATAAGAGAAGTCTTGCCCTTGAATCAAGCCCTAATTTAGGTCTGTGACTATGTAAACAAACAAGTTCAGTCTTGTACCGTCATAAACTTCCTTGCATGTGTGAGTCTGCATTAAATGAGAACTCCTTGTTTAGACTCAGATAAAAAATAGGGGAGTAAAATGCCAAAAATGGAGAGGGAATTTGGCCAGCTGATTTATGGTTGATTTCGTTCACTAAAAATCTTCTTAGGTGCTGTGGTAAGCAATCAAACGACAACTGATGGAGAAGAAAGTGCACAAAATTTGTTTATTAAATCATTATGTTGAGGGTATAGTTAATAGAAAATATACCTTGGTTTGGAAATAAGTCTGCGGGGTAGGTCTGAGAGGGCTGATGACGGAGACTTGTGAAGACCCTGAGTGGCATTATCGGAGATAAAATGTGCAAACTAGGACGCGTACCATTAAAATTTATCATGTTCAAAGTTTTACTAGAGTTACTAGATATTTAATAGATACATATAAGTAGGCAAGCTCAAGCAAAAAGAATAGCAATTGTTCGAGTATTAAGGATCAGCCATGATTCACTGTGGAAAAAAAATTCAGCCTTGTACCGTTGTTTAGAGGTAAAAATAAGAACTTGTTTAGAGGTAAAAAAAAATTCAGCCTTGAATGTGTCAGTCTGCGATAAATGAGAACTTGTTTAGAGGTAAAAATAAGGGAGTAAAATACGAGAAATGGACAGGGAATTTGGCCTGCTTATTTCTTGATGATTTCGTTCACTAAAATTTTCGTAGGTGTTGTGATAAGCAATCACACGATAACCAATGGAGAAGAAAGTGCACAAAATTGTTTATCAAATCATTATGCTCATTCCGAGATGGTATATAATAAACATTTAGTGACGATAACAAAAACTGTTTTAGTGGCATACTGACAAAGCGTATATTGTAGCAGTTGTAAAATCAATATGCATATCTTGTCTGAAGCACACATATATGTATCCATTGGTAGTGTTTTGAGTGCATAAAGTCTCGTTACTTGTTCATTCAGCTTATGTAAATATTGTAATAGCTATATTTTTGGTCCTTTGTTGCTCTATCATGCATCAGTGGTTAATATTGTGTTTGCTAATGATCTCAGGTCTTGTGATGATCGAGGGGCGGGCCTTGCATGTAAATTTGAATTATGAATGCAATTTTGGATAAGGTATCATGGATCTCAAGTTAAAAAAAACCTCTATTGTGAATATTTGATTAATCATGGATAACCACACTACAAATGGTCATATCTCGATCAGTGATAGGCTAGCTCAATTGGCCCATTCTCAGGATAGGGGAAGACAAATTTTTCTGTTCTTTGAACGATTTAGGGCTTTTAATCTCTGTGAGGAGCGTGGTGTTAGGCACCGCATTACGCGAGCAAGGGTCTACTTGCAGCAACTCTAGGTTTTTCTTAGGGAACTTGAAGTAGTCGAAGGTTCTCTCTTGATTACTCGCACTTTAGCACTTCTTCGTGCACTTATTGTTGTAGAGGAACAACGTATACGCATGCACGGGCGCAGTGCTATTGATGCGGGTCGGGTTGCTACTCTTCTTATGGATTACCTGGGGATGTGATGCATATATAGGATGGTCTCTATGTGTGTGATCATAGGTTGTTGAAACAGATGTATTTGTAAAGAAGTATGATGTATTATGTTGTTTAGGTTTAGCTGTTAGGTAGTAGTAGCTGTTTGTGTACCTAGTTTTAAGTCTCTCACGGATAGTGAAGTGCCGGTTTTGTAGCAATTCAGTCTGTGGTATGGTTGGAATCGATGATATGGGACGCAGCTTTTGCTAGTAAAGTGGTTATAGTAGATGCTTTTGTTGTAAAGGTTCAGCCTATAGCATGGTTTGAATCAATAGTTTGTAACACATCTTTTGTTAAGCAAAATGCAAGCTCTTGGGCTTGTCGTTAATGTATTCATGTGTGTTGACGACTTGTGCAAGTGCAATTTCTACATATATAACCATTTTCAGTTCGTTTGTCTGATCGATATTATTTTATTCACTAAAAATGGGTAATCCTAATGAACTTGAACTCAGTGAGATGAGGGAAGCCATAAACTTTTTCGGATTATTCACCGGGGTATGTAACTTATTTTGCTAGCGTCTTGTGAAAGGCACATAATGGTATGTTTTGATTTTTTGATACTTCATCTATGTAATGATGCCCTCCAGATGCCTAAATGATTGCTGCACACAATAAAAGCTAACCTAAAGATTACAATAAAAATTCAATATTTCATATAAGTAGTATCCATTAGAACTTTTTTCTAAACACATTTGTCAAAAGTTGTTTGCCTTAAAACTGTTTTTTATAGTCTAAAACTGCTTTAGTTAGAATTATGTGTTCTTAGTTTATTTTGGTAAGTCATTTGGTCTAAGTTGTGTGTGAGTGTGTCTGTCAAAATTTCGAATCTCCAAATCTGTTACAAAGTTATCAAAAAAATGTTTTTTGCTGATCTTTGATGGTTGAATTTAATCTGTTTTTAGTTTTTGAATATTAGATTGATAGATTTAAGGTTTAAGTGTCAGGGTAAAATTGCTTACTTGGTCATTGTTGGAACCTTGCTGTTCACAACAATGTTCTGATCATCCATATTCTCGGCTAATCTTCTGCTTATTCTTAAGCATTCTTTGTCTGGATTTTTGTACACATATAGTTTATAGTATGGGGTTGATTTGTTTTAGCTTTTTGAAGCATTTAGGGCTTATTCTAGTGGCTAATTTTAGCCCTGCAAGTATATATTGATATGGGAGTGAAGCATTCCATACCAGCATAACCCTATATCAGTAGTAAGTGGATGCGCATCTCTAATTTGTTCCTGAAAAAGGAAAATGCTGCAACGTTTAGTGGACATCTTAAAGTGGAAAAGTTTGCGAATTTTTATGGGATTGAGGGAATTCTTTTGAGTTTAAATTTGTTGAAGTTTTGTGAAGTTCTAGTCCTTAGAGGTGCCAAGATGGGTGGGCCGGGTAAGGGGTTGGGACTGATTCTTCCCCAACTGATTGTTTTTAAGATTCAACTATCTGAACAAAACAATTTAGGTTGTTGTATGTATTAAGAAGAGGTTAGGCGACTTTTAACATGTTTGACCCAATCCCTTATGCTTTACCTTTTTTACCCGTTTGAGCTTATATACAACTTAAATTGACTCATTTGATTTTTTTTTTTTTTTTTTTTTTTTTTTTTTTTTTTTGAAGACTCCTTTCTCTGTTGATGCCATCCTGGAGTTCTTAAAGAGTATGAAAGGCTGTGATGCAGTGATCTCTGATGATGCAGGACGTTTTGCGTGCAACTATGTGTACTATCATTCCGTCCGCTTTGCAGAAGAGAAAGATCGCAAATCCCTTTCTGTACGTGTACCTCTGTTTTCAAGGATCAATGAAGAAACACAGATGCAGTTCATGGTATCCCTTTTGGAGGCCATTGCATTATCTTGTTGATAGTATTTATCATCCATGTTTATTACAACCGCATCTGTTTTTCTTACTTTTTGTATGTTGTTGGACAGTTCTCTTGTAAATTGATATGTTTTCTTGAGATAATTTAAATCTGTTAGAGACTGTGCTTGGGTAGTTTAAAGTATAGGTATGAACTAAATAATGCAATGTCTTTCGACTTCCAATATATGTGTTGCAGTGTTGGATCCTCCATTTTGGCATGAGATGGATATGGGCCATTCTGGCTCGGGCCGTTTGAGGTTGCCAGAATTTAACCTTTTTAGAAAATATGCATGCAGAATAAATCGGTCATACGTGGAAATTTCTTAATCAAACGCACAGATTATGCAGAGCATATCCCTTTTCATTTGTTTTCAGCAAAGGGAATTTTTTTAGAGGCGCGACAAATGTTATATTTGTTTTCTAGATCTTGGAACATGTTCATATTTGAGGTCTGAATGTCACTATTGTAATTTCGGCCAACACGCGTGTTGGACTTTTGTATAGTGGATCAGCCTGCCTTTGCCTTCACCTTAAGAATATCGGTTTCTATGAAAAGCTAAGTTCTGGTTTTCTGCAATGTAAATTTAGGTAGTACTTTTGTTGTCTGTATTGCGAATTACAAATGGATCGATTTAGTTTTGGTTGTAAATGTTGCCGATAATTTATCTGACTTGTACATTGGATGTGAATTTTGATTTGCCCAGCTTATGGAGGCGAGTTCCTGGACCGTACAGATACGTAAGAATACTAATTAGAAACTTGTACCGTTCTGTTTAGCCGGATTGGCTTAAAAAACTAATGTAGTTTTGTTGCTCGTCTGTTGTACATTTTTGGTAACTGCACGCTAAAATATCTTAGGATTGATACAATACCTGAAATAGGGAATGCCCGTAAAGCATTTTTTCTTAGTATAAACACAACATTATGCATGGCTACATGGTGGAATCATATAAAAGTTGGATCATTTTTGAAATTGTTTATCTATAGAATTAATAGAAACTTGAGAAAGTATCGAAAAAAGTTGACTGTACATTCCTTGTTGGTACATGTTAGTGGAACATGTTAGAAGTAGGAATTTTGACACATTAAGTTGTTTTTGGGTTGGTTCAGTAGCACGTTTTTTCCGATGAGTCAGGCTGTTGGTTTAACTCTGCTGGTTACTTGATTTAACTATGTTGGTTCAACTCAAATTTCTATTCTACCATATTAACTATGTTGGTTTAACTCAAATTTCTTATGATGCTTTATTCCAAACCAACCCCTTTGTTTTAAGTTTTAACGCATCAACATGAGGTTAACCAGTGGCACTTTAAAACAATTAAAAAAAGTGTTGCTGGAAACTGAAGGTTAGCGATTGTCTGATGTGTGCCGTGTTTCTCATTACTTCTTCTATGGCTACTCAGTACTTACTGTTATTTATATACAGTATATTTTTTCTTGAATGCCTATCTACAGGCAAATGCTAGTTAACATTTCAGGCTACGTATTGTTTATGACTCATGGTCTTTGGATATAAAAACATGAGCGATAATGTTGGATTTTCAGCTAGGATTGTGTTGTTACTAACATTAGATCTATTACCCCATAGGTACGCCTGGGTTGTATTTCGGAATTTTTTTAGGTAACAAAAGATTTGATACTTTACGCCTGGGTTGTATTTCGGAATTTTTTTAGGTAACAAAAGATTTGATACTATATTTTCAAAGACTCTTGTGTTGTTATTAACCTTGAGCACCAAGTTTTGGTCAATAAGTATGGTGAGAGACCAAATAAGAAGCCAAACAATCTTTGAAGCAATGATATCCGTAATTACTATCTTCACTTAATTTTGAGCAAACAACATTAATCATTTATGCAACTTACTACAGTATTTTTTTGTTCAGATACAGGTTCGAAATACGTATTTTCGTTGTAGATTGGACTTAATAACAAGTGACGAGAAAGATATTTGATATAATAGTAAAAGAGATCTATATGGCTATATCATATTTAAACATGTTTTAGTTTTATTAAACTGAGTCACGAAATCTATTATGTGTGTCTGTAACTTGTTCAATATACTTCATCTACTTTTGAAGTTCTGTGTTTTTGTCACCTCATGTGTTTAGTTGAGGAAATAAAACTCCCCTCTCTTTTTCTACAAAACAAGAAATAGGAAATGAAATAAATGTTTTCCAACTAAACGCCACCTAAATGTTTTCGTCTTCCTCTCTTTCCCTTCTGCTTTTTCATTCTTGTCAAATTTTGTTTCTTGTCATTTGGGTGTTTATTTTTCTTAGTTCTGTTTGTCAGAGTGTTTCGGATTTTCTGAAGGAACAGATCTTGATGAAGAGAAAGGTAAAATTTTCATTCTTCTCCGTTTAGTTGCGTGTTCGTGTCATTCCTGGGATGACAACCTAGAAGGGCTCTGATTTGTTTTCCTTTGAATCAGTATTAAAGGAAGTTCGAAGACTTAAACAAGCTTTTCGCTGTTATTTACGGAGTATTTCTTTTACTTATGATGGAAAATCCTCTTTACACTTGTGTTGTTCTATGGTCGTCTAGGGGGCATCAGGCTCCGTTTCGATGGCCGTGTCTATTGAAGGTTCAACTCAAGTTTCGAGAAATACCCATCAGTGTATCAATGGCATTCATCAACGATGAATAAGATTTGGAACTCTCAAGATCAGTCAGGATTTGATGTTCGGGAATGTTGAAGAAACATAAAGGAGTTTGATCGTTTCGACGACATTGCCCTTCCACTTCATATATTATCTGTGGAACGCACTAGGTGTGTGTTTACATTTGTTTATTCACTTGATAATTATAGTCTGTATGCCGTTGTCCCCTTCCATCATCATCTCACTCGTACATCTGATATGTTTCAGCAACTAAAAGACTGTACCAAGTGAAAAGGGAATTCCATTTCCTGCATCGCAAGACCCCCTGCGAGTGTACGTGTGATAGAAACCGATTCGAGATGGTTATTCTCCTTCTAAACTATAACTAAACTAAGAACTAACTCTTGAACTAATTCATTCTTTTTCTTCTCTTCATTCATCAAATGCCGAGTACAGTATTTAAAGAAATGAAACATAAACTACTTGCTACTTTTTAGGAGAACATGCACTTGACTATAACTACTCTTAACAAAACTAAGAAGGAACATGGGAACATGATTTAAGGAATACATGCATGCATGCAAATAGTAAAGTAGGAAATGGTCTTCACGTCAGATCCATCATAGACCCCATCTTGCAATATGGCTTTGACCGTATCAATACTCCGCGCCTCAAAACGAGCCTTGTCCTCAAGGCTCATGGCTGTGTATCTCGTGTCAAGGTGGTGTCCAAGGTGGTTTTGGTTCGGTTTGGAGAAAAACAAACTTTGGTAGATAGCATGGGTGACCGGAATGACATATATTCGTGCATCGAAAACCAAGGGTGATAAAGAGTGAGGCCGAAAACCGAACTGGTTTGGCTTCTAACTTGTCCTCCAGTGTGGAAAAGTTGCAGGTTTGATGAATGTTGGTTGAATGGAAGGTGACCATATCACGTTGGATTATTGGCGACAACACGGGAGGAGTGTGGGTGGTGACCCCGATGTTGGTCTTGGTGATGGTTGTAGTCATGTTGACGGTAGTGATGTTTTGGGTGACAACGTCTGTCGAGGCGATTTCAAGTTTCTTGGTATTTAGTGGTGGTGTTGTGATAACGTGTTGTGTGCCTGTGTGTGGTGTGGCGATAGTTGGTGTGTTGGTTTCTCGTTGGTTAGCCTGGTAGATCGATGAGATGAAGGCTAAGGTTTGTTTATGTTTTTCCATGTTAATCTTGAGTTGGATGGTGAATGAGGTTTGAGATGCAATGAATTGGGATATATTGTCGGCCAGGGAGGCCATGGATTCTTGTAGGGAAGGTGGGCATCGTCTTGGAAGTGTTGAGTAAGTCAATGAAAGCACCCTTGATAGAAACCGATTCGAGATGGTTATTCTCCTTCTAAACTATAACTAAACTAAGAACTAACTCTTGAACTAATTCATTAATTTTCTTCTCTTCATTCATCAAATGCCTAGTACAGTATTTAAAGAAATGAAACATAAACTACTTGCTACTTTTTAGGAGAACATGGACTTGACTATAACTACTCTTAACAAAACTAAGAAGGAACATGGGAACATGATTTAAGGACTACATGCATGCATGCAAATAGTAAAGTAGGAAATGGTCTTCACATCAGATCCATCATAAACCCCATCTTGCAATATGGCTTTGACCGTATCAACATGCTTCTGATCTCACTAGTGAAAATGTTATATACTAGGAAGAACAGTATCTTCTGTCGTACAATCTGCCCCCATCTTCTTATCAGTAAATATGCTTCCAATGCATATATCATTGATCCCATTTTTTTTTACCATGATATTAAAAGTAAAGTAAAGTACAGTAACTCCCAATACCATCTTTCACGGGTTATGGGTCCCAATACCGTCTTCCACGGTGTGTGGGGGAGGTTGAGACGTAGACAACCATACCCCTACCTAAGGTAGAGAGGTTGCTTCCGGTTCTACCTAAGGTAGAAAAGGACCTCCGGCCTTTCTAGGCCTTTCCTATGTTTGTTGCTCCATCATGCATAAGTGGTTAATATTTTGTTTACTAATGATCTCAGGTCTTGTGATGATCGAGGGGCGGGCCTGGCATGTAAATTTGAAGTATGAATTTAATTTTGGACAAGATATCCATTAGCTGAATAATATTAGCCCATGCATTGTTCATTATTTACTATCGGGCTTAGCTCATGCTAGTTATCTTATTATGCAAGACATGTGATGTATTTATATTTGATGATTAATAATAATCTTGGACAAAGAGTTTTACCAATTCTAATATGGTAATCAGAGCAACCCTAAATCACCCACCAAAACTTGCGTATAAACCCTGTCTCCCAAAAATTGCCCAGCCTACTATTATTCCTGCGTCATTATTGTTATTGGTATTATTTTTTTCCGTCCGTTGCTTTGGTGTTGCATAAACAAAGATATCATTGACTGGATGAAGATACAATTGTGCTGTCTTATTATTTTCTTGTTTGTCGTTAAGCATCACCTAGCCTTATTGCATTGCTTCCAACTCATTAAACAAAGATATCATAGCCATACACTAATGCAATCTTATCCCCAATTAGCAATGCAACCGTCCCCACAGATATTCACTTAGAGCATGCCCAGCCATAATGCAGGAGCTGCGTTAAAGTGAGTTTTGCCCGGCGTTAACCTGCGTTATGATTGTGTCCTCCAGCGTTAGAGGCGTGTTAACGCAGCACGTTAGCCTGCTAACGCTGTGTTAAAGCTAAAACTTGAATATTTTTTTTTTGTTTTACCCCCTCCAACGTTCCATTTTATAGCCGTTTATTTTCAAAAAAAATTTCACTTTTTCCCCCTCAATAATTAAAAACGGCTAGTTTTTAAAAGTCACCCAAAAATTACTTTTAAAACATTTAAAACAACTATAAATACCAACTTAACACACATATATTTTTCACACATCCACTACTAATTTTCTATTTCCTTTATAAGAAAAAAACCTTCCTCATTCATAATGGATCCAAATCAAAATAACGATTTTGATCCGAGTTGGTCAGACCTTGATGACGAAGAAGACATACAGTTTATGGTTCAAGCGTACGAGCTACAACAACGCTTAGAAGAAGAAGAAGAAGCTCATCCTCATGTGCCCCGTACCAACATACATCGTGAACGTGAGCTTGCTGAAGAACGTTTGAAAAACGACTATTTCGTTGAAGGTTGTAAGTATAAGCACAGTAAATTTCATAGGAGGTTTCGTATGAGCCGGAAACTATTTATGCAAATAGTGAACGGTATTGAGTCTTACGAATCCGATGTTATTCCAGACCACTTTCAATACTTTAAGTCAGGAATCGATTGTACGGGTCGAGCGAGTATTAGTCCACTTATGAAGTGTACATCTGCGATACGACAATTGGCGTATGGCACCGCCCCAGATGCATTCGATGAGTATTTGCAAATGGGTGAGTCTACTCAACGTCTTTGTCTTGATAATTTTAACATGTGTGTTATGGATTTGTTTATGCATGAGTTTTTAAGAACACCAACATGGTCCGACATGCAACATATTTATCAATTGCATGAGCGTCAACATGGTTTTCCGGGTATGCTTGATAGTATTGATTGCATGCATTGGGCGTTGAAAAATTGTCCGGTAGCTTGGCAGAGGCAATTTGGTAGGGGTGATAAAAGATACCCAACGTTAATGCTTGAAGCTGTTGCTTCACATGATTTGTGGATTTGGCATGCTTTTTTTGGTATGGCAGGGGCAAATAATGATATTAACGTTTTAGATAACTCTAAATTGTTTGACAACATTCTTGCTGATGAATCCCCAAGGGCACCATATACAGTAAATGGAAGAAGGTATGAACAGGGGTATTACCTAGCTGACGGAATTTACCCGCAGTGGGCAACTTTCGTCAAATCTTTCTCGGCAACGACTGATGAGAAACATAGCTATTTTAAAAGGAAGCAAGAAAGTGCACGCAAAGATATCGAACGTGCTTTTGGCGTGCTTCAAGGACGTTGGGGTATACTACAACAACCGGCACGTGCATGGGAAATTGTCAAGATACAAAGAATCATGTATACATGCATTATTTTGCATAACATGATTCTAAAAGATCAAAAATTTACACTCCGCGAGTATAAAAGAATGTGGGTAGATCCGGCACCACATTTGAGTCAAGAAAGGTGGATCGACAGGTGTGATACGCAGAGGCGCAAGACAAGGGAAATGCGCGATGCAGGCGTGCATACTCAACTCCAACGAGATCTTATGGAGCATGTTTGGCAGAAACGTCTTCAACACCAACAACAACAAGAAGAGGAATATTCTGAAGATGACGAATAAGTAGTTTTAATTCGTATGGTTTAATTTCTTATGTTTCGTTTTTTTTTCTGTTAATCGTTGTTGTTGTTATTTTAAGTTTTTTATAATTTGTATTGTAAGAAATTAAGTTTTAATGCTATGTGGTTTATTAATTGAATTGTTTGTTTTAATTGAGGGTAGAATTTGAAAATGTTTGAGTTAAAGCTGAGTTATTGTTGTGGGTGTTTTTTTCTGAGTTAAAGTTAAAGTGGTAAAGCTGATGTGGCGCTGACGTGGCACTGCATTAACTTATAACCTGTGTTACGGATGGGCATGCTCTTATACTCAACTAGTTCCGTGGTCCGATACACCTTATTATTATCCGAATGTTATTACGATCCCAATACAGTCCATGGACCAAGTTTCAGAAACCCAGTCCAGCTCACACCTCAAGCCCGGTCCATGGCAAATCAGACCCATACTACAGTTATGCAGCCATTTTCATATGCTCCGTATTATAGTGCTACAACAATGTACACCATGACTCCTCAAGATCCCTCAAGATCCCTCATGGAACATGGACACCAGAGCATCTTCTCACTTGGTGGACAATACATGTATACTCACCTCCTTTAGTAATTCGAGCATTTATCCATCTATATTTGTTGGCAATGGTAACTCTATTTCAGTCACTCATACCGTACATAGCTTTTTTACATGCATCTCATAACGCTTGATGGGGTCATAGATACAATGTCCGTGAATCATGCAATTGCGCATTGGCAATCAATTGCATGTATGCTCATTCTATATCACTTCATTAAATTTGTTATCTTAATAATTTTTAATATTGATTTCAGTGTGACATATGAACATACAAAACACGAAAAATGTGTCCACATTAGAGTGTTGTACCTTTTCGTTGTGAATTGTTTTAAGTGTTCATGCTCTTTTGTTTTAAGTGTGAATTGTTTTCATTTTCCTTTTCGTTGTTTTGGAACCAATACATTAAGTGGGAACGCTAAAATCTAATAGCATAGATTTAGTAATGTTCGCTTAGAACTGTGCAGGAAAAGGATCATCTATAAGTACGTATGATCAATTATGGATTAATACTTGGTAGTTACAATCTTAAGCTGGTTATAAACAAAAAAGACATGAAGATTTTATTAATTGTCACTTACTTTGATTCTGAATTTATGATACAGTGCTCACTGCAATATTTGAATAATCTTTAAACGGTGCTCTGACTCGGATTGCAATATAATGTCACAGCCCCCTTAACCATTTCAAACGGTGTCCCCTTGACTTCTTAAAATCTATAAATTTGATATTTAATTCTTCATACTTTACACATACATGCAATTTGTTTGTCATAAATGTGATTTTCTCCATACAGAATGAGAAAGATGATACCACTCACCAAAGTGTAAGCATAACTTGGCAGTTAGGTCCATGAGATTGAATAAGCAAACAGTTAGCCAAACACTTGATAAAATAATACAAGGGCAGACCTCGACGTTAAGCGACCTTTAACCCCCGGCCCTCATCAAGTACCACACATAAAGTCATTACTAATGGGTCCGTATCAGCAATGAGTACTACCAAAACCCTTAATGGGGCTGATTGGATTCCGAATGCCACAGCGATCGAGTAATGACTGTTGGAAACGTATCCAATGATGCTTGCTTCAGTATGTGCATGATCGAGCACTAAATTAGTTGGTCTGGTTTGGCATTTTAAGTTCGGACTTAGTTTGGTCATTAGGATCTCATCTTAGTTGGTTTTTAAATGTTGCATCAGTTAATTGTGATTACTTTTATTGGTAAATCTGTTTTAGACAATTACCTTTCAGTTTGGTTTTAAGATGTTTTGTTTATTCCGCTGCGTATATGTTCTTTATCTTTATTATTGTGTAATCCCTAGATGAGGTCTAACAAACCTCGAGCTAAACGATCTATAACAAGTGGTATCAGAGCGGGGGCTCTTGATATCTAGGATTTACAAGGTTTTGTTTGTCGAATCAAGAAAAATTCGAAACTGGTACAATTTTCGTAATCTTTCTGCAGGACTGTTTTCAAACGATGATAACTCCTTCGTTATCCGTTGGATTGGGCTGAAATTGTTATTGGAGCTTCTCTACATATCAATTAAGATTCTCACCGGAGGGATCTTCAATCTGAGCTTCCAATAAAAAGATATAAATTCTCGAAAACTGCTGCTGTAAGAGGTATATTGTTTCGAATTTTAGGGTTTTCTTTATATCAACTTCTTTGATTTTGGTTTCTATTGAATAAATTCATCATAGAAGTTGGTTATATGTTGTTTGGTATCTCAAGTTCATGAAAGAAAGCTGCTATGTATGTGTATTGGTGATTTTTGGTGAAGTTAGGGTTTTAGCGACACTTTTAAGGCGTCGTCCAGGGTGCTATGTTGATTGTTGTACTCTACATTGGAGGATAGCGTTATTAGGGTTTTATAACTCTACATTGGATATAATGGTGCTTTGAAGAAAATCAGTTTTTAGGGTTTGTTCAATTTGATTCTCAGACTTGCGACTGCTATTGTCGATCAAGGGTTTGTCAAACCTAACCCTAGAATCTGTTCATACATCGAGGGTGCTATGTTGATTGTTGTACCGACTATCAGATTGTCACTTATTACATGGTGCTTTCAATTTATCCAACTGATGTTGTGTTACACAAACCTTAATCAACTGATGGTACTTATGAGGGTTTGTTGAAGGGTTAGATTCTAGTGCATTACTGATCACACGTTTCAAGGGTTTTTGATGCTGCTGCTGCTGTTACGTTTGATTATTTATGAACTAAGGCTACTGTAGGATTACTGGCACTTAGGACGATTATAGGACTGTGCTTACAGGTGGTATGGAAGAATAGCAGATAATGTTACTGGTTATATGATTGGGAGTAAGGTTATTGATGATGCGTACTTATTGGGAGTAAGGCTATGTTTTGAGGTTACTAGTGCAACAATTACTGGTCTTACTAATTAAAAGTAACTCTACTTATGATTGAAAGTAGACCCACGTTCCCACTGCTCGTTATACATTACCAATGCTACACTTAACTTGTTTCCACTGCAAGTTGATAGTTACCACTGCTCGATAAAATTTTCCACTACAACTTCGATGGTTACCACTGCCAATGTTAAACAGTTTCCACTGCTGCGATACTTGTTCCCACTACTACTTAATTGTTTCCACTGCCAAGCTTATAACAAATCTGCTTGGACTTGGCTCGTTTTAACCATTCGATTTGATATCGGTTTCATTCAACTTTTAAAGTCGATGGTTATGGTTTCTTTCATGCATGTAGAGATGCATGGGACGATGTATATATGTATTTAATGAAACGTTGTGGGAAGTGGATGCTATCATGGTCACTAGCTGAAATCCTAATCGCATGGAATTGTGACCTCGTACTTCAATGGTTGTGGGCTAAGGCGTTATTAAACTCATGGAATATTTAAATCTTGTACTACAAAAGATCATGGGTCGGTGATTAATGGACAGTAAGGTCATGCATGGTACTGGAACTTTACATACATGTTTTGAGTGGTGTTATTAAGTCAAGGTTAAAGTTGTCGTTTATTGCATGAAATAGTTCAATCCCATTGATTGGTTTACTTAATTGGTTATGTTCTCAACTGATCTAATTCTCACATGGGTCAGTTATAGCTTTTAAGGAAACTTGATTTGTATGAAACAAGAGTTGCTGATTATTTCATTGCACACATGGGTCGGTGTTTGATATATTATGAGGTGCATGGGATTCCTTATTGATCGATTTAAAGAACAACCTAGTACAAGATTATTAAATTGGTTTGTAGAGATACTGGATGACACACACAGATGGTTGTTGGTTGATACACACACAGGAGTTATGGTTTTTGGTTTATTGGTGCTTAAACAGTTTCAAGGCTCGTTCTTATTTATTATTTAATTGATTACGAAGAAAGGTTCTTATCACCTATTTGACGTTGAAGTGGAATTATTCGGATTTTTGTTTTATCATATCTCAAAGTTGGTGTGACGCTTTGAAGATAACTTGTTTGTGCTTTATGGTTGTGACGAAGACTTGTCAAAATCTAGTTTTCATAGGTCAAGGGGTGGATGGATGAAGACCTAGCTAACTATCACTTAAAGAAGTTACATTGTAGTGCTCAGTGTCTCATTACAGATGAGGATTTTGTCAAGGGATTGCGGTCTACTTATATTTGCTGTTTAATATAAGTTTGGAGTCACGTGGTTAATACAAGACATAAGACACAAGTTTGGGTTGTTCTACTTCAGCATCACGTTGGTTATAATTAGTTTTCTTCAACAGTGATCATTACTTGGAGTCTACATTCAACAAATGGTTAACATATGGGTTTCACGGGAAGCTTAAGTGTTCAAATGATTAACCATTTATATGCTACATCGAGGTGAAGATTTTTCTACTGCTAGTTGTTATTACTACTGATGGTTTTGATTTCTATTGTTTCAAGTACATCTATAGATGCGGAAAACTTAATGGTGGGCGACTTAGAAACATTGGAAAGATGGATTTGACGTGTAATATTGATTCGTGGTTGTGAAGATCAAGGTTGCTTACATTTTTCCCTATTTGATGATGACAAAAAGGGGAAGAAGAATATTTTGAAGATTACAGCTTGAAGATCCTTGATGATATGCATGGTTTAAGGGGAAGTCACATGTTTCATGACATACTAACTTCAGGGGAAGTTCATGCTTATTGGTTTTGTCATTATCAACTAGGGGAAGATTGTTGGGAATTACAATTAAGTTGATAAGACAAAACATGTGAAATATGAGGGACTTATGGAGACAAAGGAAGAAACTTGCAAAGAAAGAAAAAGATTACTGCATATCTTTTTATTATTCTAGAATATCCTTTGTAACTCTAGTATCTCTATTATATAAAGAGATACACGGAATTGATATTATGTACGTACAAGATGTAAAACCTAGTAAAGGTGTGTGTGTAAACCTAGGGCGTGAGTATGCTTATGTAGACGCCTAGGTTAGTTGATTAGTGTTAAGCCTCAACGATCTTAGATCGCTGTTAGAGTGTAACCGTGCTACACTTGATCACGTAGCATTGGGGCTTTGGTGTATGTTAGAGTAGAGATGATGACGAAGAAACCTTGTTAGCAATAATAAAGATGTTTTGTTTATTCCGCTGCGTACATGTTCTTTATCTTTATTATTGTGTAATCGCTAGATGAGGTCTAACAAACCTCGAGCTAAACGATCCTAACACTGAATTATTTGACAAGAGTTTGATACGCGAAAGCATGAGCCCATGTGCCATCCCGGCTTTGTTAGTCCCAAAACAGGATGACACTTTTCGCATGTGTATAGATAGCCGAGCTGTCAACAAAATAACTGTTAAATATCGGTTTCCTATTCCTCGTTTCGACAATTAATTGACCAGTTACATGGAGCAATGGTTTTCTCAAAGATAGATTTGCGAAGTGGTGCCAACAGATTCATATGCGTCCGGGGGACGAGTGGAAGACGGCTTTCAAAACATGTGATGGTTTGTACGAATGGATGGTAATGCCGTTCGGTTTAAACCATTTATTGGTCGCTTCGTTGTTGTTTATTTTGATGATATTCTGGTTTTCAGCAGGGATACCGCGCAACATTTGTCACACCTTCGACAAATTTTTTCGGTTTTGCAGGAACAAAAATTGTATGCAAACGAGAAGAAGTGTCATTTTCTTATTAAAGAAGTTACCATTCCTGGCTACTTAGTTTCAGGCGGTGGATTACGAATGGATAACACAAAGGTGGAAGCGATTACTAGTTGGCCGACACCCACTACGATTCACGAAATTCATAGTTTTCATGGGTTGGCAGCTTTTTATCGGCGTTTCATTCGAAACTTTAGCAGCATTATCGCCCCTATGACGGAGTGCATGAAAGGTGGGAAATTTTAGTGGACTAAAGAAGCGGGAGATGCATTTGATGAGTTAAAAAGAAGGGTTACAGAAGCTCCAGTTTTAGCTCTTCCGAACTTTGATGATGTATTCCAAGTTGAATGTGATGCTTCTGGACTCGGTATAGGTGGTGTGTTAAGCCAAAATCAGAAACCAATAGCCTTTTTTAGCAAAAAGTTTAATGAAGCTCGTCGGAAATATTCGATATACGATAAGGAATTTGTGGAGTTTGTAAGACTCCTTGGATTGTTTGAGCACTAGGGTTAAACAATAACAATAATTAATAACATGATACGCAGCGGATTAAACAAACATCATTATTATTGAAACAAGGTTTCTTCGTCATCATCTCTAACAACTACTAATCTAGGCGTCTACAATAAGACTACGCCTAGACACACACACACACACACACACACACACACTTTTCTTAGTCGACTACATTGTGAAAGACATATATAAAACATGTACCCTTGATCTCTTTATATAATAGAGATTTAGGGTTTACAAAATACTACGAAGGACTAAAATATAAATCTTCTTTTTCAAGCAAGTCCTTCTCCATCTTTTGTAGAATTCCTTCTTGTCATATTAAGTGCCTATTGTTTCATTCTTTCTTGTTTTGTATCATCAAATCTAATAGACCCAACAATCTTCCCCTATTTGATGATAACAAAACAACCACGAATCTTGTACGAACTTCCCTAGATGAAGTAGAGAAATTGAGATAATTAAATCTCGCCATGAATGAAACAATCTTGTCTTCCCCTTAATCCATGCCATGCCACTCCAAAATCTCTTTCCCTTTTTGTTATCAACAAATAGGGAACATATGCAAAACTTCCCCTTGAGTGCTGCATGTAGATGGTTAAACATTTAATCAATAAGCTTCCCCTGAAACCAATATGTTTACCATCTTCTTGAATCTATAATTCTGTAGGCTCTATGTAATGATCACTTGTGAAGAAAACTTGATATACCAAACTTGAAACCAAAGTAAAATATCCCAAACTCGTTACTTAAGCTTGCACTATTGTTGATTAAAGAACGATATAGAGAATTTGGTGTTGCTGAAACAAATCTCTAAATCTCTTGAAATTATCCACAACGACTTTCTTCGTGTGACACTGAGTACTACAATGTATCTCCTTTAAGTGATAGTTAACTAGGTCTTCGTCAATCCACCCCTTGACCTATGAAAACTAGATAAACCAAGTCCCAATCATAAACCATATATCCAAGCAAGTCACCAATCAATAGTGAGAATATTGATGATGAAATAAGTAAACTCCTTTGTGAACCTCACTTCAATCTCAAATAAGAGATAAACAATTTTCCTTCGTAACCAATTAATCAATAATCCAAATACGAGCCTTTAAACCATTAAGAACAAAAACCAAAAATCTTCCTGTGTGTGAATCAATAACCCTCTGTGTGTGTAATACCATCTCCAAATCTGCCATAACTAAACCCATGTACTTTGCCCAATATCAAATAATACTAGCAGTAGAAACAATATACCGGACAACACAAGCACTAGTATTCGATAAGCGCAGCAGCAAAATATTATAAGAAGCAGCAGTATCAAAATTTCCAGCAGCAGAATTTTAAATGTAGCAGCAGAATCTTTTATACGGAGCAGCAGAGTAAAATTGAACTAGCAGCAGTATAAAAAAAATACCAACGCATCAGTAGAAACCAAATACCAGTACTACCAGCAGTAGTATTAATCGAACTGACCGTAAGTAGAAACCAGCAGTAGAAACCAAATAAGTACAAGATTTAACATTAAATTCTCAATCCCTACTCCACTTGACCAAAAAGACGACAATACTAATCCATCAGTCGTTTTCATTAAACTTCATTGACCAATCCAAATTCACCTTAGTGATCCATTAATGCACTTAAATAATCAAATGTATATATCACCGACTCAATAATCAAATTTAGGGCCCGTTTGGTTTGTAAGTGGGATTGAAATTGGATTTGGATTTGGGAAAGGTTTGAAAGAAATTGGATTTAAGTATAAGTTTGAATTAAATGAGGAGAGAGAAATGAGAAAGAAATAAAATAAATAATAATATACTCCCTCCGTCCCAAAATATAAGTCCATTTCTAAATTTTCAAAGTCTTTCTTTTCCAACTTTGACTATAGTTATATTTTTTCATGTTATATAAGTACTTGATAAAAAGTATATCAATGAAAATATATTTAAAATACAAATCTATTTATATATTTTGCATCAACCATTATATAACAAGAAAAAAAATAATAATCATGGTCAAAGTCGGAATAAAAAGACTTTGAAAAAATCAAAATGGACTTATATTTTGGGACGGAGGGAGTAAAATATTATTTTATTTTAATAAAAAAAATATGTGTTATATACGATATTTTAATTAACTTTACTTTATAAAAATAATAAAATAATATGAAATAACAAATGGGCTTTGAAATGTGTGGTTCACGAGTGAGAAAAAATAAAGTACTGACAATTAATTAAAACTATGCAAAAATTCTGACATAAAAATGGTAAAAGGTACTATTTAGATAGGGAATGAATATATTGGTTTTGTTTCAATCGAAAGATTGAAAGTGGCATACCAAACGATCACTTTTTGAAATGATACCATTCCAACAGTGTGATAACCCCACACCAAACGCACCCTTATATATCCACCGTGAACTATGTATCCCATGTGATAAACATCTCGACCAATCAGCATTCAAGAACCATGCGTACTATCCATAACCTTAAACTTCATCTTTAAACTTCCATGTTCGAATAAAATAAACATTCCATCTTTCAAGAATAATATTACTTAGTCCCCACTGTCCAAAACATTCTTCCTTTGTGTACCAGTAATATTACAATTCATAACCATGGTTTGTAATTATAAGCCCCACGTTGAATCTCATCCCACTGACATTAATGAAGTACGAGGTTATCAATTATAATTTAAATTCAACTCATCACTCTTCTTGCAAAAGACGACAATTCATTAGTAATAGTACAAGGTATTAAATTACACCGACCCACGATAAGGGTACTGTTAACCGGGCGGGCTCTACGCCCCTAGCCCACTGCTAGCCCACTGCCATGTTTCTGTTTTTGTCCCCACTGCCATGGTCAAAAAGTGCGGCCGTATATTTTGGGTTTTTTTTTTTTTTTTTTTTTTTTTTTTTTTTTTTTTTTGTAATAAATGTTATAAAAGTTTTTTAAAAAAAGTATTTTGTTAAAAATAATAAAAGTTGAATTTTTTTTGTAAATAAAATAAAAGTTGTAAATTTTAATATAATTTTGTAATTTAAAAAAAAAAAAAAAAAAAAAAAAGTTGTAATTTTTTTTTTTTTTTTTTTTTTTTTTTTTTTTGTAATAAATGTTTTAAAAGTTTTTAAAAAAAAGTATTTTGTTAAAAATAATAAAAGTTGAAATTTTTTTGTAAAAAAAATAAAAGTTGTAATTTTTTTTTTTTTTTTTTTTGTAATAAATGTTATAAAAGTTTAAAAAAAAGTATTTTGTTAAAAATAATAAAAGTTGAAATTTTTTTGGTAACGTTTGTTGTCATAGTCGTTTAATGTGGACGTTTAACATGCTATTTGTTGTTGTTATTAATTAAATAAAAACACATTGGACGTTACAAAAACATTACAAAAAAACATTACAAAAAAAATTACAAAAAAACATTATAAAAAATATATACTATACCAAAAACACATTACAAAAAAACATTACAAAAAAAAAAAAAAAAAAAAAAAAAAAAAAAAAAAAAAAAAAAAAAAAAAACATTACAATAAAGGCGCTGGAAATGGAGTTAGAAATGAAAAGGAATCCTGAGGATCACGCTTGTCAGTCAAGTGCCCGGCTCCATGATCTTTTAAATGATTTGAATAATCTTCATATGTCGTAAATGTTGTTGTTTTTTAAATAATGTGTTAACGTTGTTGTTTAATTGAATAATAACATTTGTTGTCATAGTCGTTTAATGTGGTAATATTTAACGTGATATCATACAAAACATTATACATATACAAAACATTATTAAACACAAACATACCAAACATTATATATATACATTACATTATTATACATATACATATACTCCTTTCTATTAAAAAAAAAAAAAAAAAAAAAAAAAAAAAAAAAAAAAAAAAAGTGGGCTAATGTTTTAGAGAGGGTTTGGTTAATGGAAATAGGGCCCGTGAGAATAACGTACCCCACGATAATTAGGAGACGTTTTTATTACCCAGGTCCACTAACAATGAATGATGAAAACAAGAATTATAAGCAGTACGAGGTTATCCACTAAGATTTATAAATCGACAAACTCATTAATTATTTACCTTTAAGGGTTTTAGAAGGTACGATTTATAAATCGACAAACTCATTAATTATAAGCGAATGTTTAAAGGAGAGGCCCCCAACAAAGTTAATATAGTAGTATAGAGATGAATGATCTTCAAGGCATAGTCATATGGAATGAGCAAAAACACAAGTTTAATAAGACATTCGTGTCTTTAAAGAATTTGATGACGTTAGAGGTTTTTTTAAACTTGAGGTCCATGATACCTTGTCCAAAATTGCATTCACACTTCAAGTTTACATGCGAGGCCCGCCCCTCGATCATCACAAGACCTGAGATCATTAGCAAACAAAATATTAACCATTGATGCATGATGGAGCAACAAACATAGGGAAGGCCCAGAAATATAGCTATGCAAACAAAATATTAACCATTGATGCATGATGGAGCAACAAACATAGGGAAGGCCCAGAAATATAGCTATTACAATATCTACTTAAGCTGAATGAGAAAGTAACAAGGCTTTATGCACTCAAAAAACTACCAAGGGAAACATATATGTGTGCCTCAGACAAGATATGCATATTGATTTTACAACTACTACAATATATGCTTTGTCAATGTGTACTTCACTATATATATGCTACAATATATAGTTTGGCAAAAATATAACCGAAGACTAAATTTACATAAATGTATATTTTTTAATAATATTAAAAGAAAAATTGAAACTCTTTCCTTTTAAATATAACATTTTTTAAGAATGAAATTTTATTTTTTGGTGCTAAAAATCAATATAATTAAATGAAAAAACACATATATCAATCATTAACATTCTATTAGGGAGGTGATTGACACACTTCCAAATGTTATTGGGACACTTCATTGTACAAGTAATTAAAGCAAGTTATATTTAATATACAACCGTCTGTTGCACACAATAGAGTGTCCCAATAAATTTTGAGAGTGTGCGAATCATTCCCCTATTAGTTTTAATTAATCTATTAATATCTTTCTCTACCACCACAACATTCTAGAACCAGTTTTTATTTATTTATAACGAACGAATGATTATTTTAATTAGGATTAGGTTGAAGGATTAAACCCTAACAAATTTGTTAGTTTTAATTAATCTATTAACCCAACAAAACTAAAATTAGTAACATAGACATAGCAAAACTTTGTTGTACATCATCAAAATAGCACATATACTATTAATCAATAAATAGAATACGAGAATTTTGAACTTTGAAAGAAGCCGTTTTCAATTTCTAGGGTTCTCTTCTGTTTGGGCGAATGAACCAAAATTGGGACTCCTTTTTTATCTTTTGTTATATATAATCATAAACTTTCATTACTCACCCTCTTTCTTTTTTCTCTCCAAACTTGTTCTTTCCCTTTTCTTTCTATCTATACTAATAAAATAGACTTTTTTTTCGTAAGATAGCTTGCCTTCTGAGAATGCCATGTGGACAAGCATTAAGATTTGAATTAACCTTCTAAAATCTCGGTTTATTATTTGTTAACCCAAATCGTGTAATGTAATAAGTAATAACATTCCAAGAATAGTCTATAATTAATCCATAAAGTGCTCAATTAATAGCCTTTTACACCATAAAAAATATTTTTGGGTATTGTTGTGAATTAGGTGGCGTTTGGTTGGGGTGTCACACTGTGTGGATAGGATTTGAAGTAAAAATTATTGTTCAGTTTGTGGTTTAGCTACAAAACAGTGATGTTGGCCCACAAAATAGTGTTGAAATTGATTCCATACTAGTTAGCCAGGATTTAGCTGATTTGAGGAAGTGGTGAGACCACTTTTTTTTTGTTGTGTCTAAATCTTTATTTTCATATATCACAAAATAATATAATTTAATTTAAAATAATGTAAAATATTTATTATAACTTATAAAATATTTTTTCTCTTCCTTATATTAAATCTAAATCTAAATCATAATCAAAATCCGAATCCGATCTTAATCCAATAATTTTTTAATATATTTTAAAGCTAATGAAAATCAATAACTTTAACAACCCTTGATTTCAAAACTATTAAATGATGAAAAAAATACAAATAGAGTTATTTCATAAATCGTCCTTGTGACTTGTCAGATTTAACGAAATTGGTCCCTACAATTTTTTTAACGGAATCTCTCCCTATCGTTTTGACCCGTATCCGTTTGGTCCCTGTGGTTTTCATTTTTTTTACTATCCTCTCCTTATGTTTTTTTACCCGTATTGGGTTTGGTCCCTATGATTTCATTTTTTTACTAGTGCCAGGGACCCAACCCGATACGGGTCAAAACCACATGGAGAGGATTCGTTGTTCTTTCTAGGGACCATTTTTGTTAAACTCGACAAATCATAGGAATGATTTACAAAATTAACTCATTCAAATATTTATCATCAAAAGTCTTAACTTCAATTACAAAAAATAAATGAATTTTAAACACTAATATATAATGGCATCTCATACAAAGAATAAGATATTACCTTACTAGCTTCCTTCCAAGAATACCTATTTCAACGATTAGTAAAAAAACTTTCTTGCTTGTGCCAAAATATAAAAGCCAAAACAATAAATGGTTTTGAGCATGTTTGCTCCGATTTTCACCAAATCTTAAGACCGTAATTTTGGACCACCACTGCCATCACCATCGCCATAGCAGGAATTTTTTATAGTTTTGTTAGTGGTTTTAGAGAGATTTATGTGTACATGGATTGGTTAAACAGAGAAAGGTAAAGAGAATAAGTTGGGTAAGAAAAAAGAGAGTAAATATGAATGACAAATAATTTACAAGTTTGGTTTAAAATATTTAAGGGTAGGTGGTATTTTAATGGTGATGAATAAATATGGATCTTTAATGTTGCAACAAGTTATCATTATTGTTGCACGAGGTTTGTAGGTGTCAGACTTGTATTTTAAAATTGGATAGGTTAAAACTCCTCAAATTACATGTGATACCCCGTTTTTTTTTTTTTTTTTTTTTTTTTTTTTTTTTTTTTTTTTATTTTTTTAATTTTTATAATTCTGTTTATATTATAAAACTGTGAAATGGAAAGTGCGAAACAAAAATTGTAAAGTTTAACAAAGAAAAAGTATTAAACTGGCAAAAAAATATAAAACAAAAACCGATAAAAATTGTGTTGGATTGTAAATAGAGGGCCAAAAGGGATGAAAGTTCTACCTTTTTGTACTTATTGATGGGCAAAGAAGGGTATCCGTAACACAATTCTTTTAAGATTTAATTTATTGGTATCCCTATTGTACTTTTTATCCTCTTTTATCTACTTTATTGGTAGTTTAAGAAAACTTTTTATGGTTTTCTATTTCGTATTTTTTGTCTTTTATTATTTTTCACTTGTCAAATTTTATATTTTATGTTTTGTATATAATTTTTTATGGTTTTTGCTCGGTATTTTTTATGTTTTACGAATTGTGACGTGGAATTGTTTAAATCAAATTTCTTATGATGCATTATTCCAAACCAACCCGTTTGTTTTAACACATCAACATGAGGTTAACCAGTGGCACTTTAAAAAAATTCTAAAAAAGTGTTGCTGGAAACTGAAGGTTAGCGATTGTCTGATGTGTGTCGTGTTTCTCATTATACTTCTATGGCTGCTACTCTATACTTACAGTTATTTTTATATATATTTTCTTGAGTACCAGCTGCATAGCTCCTTTTATGACCACTTTGGCGATGTTCCCTCGTTCACATGATACCATTCAACTCTTTCTTTTTCAGTATCCCTTGAAATATTTTGGTCACATTAGGATAGCCATTTAACTTTGGTGACAAACACAAACTCTTCTTTTGTTAGGTATTATAAAAGATTTGATAATTTATTTTCAAAGACTCTTGTGTTGTTATTAACCTTGAGCACCAAGTTTTGTTCTTTAAAGTATGGTGAGAGACCAAATAAGAAGCCAAACAATATATCTTTGAAGCAACGATATCCGTAATTACTGTCTTTACGTAATTTTGAGCAAACAACATTAACCATCTATGTAACTTACCATTTTTTTTTGGTTCAAATACAAGTTCGAAATACGTTTTTTCGTTGTAGATTGGACTTGATAACAAGTGACGAGAAAGATATTTGATATAAAAAGTAAAAGAGATTTATATAGTAGGGTACTCGCGCATTGCAGCGTCGAGTACTCTGTTATTAAAATTATAGCAAACAATATTTTTTGATAATACGTTTTTCGTAACCATAACTTTATAGAAAACAACAATTTTAGTTTCTAATAACTTGAAACAATAACAAATTATATTATGTTAAAATTTTAGTAAAGAACATAGACGTGACATTTTTTTCTTCTACTTTCTGGTAGATTGTAATAATGTTTATTTCATGAATGTTTTAGTGTGTTTGGGTAGAGTATTTGACATTTATTCTAATAATTGACTTATACCATGGTTAATTGTATTGTTTAATATTTAAGTTTGCAATGTCTTAAGGGCGCGTTTGGTATCCGCCTTTTCTGCTGTTTGGAATGGATCGAGTTGAAAAACAATTGTTTGGTAGGAAAAATGGATTTGATATTTACATGTCACGTCCTTAAATTTGGTATTTCCTCATAGATATCTAAAATGGGGGGTTTGCTAATGAAAAACATGAATGGGCTTGGACGTATGTGATATCACTTTTGTCTTTTAGTTAGCTTTATTATTTTTAGGGTAAATTGCAAAAATGGTCACTAACGTATCACGAAATTGCAAAGTTAGGACCGAGTCATAAAGGCATGAAAATTTGCCAATAACGTTTCGTAAAAATGCAAAATAGCCACCGAGAGTGTTTTTCCGTTACTTTCCTCGTTAAGTGCCAAGTCATCGAGGGTAGTATTGTCGTTTTACGGTTCCCGCCTAAACCAATATTACACCCACCGATTAACTCAAAAGCCTTGTAGCCCGATTGCTGAAAGTCAATTGCAATTTTTGCCCTAAAGTTTTCGAAAACGATTTCCGATCGACTAAAAAGTGAGGAAAATGGCTCTGATTTTCGGGAGACACCGCGAACGATCATCCCCGATCCGTAATCTTCAGCAACTATACGGTATGTTTTGGGCATTGTTATTTGTATCGATTTTTTTTAGCTACAGTGATATGCAAACCTAATTCAACCATACGAATAGGCGATTGATTATGCATTAAAATAATTTTTCATGTTGTTAGTGTGTGCGTTGATGTTTATTGTTTCTACACAGAAAGCAACCAGAACTATTTCACTCTAAAAATCATCGACAGCGGAAAATTTACGTCACCACCAGGAAGGGTATATGTTGATCCAGTTGTTGCGTGGTATGATTGTGTTGATTATGACCTGTTTAACTTTTATGCTTTTGAATTGTTGGTAGATGACATAGGTGTCAAAGGCGGGGTTTCAAGGTGTCAGTATAGGATACCAGGTGAGCCATTGGATGTTGGGTTGTACCCGTTGGAGTGTGATGAGGATGTTATGAAACTGTTGGATTTGGTTCCAGCACATAGAGAGATTGAGGATTTTGTTGAGGCGAAGCGATTTAAAGCCAAAAAGAACCAGAAAATCAAGGGATGAAGTACCAGAGGTGCCTTCAAATGATGGTACCATTGGTCCAGAACAAGCTGAGCCTTCAACTGATGGTACCACTGATCAATCACCTGTGAATATGGTTGCTAGTCCAGAACAAGCTGAGGATCAATCCCAAATAATTGATGAAATGCATGAGGAGCCGTCAACTACCAATGTAAGTCAGGTTGATGGTTCAGAGCAAGCTGAGCAACAACCAGAATTTACAGATGAAGACTTGTTCCAGTTTGCCCAACCTCAAGATAATGTTGGTGTGGAAGACGACTTGATTACGGGCATGGTCGAAGAACTTCAGGGTGAGGATGTGGTTTTAGAGATTAACAATGTTGATTTTGAAGAGGTTGTTCCAAGGGATGATGTGGGCACCTCCACACAACAGGATAATGAGGAAGAAGATGTTGTGGATGTGTCTGAGTTTGAAGAGGATGATGTTAGATCCCCCAGTGAGCCACCAGTGGACATGGGTGGTTTTAAGTTTGATATTGATCCCCACTTTTGATAATTTATCAAAATTAGTTGATCAGTGTATGGAAGATGATAAGGATCATGATGCTGGCTATAATTTTGATGAGTTTCATAGTGATGAAGAAGGCAATTGTAACAGATTAGTCAACCTACGCAAGAAAAAGGTTGAATGAAATCAGGAGGGAGTACGAGGGTAGGCTGAATGTAAAGAAGGCAGAGTTTTTTTGCATCAGAAACATTTTCGAGACCCAAGGATATCAAACAAAAGCTGAGAACGTATGCGTTGGAGTCTCGAAGAGATATCAGGATTGAAAAATGTGACAAAGAAAAGGTTAGAGCGATTTGTAAAGGGATTGTCGTGGGTTATGGCAGAAATGACACTGGAAGTTGTCAACCATCGAGTTCTTGTTCACAGTCAAAGGGCAAGTTTGCAAGTTCCAAAACCAACAAAATTAAGGCCAAGCCCATGTGCCCATGGTCCCTACATGTGTCAAAAATGGGTGATGAACGTAGTTGGAGTTTGAAAACATTAAAGATGAATATAAATGCCTCCAAACAAGAAAAATTAAATTGTTGACTGCACGATTCCTTTCATCCGAGGTTGCTAAAATTCTTCTTAGGGACCACGAAATCCCAACATCTACAATAGCAATGGAAATAAATACAAACTTGCAGATCGATGTCCCTACGACAAAGATATCCAGAGCAAGGGATTTTGCAATGAAATGAATTACGGGTGACCCTGAAGAACAGTATGCCAGTCTTAGGGATTACGCTTTGGAATTGAAAAATAAAAAAAAGGATACAACTGTGAAGATTCAAGTTGAAGCAAACCCTGATTCAAGTGATGCTGCAAGGGTTTTCAGACGGATCTATGTTTGTCTGGGTGCCTTGAAAAAAGGTTACAAAGCATGAAGAAGGGAAATACTAGGTTTGGATGGGGCTTTTATCAAAGGACAATATAGTGGTCAATTCTTAATTGCTGTTGGTGTCGATAGCAATAACGGCCTCTATCCACTTGCCTACGCAGTAGTTGAAGCTGAGTCCAAGAGTTCATGGTTATGGTTCTTTAGCAATCTTGGAGATGATCTTGATTTGCATCCCAATTCAAACTACACATTTATCTGAGACAGACAAAAGGTACAAACATGGTGTAGATTCAATTAAGTTATATGCAACCCAATTCAATTCTCATTCATATAGTAATTTTTGTATAATTCGATAGGGGATATTACCAGCCATTGCAGAAATGTTTCTTGCTGCTGAACACCGATTTTGTGTGCGACACATATATGACAACATGAAACAGTTATTCAAGGGAGAGAATATCAAGAAACTTCTATGGAGGTGTGCTAAAGCATCAACAGTCCCTGAGTATTCCATGTAAGCATGTTGTTGCAGTTATCAACGACATGGCTAAACACAACAAGGGGTCAATTAACAACCAGGTTGCGATCCCAGAGGATTATGTGTCCCAATGTTATTGATTAATCACATGGAAGGAGATGTATCAGTACAAGATTAAAGGAATTGCAGGCCCAGGCTTTTGGCCTAAATGCAATATTCCTAGCAACTTAAAGCCACCTCACCACCATGTTCCAATTGGAAGACCACAAAAGAAGAGAAGAGTGTCAACGGATGAGATTGCTGAATAGATTATGAAAAAATCAATGGTGAAAAATGGGAAGCTGTCAAAGAGGGGCAAGACAGTCAAATGTGGTGCATGTGGTGGGCAGGGTCACAATAAGAGGGCTTGTACTGGTCGAAGAGACACCCAAAAGAGAACAAAAAAAGGAAGGAGTACCATATGATGTACTAGAAAGACCGAATCAGCCAGTGGGATCTTCTACAACAGAGGTGAGAGAAGGGCCAAGCCAGCCAGTTGGAACACAAGCAAGTGAGGTAGCAGCAGGGCCAAGTCAGCCATTTGGAACACAAGCAAGTGAGGTATCATAATCAACAAGGAATGGTGGAGGTCAAAGCAAGAAGTGGGTGAAGAGAAAAAGCAAGGTTTCCAAGTGAGTCACCACCATTGTGATGGTGCAATAAACTTATTTGGTTATTTGTTTGTGTGTTTTAACACAATGAGTGTATGGATTATGTAACTGAGTTTCTGTCTTCTAGACAATAATTTGTACTTGGTTTGTTTTTAGACTTTGATTAATTAGGAATGGTATTTTTTTTCATTTGGGTTTACAATCATCATTTGCTGCATAATGCTCTGCAGAATTATAAGACTTTGTGGTTTAACATCATCATATAATTAGGAATGGTATTTGTTTTCATTTGGGTTTACAATCATCATTTACTGCATAATGCTCTGCATAATTCTAAGACTTTGTTTTGACTTTAGTGAGTCAAAGTTGATAAGGAACCAGAAACCAAGTTTGCTGCATAGTGATTCTGCAAGTAAAATGAACATTATTGACTACGTTGGTCTTATTATAATAACAACAAGCAACTACGATGATCCCACTATAATGCCAAAATCAAACACTTTTTATTAACATGATACGGTCAATACAAACCAGGGATGACCTTAAACCATGTGATAATCCAACCCAGAAAGATATAAATACACCTACATACCAACCTAAACCAACTTAAAGATAATGAAAAAAAAGATCCAACTTAAAAGCAACAACTTGTTGAGCCTCTTCAACTGCTGATCCTTCTCCCTCATCAACCTCAAACTGCTCCTCCAACTCTTCTTGAAGCTCATTCCTCGCCCTCAACATGCCAGGAATCACAGCGACTGCTCGGAAACACATTGGAGGATCCGTCCATCCAATAAACCCACATGAAGGACAACAGTAGAATCGTCGTCCTGGGTTCCTGTTTGTCCAGCTTGTTTTGATTGTTGCTTGTTTCCCACAGTCAAAAATCAAGACCATATCTTTACCGAATGTTGGAAAGTGTGAAAGAATGTGATGAAACGGTCATATTTTATTACTAGAAAGTGTGTAAAAAGTGAAACTTTCGATTACAAATTTAGTCCTTCAATCTACAGTGTAATTACACGTATACTTAGTACCCGGGAAACCATGAAATGACAATACTACCCTCGATGACTTGGCACTTAACGAGGAAAGTAACGGAAAAACACTCGGTGGCTATTTTGCATTTTTACGAAACGTTAGTGGCAAATTTGCATGCACTTATGACTCGGTCCCATTTTTGCAATTTCGTGATACGTTAGTGACCATTTTTGCAATTTACCCTTAATTTTATTGATTTTTAATCATATCTAACGGGCTACTTTTTTACAATAAAAGATATTTTTAATTTTAAAATAATAATAAATTTGTGTACCAGTTTTTATTTTTAATTACAAAACAAATATTATATTACACCACTAATATTTACTTACACTCAGGTTGTATACCACACGTCCACTTCCCATTCAAATATACCCATTTCTACACTAATCATACACATTAGGATTTTGACGTTATGCATACATCTCAACAATGCATGTACATATATGATAGTATAGCCGATTTTGCACACACGGGAAATTTACATCTCGACCATAAAACAAAGTTGCATAGTTATTGGATATAAAACTGTAAGACGAGCGTGGGCCGTCAAAAATATATACAACTAATGTTCGTGCATCACTCAGGGTTTTTAGCCACTTGAAAAACATGATCTATGATACGTGGGGATCGCACCAGGCTTTACCTCTCGAGGGATCTCGAGAAGCTTACAACTCCCACCAGGCAGTGTACCTGATCGATGTAGTATAGTATAATGACAAGTACCGGGGGATTGATCGTTCAGCTAGGAATAGTGTCGCTAGGATTAGAAAACCTAAAGACTAGGTCTAGAGATGAGGGATGAGTCTTTTTGTATTTTTATATTTTTATGAAAGCAAGTAAAACTCTCGGGTTTGAAGGAGTTTGGCGAAATTAGTTGCTAGTCAACTAACCCAATACTAAAGATGCAATCAAAATAAAATACTAAAAATGAAAATAAACTAAATTAAACTAGAGTTGTGAGCAATATGTAGGAGAATTGTGTTTACTTAGATTTCACTACTCCCTAGATATCTTTTACACGTTAATTCCTTGTTATAGTTGCGTGGATGACGGATTGTATTCCTTAATACCATTCATGGGGTGGCGTACTTACTTCCCTAATCCTATGAGCGCCTACTTCACTCCTATGTCGAGCCGGCTAAGAAGCTCCTAACATGGGATCACTAGAATTTGCTCATGCATTAAATACAACCAATAAAACCTAGTACACATCGGTTCATGTTTCCTAAGACGTTCAAGCATGTTACACAATGGAGATCTGCCAGTTTTCTTAAGCCTAACATTGAAATCATTCATCCAATACAACCATAAACAAGTAATTGATGAGGCGAAAAATGATCCGTTTTTAGGGGGTCATTTAAGCCCGAATCCGACTTTATTTGATCAAATATTGCCCTAAATCGTTCCTTTTGTGATTTTAGGTGTTTGGAGAGTGAATTCTGGAAAAGAAGCTATTTTGGACGTTTTTGGAGCATAAAGTGAAGAAAATGGCAAAGTACCAAAAATCCAAGGTGACGGCGTCAAGACCAAAAGCTTGACGGCGTCAGACATGAAGAATTAAATATCGAAGGTGGTGACGGCGTCAGACGTACTGGTGACGGCATCAAAGTGGCCAAGAATAATTTACCGTGGGTGGTGACGGCGTCACATAGGCCGTCATAGGTGGATCAAGGCCGTCCGAGGAAGTTTATGGCGGCGAGGTGACGGCGTCAGAATTAACTCTTGACGCCGTCAGACTGTTTTTCCTATATATAGTTTTCTAGTTTTTTCATTAAAAAAGAGAGAAGTTTTGGTGAAACCCTAAAGACGATTTTGGTGCCTCTTTCACAGGTTTTTCAAGGGTTCCAAACCCTTGAGACCTTGCATTGTAATTGAGATAAGTGTACTTTCAATTCAATCAATATGTCTATGTGTTGGTTGTTTATCTCTTGTTCTTGTCTCAATTCTACTATGCTAGGCTAGATCTCTCTTGTGTTTGCTTAGATCTAATGAAACCTAGATGTTGATTATGTGTTGATTACTTATCTATTCTTGTTTTGAATGAATGATTTATATGTTAGGCTTAAGAAAACTGGCAGATCTCCAAATGGTAACATGCTTGAACGTCTTAAGAAACATGAACCGAGGCGTACTAGGTCTTTATTGGTTGTATTTAATGCATGAGCCACTGTTTACAATCCCTATAGTTGTGTTGGGTCATGGTGTAGGAGGAGATAAGAGCTCATAGAGTTGGGGAGTTATGTATGCCACCCCACGAATGGTATTAAGGAATACAATCCGTCATTCATACAAGTGTAACAAGTAATTAACATGTAAAAGATATCTAGGGAGTAGTGAAGTCTAAGTAAACACAATTTCTCCAATTACTGCTCACAACCTTAGTTTAAATTAGTTTAATTTCATTTTTATTATTTTATTTTGATTGCATCTTAGCTTTGGGTTAGTTGAATAGCAACTAATTCCGCCCACTCTCCCAAAACCCGAGATTTTAATTGCTTTCATAAAATATAAAAATACAAAAATAATCATCCCTCACCTCTAGAACTATTAATTAGGTTTTCTAATCCTAGCGACACTATTCCTAAGCTGAACGATCAATCCCCCGGTACTTGTCACTACACTATACTACAACGATCAGGTACACTGCCTGGTGGGGGTTGTAAGCTTCTCGAGATCCCTCGAGAGGTAAAGCAAGGTGCGATTCCCACGCATCAAGTTTTTGGCGCCGCAGCCCGGGGAATAGTTATTATCTAGGTTAGGATTTCTTTTTATTAGGTCTACTTGCTAGATTCCTTTCTAGTAAGATTTTTATTTTTATTTTTAGGTCTTCTTTAGTCTATCTCATTTCTTTGTGCCTTTGTTAGTAAATTAACCCCATTGACTATTCCGTTGACCATTATGGAAAACGCGAATCCACCCCTTTCCCCTGGAGAAGTGGCTGTGTTACGTGAACAGATTGAGAGTGAGATTAGAGAGCTTAGAGAGCTTAATAGGTTGGTTAAGATTGAACTCGAACATACATTTAGTGACCTAGCAACCGCCTTGTATTCAAATAAGGACCTATGGCCTAATGACTTTGTGAATATTGTTGAGAGACTAGAAGAGGAGGAAATGGATCCGAGGCTTAACGACTACTTTAATCTATACCCCACTAAGGAGGAGATTGCATACTATAATAATCTTATTGATAACCCGTGATCTCCTTTCACCATAATTGAACCTAAGATCAAGAGAGGCGATCCTAAGAGTGCTAAGATACCATGTATGATTGGATATAAGCACATTAGCAATGCTTACATTGACTTTAAATCTCCAATCAACATTATGTCCTCAACGGTTTATAATGATATAGTGAACACAAGACTTGAACCTAGAAGGGATCCCAAGTACCCCGGTGGAGTTTGTAACTTTGTCGGGAGAGTTAAAGGTTTACGTGTCTTTGTTGGTAATTTCACTTTTGTCACCGACTTTATGATTGTGGAGGATCTTGCTAATGTTATTGATTGTCGATTTTCCAATGTTGTGTTTGGCCAACCATTTGTTGAGGAGTCTAAGTTAGAATATGATGAGGTAGAAGGCACGATTCGATTTGCAAGTAACACCGATAGTATCACCTATAGGATGCCCAATAGGATGAAAGAATTTCGCTTTATATCTCGTTTGGATAAGGACAACGTTGGTGCTTTTGAGGATATTGATGAGAAGGATAAGAAAAAGGGCATGGACTATGTATGGGAAAAAAGGAGTCTTTACTACAAGGATTGCTTGGCCCTTGGACCAAGGTATAAAGTCGATGAAGAATTTGCCCAAATGATTATGGGGGCGATTGAGAAAAAGGTGATTGGTTTCTACAAGGAATATCTACAATCGGAGAGTGAAACCAATGATGAGATCACGTAGTAACCCACGACTTTGAGTCTAGCTACAAGACTCGTAAATAAAGAAAAGCGCTTCTTGGGAGGCAACCCATGTTTTGTGTGATTTTTATTTGTTTGATTATTATTTGCTTCCGTATGCATGTTTTATTTTTATTGTTGGTTGATCATGTTTCTCTACTAAAAAGTGGAAATACTTTATTATGTTGTTTAGCCTAGTCTTAACTTCAACCTAGAGGTATTTTTGCAAAAGATAAGTGTAAGGGGAAACCCCAAATATGTTTTTAAGAAACAAACCGATCATGATTCTCCACAATATTTAATGAACATGTATATTCGTATTTGTTAGAGTCAAATGCTTGTATTGAGTCATAATGAAGTTTTGCAGGATTTTCCAGGAAGTAGGACAAAGTTTTTCCAGAAATTTTCCGGAAACTTAACATAAGAATTTCTGCAGGTCCATTCTGACGGCGTCAGGGTTTGCTCTTGACGGCGTCAGGAGTTAAAATCTGGAAATTTTACCGGTTTTGTTTTTCTAACGGAGTCTTATGGTTTTTGTGAATTATTAAGTTTTATAATCTCCAGGAAATCTGCAAACTTCATTCCACAAGCATTATATCTTACTTTGTTTTCTAGGATTTAGTAACTTATATAGGATGCCGCCGATTTTACGCGAGGTTGCCTTGTCTACTTTTGTCAGGATTTACAGGTTATTTGTGACAAGAAGATGATTTATATTCTGGAAGGGAAGCTTTGATTGTTCGTTTTCTTGGAAGAAGATTTAACCTGGTCAACTAAAATCCATACCGAGCGAATCAGGGGAGTATTTGATTTCATTCTCTTTACTTTTTAACTTTTACATTCTTTACTTGAACATTGGGGACAATGTTCATCTTAAGTGTAAGGGGAGGGTAAAAAGATGATACCTTACATATGCACTTTCGCTTGAGTTTGTTTTGTTTGATAGTAGATGAGTAATAAAACTACGAGAAATACTTGTTAGTGTAATTTTAGCGCCAAATTTAAAATTTTTTACAACATTTAGGAGTGAAACTTTAGCCATAGCAAGCGTCTTATGGATAGGAGGTTGTATGACTAGCACATAACCGTATATTCAGAAAAAATTTTCCACCCAAAAATGTGAGGTTCGCCTTTAGATTTGATAGGAAAAGCATTCATTATTAGTGCTTATGAGTGTACCGGTAGCATTTAGATTCTAGAACTTGCGTTAGTGATGCATCCCGAGACCGCTAGTGAGACTACATTCGTGTAGTAGGATTTACTACATGATAAGAGGCATTAGGATCACCCTTGTGTTAAACCCGTATTATAATTACTTGACCATTTAAGTCATATTACTTGGCTAGTTAAGTCAACTAATTTTTCCCACACCCTTAGCGTTGTACTCATTTTTAGTACACGATACCCCTAGTACACCCCTCCGAGCCTATCTTTTCGTTTCTAACTTTAAGCATTTTACTTAAAGGAAGAATTTGTTACACCCCACTTAAATGTACAACCAAATCGCCTTAGCCTTCCGTGTATGCGCTCATTTTTAGTGCATTATTGTTATTTGTTAAACCCTAAGTTAACTTTCTAATTGATTACATGGTTGCTAAGTCGAGTCATATCCTTGTACATATTGTTTTGGGACTATTGGGACTCATGGGTAAGTACTTATTTTATGGAGTAATGGGGAAGAACATAATATTATTACCCCCATATGTACGTTAATCTTAAAAGTACTCCAAGTGTTTTGATTTTCTTAATTCGAGTCATTAGAATAGTTAATTGTAAAGTATGTAAAGATTCAAGTGTAAGGGGAATTCTCATCCCCTATGATGTATTATTTCGGATGGTAGTGTAAGAGTGTATGCAAAAAAAAAAAAAAAAAAAAAAAAAAAAAATCGAAAAAATCAAGAAAAAGAAAAAAAAATAGAAAAGAAAAAAAAAAGAGAAAAAAAACATACGGACTACCATCCCGTTTTTATTCTATGTTTATTTTATATTTTTGTTATTTTTCATTTATTAGCTTAAGTCGAGTCTAGTCTTGGCTTAGCAACGCCATCTTGTACATGTAATTAACTAAGATTGTTAACTCGCCACCAGTAAAACTTCCTTTATCCAACCAAACCGTGTAATTCATATCCCTATACCTAACGTTACAACCCTTTAAAAAGACCTCTTTGATAGTTTATCCTAGGTGCTTACGCCATGTGGTGGAGGTTTGATCCTTTCCCAAGCCTATGGTAATCTATTTTGCTATGACAGGTAGTGAGAGATATCTTCCATTTCCATAATGTTATATTACTTTATTACACCCGAGAGATGTGAGTATCTAAACACTATTTGTGAGGTGCTTGTGTATGACCTCCGTGCTTGTCTATTGGTCTTTAGTGGAACGATTATTTGTTGTAATTACTTTTATATTAGTGTTAAATGACCCCTAACTTGTCTTTTGAGTAGAATAAAAGCTCATTTGCTTGAGGACAAGCAAATCTCAAGTGTAAGGGTATATGATGAGGCGAAAAATGATCCGTTTTTAGGGGGTCATTTAAGCCCGAATCCGACTTTATTTGATCAAATATTGCCCTAAATCGTTCCTTTTGTGATTTTAGGTGTTTGGAGAGTGAATTCTGGAAAAGAAACTATTTTGGACGTTTTTGGAGCATAAAGTGAAGAAAACGGCAAAGTACCAAAAATCCAAGCTGAAAATACAAGGTGACGGCGTCAAGACCAAAAGCTTGACGGCGTCAGACATGAAGAATTAAATATCGAAGGTGGTGACGGCGTCAAAGTGGCCAAGAATAATTTACCGTGGGTGGTGACGGCGTCACATAGGCCGTCATAGGTGGATCAAGGCCGTCCGAGGAAGTTTATGGCGGCGAGGTGACGGCGTTAGAATTAACTCTTGACGCCGTCAGACTGTTTTTCCTATATATAGTTTTCTAGTTTTTTCATTAAAAAAGAGAGAAGTTTTGGTGAAACCCTAAAGACGATTTTGGTGCCTCTTTCACAGGTTTTTCAAGGGTTCCAAACCCTTGAGACCTTGCATTGTAATTGAGATAAGTGTACTTTCAATTCAATCAATATGTCTATGTGTTGGTTGTTTATCTCTTGTTCTTGTCTCAATTCTACTATGCTAGGCTAGATCTCTCTTGTGTTTGCTTAGATCTAATGAAACCTAGATGTTGATTATGTGTTGATTACTTGTCTATTCTTGTTTTGAATGAATGATTTATATGTTAGGCTTAAGAAAACTGGCAGATCTCCAAATGGTAACATGCTTGAACGTCTTAAGAAACATGAACCGAGGCGTACTAGGTCTTTATTGGTTGTATTTAATGCATGAGCCACTGTTTACAATCCCTATAGTTGTGCTGGGTCATGGTGTAGGAGGAGATAAGAGCTCATAGAGTTGGGGAGTTATGTATGCCACCCCACGAATGGTATTAAGGAATACAATCCGTCATTCATACAAGTGTAACAAGTAATTAACATGTAAAAGATATCTAGGGAGTAGTGAAGTCTAAGTAAACACAATTTCTCCAATTACTGCTCACAACCTTAGTTTAAATTAGTTTAATTTCATTTTTATTATTTTATTTTGATTGCATCTTAGCTTTGGGTTAGTTGAATAGCAACTAATTCCGCCCACTCTTCCAAAACCCGAGATTTTAATTGCTTTCATAAAATATAAAAATACAAAAATAGTCATCCCTCACCTCTAGAACTATTAATTAGGTTTTCTAATCCTAGCGACACTATTCCTAAGCTGAACGATCAATCCCCCGATACTTGTCACTATACTATACTACAACGATCAGGTACACTGCCTGGTGGGGGTTGTAAGCTTCTCGAGATCCCTCGAGAGGTAAAGCAAGGTGCGATTCCCACGCATCAGTAATCAACACATAATTAACATCTAGGTTTCATTACATCTAAGCAAACACAAGATAGATCTAGCCTAGCATGTTGAAATCAAGACAAGCATAAGATATATTCAAACAACACATAGTCATATTGATTGAATTGAAAGAAGACTTATCTCAATTGAACATCAAAGGATTCAAGGGGTGAAAACCCTTGAAAACACTGTAAAATATGACATAGGGTTTACAAAGTTCGGCCCTAGTTTTCTCCACACAAGTTCCTCTTTTTATTAATGAAAAATAGAAAACTATATATAGATTTGATAGGTGACGGCGTCAAGAACAAAAGTCTGACGCCGTCATCTCACCGCCAAATAGTTTCTCGAACTGCCTAGATCTGGGTCTGACGCCGTCATGTATTCACCTTATGCAGGCCGTCACCAAAAATTGTCTTGACGCCCTTGTTGTGACGCCGTCAGGTTTTCACTTGGTCATCATGGTTTTTACTCTTGACACCGTCATGATCTTCCTCTTGACGCCGTCAGGTACTGTTCTCAGCATGGAAAATTAAGTCTTTGCTGTTTTCTTCACTTTTATGCTCTAAAAACGTCCAAATTGCTTCCTTTTCCAGAATTCACTCCCAAAGTACCTAAAATCACAAAAAGAACGATTTAGGGCAATATTTGATCAAATAAATCCAATTCTGGGCTTAAATGACCCCCTAAAAGTGGTTCATTTTTCGCCTCATCAATCTACACATGAGTACATGACACATAAAAAGTTCCATCATTCCAACTCCTTTCTGCACAAGACTCCCACGCTTTACCAACACGTATTGACAGTAATGAATTGAGAGAATACACATTTCATACACAGAACAATTAGGAAATGATTCTCATTGATTGATTGAAACTGAGATACAAAGAGTGTTTATATACAGTGTTTAACTAACTAACATGTATTATGAAATATTTACAAATCCAGTCCCTATACTATTGATGGTATTGCCTTCTCAGCCTTTCTCTCTTTTACACTCCCTCTCAAGTTATGAGTTGGAGGAAATTGAAACTCCCAACTTGGATAGAAGCTTTGAATGTTGATCAACTGGAAAAACCTTAGTAAACACATCTGCAAGCTGATCTTTAGTTGAAATATAGGAAGGCAGAACTTGACCATTTTTGAGTGGATCTCTAACATAGTGGCAATCAATCTCTATGTGTTTTGTTCTAGCATGAAACACTGGATTTGCAGCAATGTAGAGAGCAACTTGGTTATCACATTTGAGGTCAACAGGTCCAAAATCTTTGAGTCCCAAATCTTTCAGCAAAGACACTAACCAAGTAACTTCACAACATGTTAATGCCATAGCTCTGTACTCAGCCTCTGCAGATGACCTTTAAACCACATTCTACTTCTTTGATTTCCATGAAACTGGTGATTGACCAAGTAAAATGCAATATCCAATAGTAGATCTTTTGTGATAGGACAACTTGCCCAGTCACTATCACAATAAGCAGTTAAGTGGCCTGCAGACTCATTAGCTAGCAGGATACCTTGGCCTGGTGCATTTAACAAGTACCTCAACAAATGTTTTACTGCCTGCATATGAACAGAGGTGGGATTTTGCATGAACTGACTAAGAAGTTGCACTGTGTAGCATATATCAGGCCTAGTTATTGTAAGGTAGATAAGCTTTCCAATGTATCTTCTATATACTTCTGGATCAGGAAGAGGAGTACCAACATCTGCCTGCAGTTTGACATGAGAATCCATAGGAAGCTTATATGGTCTTAAATTAGTAACACCAGCTTTTGAAAGTAAGTCCACAATATATTTCTTTTGAGAAATGAAGATGCCTTGATCACTTCTACACACTTCCAGTCCAAGAAACTAATTCAATTCTCCCAAGAAACTAGTTCAATTCTCCCAAGTCCTTCATATGAAAATGAGTACTCAGCTGAGATTTCAGAACTTGTATCTCAGTTTGACTAGAACCAGTAATCAACAAGTCATCCACATAAACAAGTACTGCGGTGAGAGAAACATTATCTGATTTTGTGAACAATGAATAGTCAGCCTTTGATTGAGTGTATCCAAAAGACAATAATGTACTAGACAACTTTGTAAACCACTGTCTTGGAGCCTGTTTCAATCCATACAGAGATTTCTTAAGTTTACACACAAGGTTGGAAGGTCCAGAAGTAATACCTTGCACATTCTCCCCCTGACCAACATATCCTTATGGCATTTGCATATATACCTCTTCAAACAAGTCACCATGTAGAAAGCATTAGAAACATCCATTTGTGCAGTTGTCCACCCTTTCATTGCTGCAACTGCCAACAAAGCTCTTACTGTCACCATTTTAGCCACTGGTGCAAAAGTTTCATCAAAATCTACACCCTTTCTTTGCCTGTTGCCATTAATCACCAATCTAGCCTTCCTTTTGTCAAGTGATCCATCAGCATTAAGTTTTGTTTTAAAGATCCAGTGGAAAGCAATTGCTTTCTTGTCTTTAGGTAATACAGTCACTTCCCAAGTTCCATTTTCTTCTAGAGCTCTTAGTTCAACATTCATTGCTTTGCACCAAACTTGTTCTTTAATAGCCTCTTTGAAAGAAGTTGGAGTAGTTTGAGCAAGCAAAGCACATAAGAAAGCATGAAACTGAGTCTTTAGGGTTGTCACAGAAACTTGATTAGCCCTTGGTTGATGTGGTTCAACAAAATCTTTCATCCAACTGGGTTGTACAGGAACCGTTGAAGATCTTCTAACAACTTCAGGTTATACAGGAGTGTGTAAAATAGGAACTGGTTCAGTAACTACTTCAGGTGATGATTCACTTACTACTTCAGGTGATGATGCACTATTGATAGGTGGTTCAGGTACATGTGTTTGAGATGATTCAGTTGTAGGATGAGTAGTAGACACAAAATCATCATACCACACAGGTGAAGACATACGTACAGGTATTGGTTGCAACACTTGAGTCATGCTAGCTTTTGAATAAGGAAATATATGCTCATAAAATACCACATCTCTGGATACAAATCTACTATGAGTTAACAAATTTAGCAATTTGTACCCCTTTTGATGTTGTGGATATCCTAGAAACACACAAGGAATACCTCTAGCCTCAAATTTGTCAGAAACTCTTGATGGATTACTATCAATTACTAAGCAGCCAAACACCCTTAAATGTTCATAAGATGGTTTAGTACCCATAAGAACTTCAAATGGTGTTTTGAACTTAAGCACAGTAGTAGGAAATCTATTGATTAGATAAGTAGCAGTGATTACACAATCTCCCCAATAGCTTACAGGAAGATGAGCATGCATTCTCAAAGCTCTAGCTATCTCCAAAATATTCCTATGCTTCCTTTCAACTCTTCCATTTTGTTGTGGCCTGTCCACACATGATGTTTGATGTTCAATTCCTAGTGATTGCATAAAAGGACCAATTGAACCCTTAAGAAATTCCAATGCATTATCTGATATCACTACTTTAATGTCTCTTCCAAACTGAGTTTTGACAAATACTACAAATGACTTAAACACTGAGAATGCATATGATTTCTTAACTAACAAATAAGTCTAAAGGGCTCTGCTACAGTCATCAACTATAGTCAAAAAGTACTTATGTTGACCTATAGTTGGGACTTTATAAGGACCCAGATATCAATGTACAATAACTCAAAAGGCACTTTAGCATGAGACTCACTAACTGAATATGGTAATTTTGCAAACTTTGCCATGGGACAAGTTAACCAGGATTCATTAGTATGCAAAACACTATCAGGCACATTAGAGATATGATTAAGTGTGGAATTTGAAACATCACCAAGTCTATGATGCCACAAACTATAGTTATTGTTGAACACACTGAAATCAAAATCATTTGGAACAAAGCAATTTGAAAAGAAAGAATATAGACTACAATCTTCAAGTGCTGAGACCACCATGGATGAAAGCTGAGCATGAATTTGATCCAAAGGAAAATTGAGCAGATGATAAAGGCCTGCCTTCTTCTTACCCAAGTCCAATACCTTCCTGGTTTTGACATCCTGAATGACACAGAACTGTTCATAAAATGTGACAAAGCATTGAGAATCCTTTGTTAGTTTTGAGAATGAAAAAAGTCTGAATTTGAAAGAGGGAAAAATTAGGACATCTTTGAGTTCAATTTTGTTCTGTAAAATAGCTTGTCCAACTTTTGAAATTACTGAGGTGTGACCATTATGTAGATTAATCAGCTGTTTGGTTTTAAGACATTGGACATCAAGCAATTCATGATCATCTGGTGACATATGGTCACTAGCACCTGTATCTATGATCCAACCTTCAATAACTCCATTCACACGTGAAAAACAATAAACAGTACCTTCCCCAAAGGGATGCTCCATTTGGCCTGCATTTTCATCATTTGCTTGATTGAACTGAGGAATGCTCTTCATCAACTGCTCAAACTGATTGGAAGTAAACACCACATGTCCTTCATTTTCAACCAATGCTGTAGTTTTCCTAACATTAGAAGAACCATTTTTCTGAACTGCTTTGCCTTTTTGATTCTGCTTGTATTTGTAATTCCAAGTAGGATATCCAACTTTCTCCCAACACTTATCTAGTGGATGCCATTTGAAACCACAGATGGTACACTTATCTTTGATATCTCCTTTGCTACACAAGGCTGTTGATTCCACACCCAACTGTCCTGATCCAAACACCCCCCCCCCTTTGAGACTCTTCTTGTCGAAGCAAAGCACAAGCAGTCTCCACACTAGGCAATGGTGAATTCAACAGTAATTAACTTCTTTGGTGTGAAAAATGATCATCCAACCCATTGAGAAACTGAAATAACCTCTGCTCCTCTTTTTTAGTGTTCAAAGCATTCAAGAAAACCACAATTTCAGGAGTAATATTCACAATTCTTGGCAATTCATTCATTAAATCCAATTCTTGCCAAATACATTTCATACTGGTGAAATACTCACTCACATACCTTCCTGATTGCACTGTTTCATAAGTCTCTCTATTCAACTTGTACTTATGAGATCCATTACTCAAAGCAAATCTTGTTTCTAATTGAATCCTAACTTTCTTTTTGTAGATCCAGCAATTTCAATTGACCTTCTCCAAGAACGATAGTTTTGTGCTCCTAACAACTTTTCATTCACAACCAGTGTACCAGGACCATCAGAAGGATGCAAAAACAGAGGATTTTGAAACAAGAGTAACTGATTGTTATGAACAGATGTAGCATTAGAAGATGATGCCATTATAACTAGCGGAAGCTTCACAACAAACTTAAAGAACCGTTAACACAAACAACCACACACCTATCAATTCACAAATTCAATTTTCAACAAGAAAATTAAATTGAATCAATTAGAAGGTAAACTGAAGAAATTTGATGATTATTGGTGAAAGAATGATGAAATAAGGATAAGAAATGAAGATGATCGGAAACTGTTAGTTACGGTGGTCGAAAAATCCAGTTATGACAGTTTATGGTGGTCGGAGAATTCAGTTACGGTGGTTTAACAGTTGTAAGGAATCAAGAACTCATTACTGGGCTCTGATACCATGTTGACAGTAATGAATTGAGAGAATACACATTTCACACATAGAACAATTAGGAAATGATTCTCATTGATTGATTGAAAATGAGATACAAAGAGTGTTTATATACAGTGTTTAACTAACTAAACTGTATTATGAAATATTTACAAATCAAGTCCCTATACTATTGATGGTATTGCCTTCTCAGCCTTTCACTCTTTGACAACACGAATACAAAAGAGGTTGCATGTAACAACTTTATTTTGGTACAGTGAAGGAGTAATGTACTTTGGCAAATGAGATGCTTTTACATGTGTTGATAGCTCCATATATTCTTTTTTTATCTTTTGGTAAACATATAAAATTAAAAATTGTATAATGGCGTCCTTTGATTCAGTTTCACATGTGACATATTTTAATTAATTAATTAATTTATTTATTTATTATTTTATTTGGGTAAAAAAAATTGATAACGAGTTTCATAGGACAACGCCTAGAAAACATGAGAGTACGAAATACGAACTTCTACTATCATGGTACGATCATTTGGTTTAGTAAGTGCCTATATGTTTTATTGCAGAATACAAAAAAATAATAATAACCAAGAAAAGAAAATCATGTTATGTTGACAAGACATTAAGAAGCCTATAAATTATTACTACATTAAGGGTATATGTTAGATATTTTTGTGGGTAAATAAATTATTTATTGTTAAAAAGCTCCGGGCTAAAGTTTTTAGCCCCTTTTATTGGGCTAAAGTTTTTAGCCGACTTATTTTATAATCCTTTTCATAAGCCTCATGACAAACGAGACTTAATTAGCCGACTTATTTTAAAAGCCCAAACCCCTGTAAGCTCTTTGCCAAACACAGCTAGCCTAAGTAAATTAGATCAGAAGTGGACTCACTTTCATTGATTGTTTTCTTAAGAGGTTCTAACGTTCCTTTTTATTTAAGAATTAAGATGCTTAAACAATTAGATTATGTGATACCAAGGAAACTTTTCTCTTAATTTTAACAAACCACACAACTATAAATGGAGCAAAAGTCGCTGAAACTGGCAAAGTGTAATAAGATATAAGATTGCATAATGCCACTTTAATGACTATTAAAAAGACCACCTCTAAGATAATGTAGATGGCTGATGATTGATGAGTTGGTTACCAATTCTCCAACAGCTATTCAAGTACATGTAGATGGGTGATAAGGTTGTTATAAATGGAGCAAAAGTCGCTGAAACTGGCAAAGTGTAATAGGATATAAGATTGCATAATGCCACTTTAATGACTATTAAAAAGACCACCTCTATGATAATGTAGATGGCTGATGACTGATGAGTTGGTTACCAATTCTCTAGCAGCTATTCAAGTACATGTAGATGGGTGATAAGGTTGTTACTAATTCAAGTATAAAAGATGTACCCTGTGCACACCGTTGTATCATTTGCATGAAAGCTGCAAATTGCTGTCTTACATATATATATATCTTGACATGTAAATTAAAAAGAAAAATCATTTTCATGGTTAATTGGTACCGTGATGATAGTGTTATATCTTGATTTTTTTTTTCAAAAATCAAGATCAGATCTGGGAATGGGTGGTCCAGATCCATCTGCACGTCCGCACGAAAAATGAAAATCCGCACATGATCCTCACACACTCTCTCTCTCTCTCTCTCTCTCTATATATATATATATATATATATATATATATATATATATATATATATATATATATATATAGTGATGTATTCTATGCAGTACCATTCTTATATATAGTACTTTACAGTACCATTAAATTGAATCTGGGCCATCGGATGAATTTAATCAAAGGCTAAGATCAAAAGTGCCAAATTTGTAATTAAACAAAAGATGAGGATTTCTTTTTTAATTAAACAAAAAGCTAAAAGGGCATTTTGGGGATTTTACTTTTAGGCATTTCAAAAACCGTCCCTATTCTAAAGGATTAAAAACAATAAAAATCTGATATTTTCTTCATCTCTACCACTTTAACAACCCCCTCTCTCTCACCCATCAAACCTAACCGCCGCCACTTTCACAGCCTCACCACCTTCTCTCCACAATCGTCTAACCCAAAATCCGTTTTAAGGTTTTTTGTTGCTGCTCGTAGTAACCACCAACCTAAAAGCCGCTCCTCAAATTCAGATCCGGAACCGATGTTGTGGTTGTGCTAGAGGAGGACGAGATATAACGACAGATTTGTCGCCGTTGGATCTGGTCGAATCAATTTAGTTTCTCAGTGTTGCACCTGGTTGGATCTGGCGTGTATCACTTTCAATCACCAAGGTAAAAAAAACTAATTGTATATACCAATAATTAATTAAAAAAATAAACAAAAGGCACCATCAATTAATGCTATATTGCATTTGATGGAACAATGCATCTGACACACCACGATTGCAAAGTAACCAATTAAATAGGACTACTCATTTAATAGTCAATTGAAATATTTTCCTAACAATTGTATTTGGTAGGTTGAAATCTTCATCAAATTACGCATCGGAGAAAAGAAAATTGAAGGGTTCTGCGATGGAGGACAGGTACTCATTATTTTGTGGTTTTTGATGTGTAAATGAATGGGATTGTGAGTTGTTTTTGTAGTAGATGACATTTTTGTTAAGATACTTGTGCTTGGCTGTTGATGGTATTAAAATTAAAATGTTAAGTTATATTCTCTAAAAGTGCTAATTGATTTTATGTTATTGAAGCTATTGTAGATCATAAAGATGTCATACTATTGTTCGGTGGTTTGTTCAAGTTTAACCAATCATGCTCTTATTTAGATTGCATATGTGTTTATTAGTTTGTTTAAAACTAATGAAAAAAGATATGCATATATATGTTTTGATGTTCATATAAAATTAAAGAAATGGTGTGCATATATGTTTTAAGTTGTGCATAGGTGTATCCTAGTTGTTTATGATAAAAACTAACTTTACTTTGATAACGCATTTGCTTTAAACTAGAACAAAGTGATTTTGATAAATTTATTTATTGGCTGAATGCTAATATAACTAATAACTTTTCTTTAAATGTTTTATTATTGTAATAACTATTTAATTTTTAGTTTTTGTTTTGAGACAGGGATTGTGTTTACGGTGCTTTGATTATGAAGTTTATGTGATCACTCCAAATATACATGTTTTTTGAAGGCTTGTGCATATGTTATAATAAATTTGACGAGAACGCGCAACGTGGACACCGCAAACATACATGTTTTTGGAAGGCGTGCATGTATGTTCTAATAAATTTGATGAGAAAGCCCCGTGTGCATATATTCTTGGAAAGCGTGCACATATGTTCAAATGAATTTGATGAGAAAGAGAAGAGTGCACACATGTTTTTAAATGGTGTCCACATTTATATTTAACAAGATACTTATACATGTATTGTATATTATTTGATATTGAATTTTGTGTATAATATTTATGTTTTTTGTTTGTTATTTAATTGTTCACATTTATATTTAACAAGATACTTATACATGTATTGTATATTATTTGATATTCAATTTTGTGTATAATATTTATGTTTTTTGTTTGTTTTTAAATTTTTAGAGGTTACATGTATATCATTTTTTTGTTTCTGGTCATTAATATCGAATATCAAATAATGTACACTAGAAACATATGTGCAATTACCATTTAAGCCAAAATAAGTTTGACGTTGAAAAAATTAAAAGCAAGAAATAATGTAAGTATACAATATTTTAAAAAAACACATATGCACTTGATTTTCTGAAAACATGTCTGCCAAAGAAAAACATAAAACTTAAAAAAAAAAAAAAAAAAAAATCCGAAAATTAAGGGTCTTAGTAAAACGTTTTTTAATTAAAAAATACAAAAAGAAAGTAAAAAAAAAAAACGTGTTTTACTATTTTACCCTTTTGAATTAATTAAAAATATTTAATAGTACTAAATTCTTATTGGTCTAGATTGGTACTGTAAAGTACTGTATCTAATATTGGTACTGCATCGAACGCGTCCCTATATATATATATATATATATATATAATCCGGATTGATTGAAAAAAAAATTATTTTTACAATATTGAGAAGGTTTTCAAAAAGATAGATTTTTAACTTTGATTCATGTTTTTCAAGCGTAAAACTCATTTTAATGTGACTAAAATTCAAAATGTGTAAAAAAAAATTGAATCAATGTTAAAAATCTCTCGATTTTGTGATATATGTAGAATACTGAATCATCTGTACAAATTTAATTAATCATCATCATAACTCGATTTTAACAATGATTTGTGAATCAAATTTTTATTTATAGATTCGTTCACCATAAAATGAGGTGTACTTGTGAATCAAATAAAAAACATGAATCAATTTGTTCAAACAAAGATTTTTCAATCTTATCAAAATAAAAACCTTCTCAATGGAACCGGAGCTTATATATATATATATATATATATATATATATATATATATATATATATATATATATATATATATATATATATATATATATATATATATATATATATATATACACACACACACACACACACACACACTAGAACGATACCCGCGCAATGCGGCGGCGGGTACCGTGTGATTATATTTTGCGTTATTTGGTTACACGTTTAGTTGTCTTCATTCTTTATATGTAGAGATATTAGAGATGGTTAAGCCAAATAATTTTAGTTTGAACAACCAACCGCTTCCTAACAAACTTTCTAACCAACTTGCTCATAACAAATTAATTTTGTACTCTTTGCATAATAAGTAAGAAAAAAAATGTGAATTTTAAGCCTTTTTAATTATAGAATAGTCTCAAATGCATTATATATATATATATATATATATATATATATATATATATATATATATATATATATATATATATATATATATAAAATTCAGGCTCTTTAATTAATAAAATTAAAAAAAAAAAAGTTAAATTAAGAACATAAAAGTCACCGAAACACTATAAAATAGTTAATATATTTAGAACCCGAGGTAAATATGTTTTCTAAGAACATTAACTTGGTCAAAAACTACACAACGTATTTATTGTATTACATAGACTTGTTAATTTCCTAGGTTGTACTAGCACAACCCTCATATATTGAAATCTAAGATTTGAGTTATATATTCTTTGTCATTAAAGTAAATACTAGATTTATTTATGTTAGTTATGTTAGCATTATGTGCCTTTTGTTCTAATGCAAATAATTTTTATGGTTGTTACAATATGTTCAGTTTTTTCATGATTCTTTATTAGGATATATCCTCTAACTTTGTATAAATAGTGTTCTATATGACTAGGTTTTAGCTATAGAAAGTTAGAATGATTTTTTTTTGTTACATCCAAACAAAATAGTACATATTTTTCCTTATTATAATAATAACTATTATAATTTTCAATGATAATATGTAAAAGATCGATATAGTAAGTAGGTCATGATGTGTCAAAATATTAAGAGTTATTGTGTCATTAATCTAGCACACTTAAGTTTAACGGTGTTTCATGTTTTCTAAAAACATTAATTTGGTCAAAAACTACACAACGTATTTATTGTATTACATAAATTATAGCCTAACAATCTAGAAAGAAAATAAGATGACATTAATATCATTTACAACAACTAATTTTTTTATTGTTATTTTTTATTTTTTTTAATCTTCTGGTAACATCTATACTACTTATAAAACATTTGAAATATTTTAAAAATAAAAGTCTTAAATAGGTTAGCTTACATAATTCCTAAATATAACAAGATTTTAAAATTATTAAAACATCAATAAATTTGTAACACTTAAGCAATACAACTATACATGCACTTTGTAAATTAACTTATTTGCCGACGTATATATTTAACACCTTCAATTAATGTAATTATTAAAACGCTCATCAATGCAAAAATACAATCAATAAATCATATGCTACAAAACAAACAAGATATTAAAATAAATTTTTAAATACTCTCCTCAAACACACTTAACATTTCTGAAATAAAAATTAATGCAATCTATATATAAAAAAAATTAAATGATATATCTTTATCAGTTACTATCTATTTTTAACATAATATAGTTTGTCACTGTTAGAATTTATAAGAATCTAAAATTTTTTCGTCTTCTATAAAGTTAGTGTTACGAAAAATGTATTGTTAAAAAATATTGTTTGTCAAAAATTCTAAATACAAGGTACTCGCCTCCGCAATGTGAGTACCCTGATATAAAACAATAAAGCAATCAATGAAAAACTCAAAAAGTTATCTCGGTGTACACCAAGATAGCTTGATGAAGGTGTGGTTATGAAAAATTTGGTTGCCAAATTTTACAAAACACCGTATTAATACCACATTGTTATACATAAAATGTGTGATGACAAGAAAAGTCATTAACACTTTTATACAGTAATAGTAAATAAGCTTTAATCATAATATACTTTGGATAAAACTCAACAACAGATGTAAGTTGAAGGAACGATGACCATAAAGTTCATAGCTCCTTAACTTTAACCTACTTTCAGAAAAATAATAAACAATAACCAATCATGTAAACTAGCTCAAAACCGTTGTTATATGCCCTTGTCTGAACCAAATGAAGATCAATCCTAAATATTGAGTTATCCGAGGTCAATTTTACACACTAAAAATGCATCCAAACACAAACAAACACATTACTTATTTCATTAATCTATAACATATCTAAGCATTATGTCACCTTATTACAATGCATGGATGTTTGATGTCAAACACCAATAAATAAATCACGAATGTCTTTTTTAATACAAATTAAAAAGAAATCAATGAATATATATATATATATATATATATATATATATATATATATATATATATATATATATATATATATATATATATATAGAGAGAGAGAGAGAGAGAGGCTTTATTTTCAGAACCCTGTTAAGTGCGGGAACCGCGAGAACTCCTCTAGACCAATAGGATTTTTTTAAATATTAAAGATTATCATTTAATCTAAAGGGTATTATAGTAAAAGGCAATTTTCTATATTTTAAGATTTTTTTTTTTTTTTTTTTGTTAAATCTCGTTTTAAATAACTCATATATTTTTTTTTTTAGCATGCATGTTTCTAGAAAGTTAAGGTGCATATGTGTTTCTTTTAAATAATGTAAATTTACATGTGTTTTTATTGTGTAGTAGTTTAAACTTCAAATTAGTTTTACTTAAAAATGTAATTGTACATATGATTATGCCGTATATTCTATAAACCTCTAAAATAAAAACATAAATTGTAGTCGTAACCTTTGGATTTATTACAAACAAATAATATAATACAATACACAAATTTTAATATCAAATTAAATACAAAATCAAATGTTTCATTTTGAATCTACATATGCACGCATTCCAAGAATATGTGTGCACGTCTTCCAAGAACATGTGTGCACGTCTTCCAAGAACATACATGTATGGCTTCCCAGAACATATACGTATTTCGAGTTTCTCATCAAATTCGTTAAAACATATGTGCACGTCTTCAAATAACATACATGCACGCCTTCCAAAAACATATATGTATTTCCAGTTTTTCATCAAATTCGTTAAAACATATGTGCATGCCTTCAAAGAAAATATTGTCACGCCTAGAAAAAATAATAGCCAATGATTAATATTGTTAAAATAAAACTCAAGATAAAATAATACACATGCCCTAGCTTTAATTAGCAAACACAAATAAACAGAAGACTAATTTATAAAACACATATGCACTAAAACATGGATAAAAGGATAAAAATATGTATACAAAATGGATAAAAATACGTGGATAATGATAAAAGATAAAAAATATGTATTTTTATCCTTTTATCTATGTTTTACTCTCACGGTGTTTTGATACAATTTTCTATATGTTGTGGATTCAAGTGAACCAAAATGGAATTTAAAACAATAAATATGTTATGTCAACTAAAAGGTAAAAAAAAAAAAGAGCATATCGTGGAACTCTTTGATGCGTAGCTTAAACATTGAATATATGAAAAATAATATTCAACAAAGTAAATCAGGATGGATATACATTACAATTTGGAACACTCATTTTAAGCGTCAAACATCAATTACCACACAATGTCTTGTAAAGCCATAGATGATATTTGAAACTCTCATTTTAGCAATCCATTTGATTTCTTTTAATTGATGATAAGACATATAGCTTGAGTTTTCGTCACTGTATAAGTAGATCATGATCATATAGCCATAAGGCTTTTGATGAACCACTTGTAACTGTTTATTAAAACATAAACATCAAATAAAGGCTCAGGTTCATATCTCTAGAAATATACATGTGTACAAAAATGTTTAAATCACAAATATGTTATTAACAACAATAAGGAGCCATTACCTTGATTTCCATCGATCATATTGAAAACCAAGTTTTTCATATCGAGACCGAATTTGTACACCTATTAAATCCTAAAAACACAATCGAATATTATCCTATTGATTTTATTTTTATTTTTTCGTTTTACATCTATTAAAGCCGAAAACATAATCATTAATAAAAAAAACTTGCAACAATTTGTGGAAAACAACAATAGCCATAGAAACCCAACTGTATTGAAAAGATGACCACGAAACAACCAAGACCCGAATCGTGATGAAGGCTTTGAACGATGGGACACTACCCGTGATTGAATACTAGAAGCAAAAGAGTGGGAATTTTTTTGGTAGACATGGAGCAAAAGAGGCTGCTAGGGTTCTTGAGAGGGAGATCAAAAGTATAAGAGATATAGATCTGAAAAGAGAGGAAACGGTTTTTGGTAAATAATCAATTTTTTATGGAAGAATTCAATTCCCATTTTGCCCTTAATTTAATTTTTTCAATCAAATCAAGTTCCATATATTTTCAAAAATGCCATTATGCATTGACATGATGTACATTATGTATTATTAGTAGTAAAAAATATAGTTCTCGCAGTTCCCGCACTTAACAGGGTTCTGAAAATAAAGTTAATATATATATATATATATATATATATATATATATATATATATATATATATATATATATATATATATATATATTAGTACGTAAAACATATCAGCCTGTTAAGTAAGCTCGATACGAAATCTTAAAATGCATTCATGCGGCTACTCTTTGGGGCATTTATTTAAGTTAACAAAAAAAATGAATAACAACAAAAAGTTTTTAGTATGACATGGGTTATTGAAAATACAAAACCTAGATTTATTGTTAAAAGAGATGAGGTATGTTGATGTGGTGATGGGGTTTTAAGAGGAGGCAGGGTGATTTTAAAGTTTGTTTAGCATATGCGTCGTTATGACAATTGATTAGGATATTATTTGACTCTTCAAGCCCAAGCTGAAAAAGCCTTTATCATACTTTCAAAGTTTTTATTATGTTAAGTATATAGTATCTATGATGTATTTAGGACTTTCATAAATAAAAGTCTTAAAATTTTTAAGTTTAAACAACTTGCTAAATCAAACTGTAAAATTCATTATTTACACAATACTTAATAGAATTAAATTGAATGTTACAATGATAACATATAGCTATTATAATAAACTAGCTTATAGACCCGTTGACACGAGGTAATTTTTAAAAGAAATAGAGAAATGAGATGATAAGAAAAGTAATAACGTAAATTTGTTCCATTTAAAATATGAAACAAAGAATGAGATAACGTGTCCATTATAAGATAAGAAATTGCTTATGTTACAATTACACTAACAAACGTCCAAGCATGGGGTCTCCAAAATCTATTGTGTAATAGAAAGTGATTATACTGATGATAGATACATAATACACCTCAAACGGTGATCATAGATCTTCAAGTACTTCTTTATACACGACATTTGTTTTAGTTTTAGAGACATTACCATCCTGATCACAAACGACAACCTTCAAACCTTTTTTGCTTTTTACTCTTGAAACAACAACGTACAGTTGTCCATGTGTGAAAAAAGGATGTGGCAAGTACAAAACAACTTTAGAAAGCGATTACCTTGGCTTTTGTTGATTGTCATGGCAAACGAAACTGAGATAGCATAAGATTGAATGAAATGATATGATTTTGACACAAAATATGGGAAGGTACAAATATTTTGAGATAACATCTTTTAAAACAATGGATTGTTTGTTAAGAAAAATAAGTTGAATTTTTGAGAGATTAGTTCAGTTTCGAAACTGATGTAATTAAATACATTGAAGTGTTATTTACATTCGTATGTAGAGTTGAGAGTATTGTATGTTTTGTTGAATTTAATTACACAAAATAAAGCAAATAGATTTCAAAGTCTTGCACAGGGTTGAAAGGAATATGAGATAAATAGATTAGATGAGTAACTTTAACTTACATTTACAGATTTGAAAAAACTAAACATTGTTGTTGTGTAAACAACTTTTATACATTAGATTAGTTATTGAAAAAGTTAAATACATGCAGTCACACATGATCATCCAGCTGCAATCCTTCAAATTGTGATACGTCTTGCTTGTAAGACCAATGCTGTCACAAAAACACTGGAAAATGAAAAGTTTAAAAGAAAACATGCATTGTATAGTGATGCGTGGGAATTGTAACAGGCTTTACCTCTCAAGAAGCTTACAACACCCACCAGGCAGTGTACCTAATCCTTATAGTATAGTATAGTGACAAGTACCGAGGGATTGATCATTCAACTCAGGAATAGTGTCGCTAGGATTACAAAGCCTAAAAACTAGGTCTAGAGGTGAGGGATGATTCTTTTTGTATTTTTATATTTTTATAAAAGCAATTAAAATCTCGGGTTTTGGAAGAGTAGGCGGAATTAGTTGCTAGTCAACTAACCCAATAACTAAAGATGCAATTAAAATAAAATAACAGAAATGTAAATAAAGCTAATTAAACTAATGGTGTGAACAATAAATGGGAAAATTGTGTTTACTTAGATTTCATTACTCCATAGATATCTTTTACAGGTTGATAGTTTGTTACAATTGCGTGGATGATGGGTTATATTCCTTAATACCAATCGTGGGGTGGCGTACGTACTTCCCCAACTCTATAAGCTCCTACTTCACTCCTATGTTGAGCCTGCAAGAACCTCCTAACATGGGATCATTAGAATTCGCTTATGCATTAAATACAACCATAAAAACCTAGTACACATTGGTTCATGCTTCTTAAGACGTTCAAGTAAGCTACCCTATGGAAGTCTGCCAGTTTTCTTAAGCCTAACATCGAAATCATTCATCTGTAATAACTATAAACAAGCAATCAACCCATAATCAACATCTAGGTTTCATTCCATCTAAGCAAACACACAAGAGATCTGGCCTAGCATGTTAAAATCAAGACAAGCGTAAGATATATTCAAACAACACATAGACATATTGAATGAATTGAAATGATACTAATCTTAATTGAACATGAAAGGTTTCAAGGGGTGAAAACCCTTGAAAATACTGATAAAATCATGCTAGGGTTTCTCCAAGTCGTCCCTAAAATTGTCCTCCTTAATGAATGAAAATTACAAAACTATATATAGATTTTCCAATGTGACGGCGTCAAGAAGAAAATTCTGACGCCGTCAACCCGCCGCCCATAATAATATCGGATTGCCTAGATCCAGATCTGACGCCCTCAAGAGTAATTTTCCTCTGGGCCGTCACGTGTAAAGGGACCATGACGGCTTATGGTGACGCCGTCACGCCCCTTAGTATAAAACTCTCTGGACCGTCATGGACTCTATCCTCTTCACCTCTTGTTTTCCTCTTGACGCCGTCATTAAGAACTTGGTGACGCCGTCAGGTACTGTTCCCATCAAGAAAAATTAAGACTTTGCCATTTTCTTCACTTTTATGCTCCAAAAACGTCCAAAATGCTTCCTTTTCCAGATTTCTCTCCAAAAGTACCTAAAATGACAAAAGGAACGATTTAGGGCAATATTTGATCAAATAATCTCGATTTCGGGCTTAAATGACCCCCTAAAAATGGTTCATTTTTAGCCTCATCAAATACCCTTACACTTGAGATTTGCTTGTCCTCAAGCAAATGCACTTTTGTTCTAATCAAAATACAAGTTAGGGGTCATTTAACACTAATATAAAAGTAATTACAACAAATAATCGTTCCACTAAAGACCAAAGACAAGCACGGAGGTCATACACTAGCACCTCACAAATAGTGTTTAGATACTCACATCTCTCGGGTGTAATAAAGTATATATCACAATATGGAAATAGAAAACATCTCTCACTACCTATCATAGCAAAATAGATTACCATAGGCTTGGGAGAGGATCAAACCTCCACCACTTGGCGTAAGCACCTAGGATAAACAATCAAAGAGGTCTTTTTAAAGGGTTATAACGTTAGGTGTAGGGATATGGAATACACGGTTTTGTTGGATAAAGGCAATCTTTACTGGTGGCGAGTTAATAATCTTGGTTAATTACATGTACAATATGGCGTTGCTAAGCCAAGACTAGACTCGAATTAAGCTAATAAATGAAAAATAACAAAAACATAAAACAAACATAGAATGAAACGGGATGGTAGTCCGTATGTTTTTTTTTTTTTTCTTTTTTCTTCTTTTTTTTTCCTTTTTTTTTTTTTTTTTTTTTTTTTTTTTTTTTTTGCATACACTCTTACCCTACCATAAAAATAATACATCATAGGGAATGTACATTCCCCTTACACTTGAATTTTTACATACTTTACAATAAACTAATCTAATGACTCGAATTAAGATAATCAAAACACTTGGAGTACTTTTAAGATTAACGGACATATGGGGTAATAATATTATGTTCTTCCTCATTACTCCATAACACAAGTACTTTACCCATGAGTCCCAATCGTCCCAAAACAATATGTACAAGGATATGACTCGACTTAGCAACCATGTAATCAATTAGATAATTAACTAAGGGTTTAAACAAATAACAATAATGCACTAAAGATGAGTGCATACACGGAAGGCTAAGGCAATTTAGGTGTATATTTAAGTGGGGTGTAACAAATTCTTCCTTTAAGTAAGATGCTTAAAGTTAGAAACGAAAAGATAGGCTCGGAGGGGTGTACTAGGGGTTTCGTGTACTAAAAATGAGTACAACGCTAAGGTGTGGGAAAAAGTAGTTGACTTTACTAGCCAAGTAATATGACTTAAATGGTCAAGTAATTATGATACGGGTTTAACACAAGGGTGATCCTAATGCCTCTTATCATGTAGTAAATCCTACTACACGAATGTAGTCTCACTAGCGGTCTCGGGATGCATCACTAATGCAAGTTCTAGAATCTAAATGCTACCGGTACACTCATAAGCACTAATAATGAATGTTTTTCCTATCAAATCTGAAGGCGAACCTCACATATTTGGGTGGAAAATTTTTCTGAATGATACGATTTTGTGGTAGTCATACAACTCCTATCCATGAGAAGCTTGCTATGGCTAAAGTTTCACTCCTAAATGTTGTAAAAAAATTTAAATTTGGCACTAAAATTACACTAACAAGTATTTCTCATAGTTTTATTACACACCTACCATCAAACAAACAAACTCAAGTGCAAGTGTATCCTATAAGGTATCATCATTTTACCCTCCCTTACACTTAGGATGAACATTGTCCCAAATGTTCAATTAAAGAATGTAAAAGTGAAATAGGTAAAAGAATGAAATCAAATACTCCCCTGATTCATTCGGTGTGGATAGTGTGGTAACAAGGTTTGATCTTCCTCCAAGAAAATGAACAATCAAAGCTTCCCTTCCAGAATATGAATCATCTTCTTGTCATACATAACCTGTTAAACCTGAGAAAACAAACAAGGCAACCTCGCGTAAAATCGGCGGCAATCTATATATACTAACAAATCCTAGAAAACAATGTAAGATATAATATTTGTGGAATGAATGTTTGCAGATTTCCTGGAGTTTATAAAACTAAAGAATTAACAAAAACTCTAAGACTCCGCTAGAAAAACAAAACTAGCAAAATTTCCAGAATTTTACACATGACACCGTTAAGTTTCTGGAAAAACTTATGTCCTACTTCCTGGAAAATCCTGCAAAATATCATTATGACTTGATACAAGCATTTGACTCTAACAAATACAAATATACATGCCCATTTAATATTGTGGAGAACCATGATCAATTTTGTTTCTTAAAAACATATTTGGGGTTTCCCCTTACACTTATCTTTTGCGAAATACCTTTGGATGAAGTTAAGACTAAGTCAAACGACAAAATAAAGCATTTTTACCATTTTATTTTTGAAACATGATCTACCAACAATAAAAATAAAGCATGCATACGGAAACAAATAACAATCAAACAAATAAAAATCACACAAAGCATGGGTTGCCTCCCAAGAAACGCTTTTCTTTATTTACGAGTCTTGTAGCTATACTCAAGGTCATGGGCAATTACGTGACCTCGTCATCAAATGTTACATCCTTCTCACTAATCATTTCATTGCTACTTTCTTGATAATGTTTTACACATTGTATGTTAACAGTAAACTCTCTACTTTCATCGTCTATTAACACAACAGCTCCAGTTTTAGAGGAACTTTTCACCGTAAATGGCCCATACCATCTAGACTTGAGTTTCCCTGGAAATAACCTTAACCGAGAGTTATACAACAGGACTTTGTCCCCTTCTGAAAATTTCTTAGGTTTCTTAATTCGCTGGTCATGCCATCTTTTTGCCCTCTCCTTATATGTAATGGAAGATTCATACGCTTCTAACCTTAGCTCATCAAGCTCATGAAGTTGCAAGAACCTATTTGTTCCGGCGATTGTATAGTCCAAATTGCATGCCTTAAGCGCCCAATAGGCCTTATGTTCTAGTTCCACCGGAAGGTGACATGCCTTACCGTAGACCATGCGGAACAGGGTCGTTCCAATAGGTGTCTTGTAGGCAGTTCGGAATACCCATAAGGCCTCATCGAGTTTAAATGACCAGTCTTTTCTATTCTGACTAACCATTTTTTCAAGTATTCTTTTAATAGCCCTGTTGGTGTTCTTGACCTGACCATTGGTCTGTGGGTGATAGGCGGTGGAAAATCGATGGGACACTCCGTATCTCCTCATGACCTTTCTCATTTGCGCATTGCAAAAGTGGGTTCCCCTATCACTAATGAGAGCTTTAGGAATGTGCGAACAGCTTTTTCAGGAAATGAATAACTACCCTAGCATCATTGGTCCTAAGGGCTTGTGCCTCTGCCCATTTTGAAACGTAATCAATGGCAACTTAAATGTATTCATTCCCTCCTGAAGATGGAAAGGGTCCCATGAAGTCGATTCCCCAGACGTCAAAAACCTCACATACTTGTATAAAATTCTGAGGTGCTTCATCTCTATTTGATATGTTCCCGGCCCGTTGACATGCATCGCATGCTTGTACCATTTCTTTAACATCACGGAATATTGTGGGCCAATAGAATCCCGCATCGAAAATCTTTCGTGCGGTGGTGTTTATCCCATGATGGCCCCGAGAGGGGCCAGAGTGACACTCTCTCATGATCTTTACTGCTGATGCGTGGGAATCGCACCTTGCTTTACCTCTCGAGGGATCTCGCGAGGCTTACAACCCCCACCAGGCAGTGTACCTGATCGTTGTAGTATAGTATAGTGACAAGTACCGGGGGATTGATCGTTCAGCTTAGGAATAGTGTCGCTAGGATTAGAAAACCTAATTAATAGTTCTAGAGATGAAAGATGATTATTTTTGTGTTTTTATATTTTATGAAAGCAATTAAAATCTCGGGTTTTGAAAGAGTGGGCGGAATTAGTTGCTAATCAACTAACCCAAAAACTACTTTGTAACTAATTAAACTAATGAAAATAAAATTAAACTAATATTAAACTAAGGTTGTGAGCAGTAATTGGAGAAATTGTGTTTACTTAGACTTCATTACTCCCTAGATATCTTTTACATGTTAATTACTTGTTACACTTGTATGAATGACGGGTTGTATTCCTTAATACCATTCGTGGAGTGGCATACATAACTCCCCAACTCTATGAGCTCTTATCTCCTCCTACACCATGACCCAGCACAACTATAGGGATTGTAAACAGTGGCTCATGCATTAAATACAACCAATAAAGACCTAGTACGCCTCGGTTCATGTTTCTTAAGACGTTCAAGCATGTTACCATTTGGAGATCTGCCAGTTTTCTTAAGCCTAACATATAAAATCATTCATTCAAAACAAGAATAGACAAGTAATCAACACATAATCAACATCTAGGTTTCATTAGATCTAAGCAAACACAAGAGAGATCTAGCCTAGCATAGTAAAATTAAGATAAGAACAAAAGATAAACAACCAACACATAGACATATTGATTGAATTAAGAGTATACTTATCTCAATTACAATGCAAGGTTTCAAGGGTTTGGAACCCTTGAAAAACCTGTAAAAGAGGTACCAAAATCGTCTTTAGGGTTTCACCAAAACTTCTCTTTTTTTTAATGAAAAAACTAGAAAACTATATATAGGAAAATCGTCCTGACGGCGTCAAGAGTTAAATCTGACGCCGTCAACTCGCCGCCATACACTTCCTCGGACGCCCTAGATCCAATCGTGACGGCCTATGTGACGCCGTCACCACCCACGGTAAATTAATCTTGGCCACTTTGACGCCGTCATAACTCCATCTGACGCCGTCACCAGCTACGGTAAATTAATCTTCATGTCTGACGCCGTCAAGAGCAAACCCTTGACGCCGTCACCTTGTATTTCCAGCTTGGATTTTTGGTACTTTGTCGTTTTCTTCACTTTGTGCTCCAAAAACGTCCAAAATAGCCTCTTTTCCAGAATTCAATCTCCAAACACCTAAAATCACAAAAGAAACGATTTAGGGCAATATTTGATCAAATAAATTCGGATTCGGGCTTAAATGACCCCCTAAAAACGGATCATTTTTCGCCTCATCATATACCCTTACACTTGAGATTTGCTTGTCCTCAAGCAAATGAGCTTTTATTCTACTCAAAAGACAAGTTAGGGGTCATTTAACACTAATATAAAAGTAATTACAACAAATAATCGTTCCACTAAAGACCAATAGACAAGCACGGAGGTCATACACAAGCACCTCACAAATAGTGTTTAGATACTCACATCTCTCGGGTGTAATAAAGTAATATAACATTATGGAAATGGAAGATATCTCTCACTACCTGTCATAGCAAAATAGATTACCATAGGCTTGGGAAAGGATCAAACCTCCACCACATGGCGTAAGCACCTAGGATAAACTATCAAAGAGGTCTTTTAAAGGGTTATATCGTTAGGTGTAGGGATATGAATTACACGGTTTTGTTGGATAAAGGGAATTTTACTGGTGGCGAGTTAACAATCTTAGTAAATTACATGTACAAGATGGCGTTGCTAAGCCAAGACTAGACTCGACTTAAGCTAATAAATGAAAAATAACAAAAACATAAAATGAACATAGAATGAAAACGGGATGGTAGTCCGTATGTTTTTTTTTTCTTTTCTTTTTTTTTTCTAATTTTTTTTTTCTTTTTCTTGATTTTTTTCTAATTTTTTTTCGGTTTTTTTTTTTTTTTTTTTTTTTTTTTTTTTGCATACACTCTTACCCTACCATCCAAAATAATACATCATAGGGGTTTGAGCACTCCCCTTACACTTGAATCTTTACATACTTTACATTAAACTATTCTAATGACTCGAATTAAGAAAATCAAAACACTTGGAGCACTTTTAAAATTAACGTACATATGGGGGTAATAATATTATGTTCTTCCCCATTACTCCATAAAATAAGTACTTACCCATGAGTCCCAATCGTCCCAAAACAATATGTACAAGGATATGACTCGACTTAGCAACCATGTAATCAATTAGAAAGTTAACTTAGGGTTTAACAAATAACAATAATGCACTAAAAATGAGCGCATACACGGAAGGCTAAGGCGATTTGGTTGTACATTTAAGTGGGGTGTAACAAATTCTTCCTTTAAGTAAAATGCTTAAAGTTAGAAACGAAAAGATAGGCTCGGAGGGGTGTACTAGGGGTATCGTGTACTAAAAATGAGTACAACGCTAAGGGTGTGGGAAAAATTAGTTGACTTAACTAGCCAAGTAATATGACTTAAATGGTCAAGTAATTATAATACGGGTTTAACACAAGGGTGATCCTAATGCCTCTTATCATGTAGTAAATCCTACCACACGAATGTAGTCTCACTAGCGGTCTTGGGATGCATCACTAACGCAAGTTCTAGAATCTAAATGCTACCGGTACACTCATAAGCACTAATAATGAATGCTTTTCCTATCAAATCTAAAGGCGAACCTCACATTTTTGGGTGGAAAATTTTTCTGAATATACGGTTATGTGCTAGTCATACAACCTCCTATCCATGAGACGCTTGCTATGGCTAAAGTTTCACTCCTAAATGTTGTAAAAAATTTTAAATTTGGCGCTAAAATTACACTAACAAGTATTTCTCGTAGTTTTATTACACATCTACTATCAAACAAAACAAACTCAAGCGAAAGTGCATATGTAAGGTATCATCTTTTTACCCTCCCCTTACACTTAAGATGAACATTGTCCCCAATGTTCAAGTAAAGAATGTAAAAGTTAAAAAGTAAAGAGAATGAAATCAAATACTCCCCTGATTCGCTCGGTATGGATTTTAGTTGGCCAGGTTAAATCTTCTTCCAAGAAAACGAACAATCAAAGCTTCCCTTCCAGAATATAAATCATCTTCTTGTCACAAATAACCTGTAAATCCTGACAAAAGTAGACAAGGCAACCTCGCGTAAAATCGGCGGCATCCTATATAAGTTACTAAATCCTAGAAAACAAAATAAGATATAATGCTTGTAGAATGAAGTTTGCAGATTTCCTGGAGATTATAAAACTTAATAATTCACAAAAACCATAAGACTCCGTTAGAAAAACAAAATCGGTAAAATTTCCAGATTTTTGACTCCTGACGTCGTCAAGAGCAATGCCCTGACGCCGTCAGAATGGACCTACAGAAATCTTTATGTTAAGTTTCCGGAAAATTTCTGGAAAAACTTTGTCCTACTTCCTGGAAAATCCTGCAAAACTTCATTATGACTCAATACAAGCATTTGACTCTAACAAATACGAATATACATGTTCATTAAATATCGTGGATAATCATGATCGGTTTGTTTCTTAAAAACATATTTGGGGTTTCCCCTTACACTTATCTTTTGCAAAAATACCTTTAGGTTGAAGTTAAGACTAGGCTAAACAACATAATAAAGTATTTCACATTTTAATTGAGAAACATGATCAACCAACAATAAAAACAAAACATGCATACGGAAGCAAATAACAATCAAACAATTAAAATCACACAAAACATGGGTTGCCTCCCAAGAAGCGCTTTTCTTTATTTATGAGTCTTGTAGCTAGACTCAAAGTCGTGGGTTACTACGTTTTCCTATCCCGCAAAATGAATGCGGTCTCAAACATATTAACCAGTCTCATATCCTTCCTATACTCGGGGCCTAAAGCTAAACATTTCGAGTAATAGATTTCTTTCTTTTTGTAACCTCCAATGTCCCTCTCCTCCTCACTTTCAACCTTAATCACGGGGATGTTGTCAACATCGAGATCCTCAACCTCTCTAAACCTCTCTTCTTTATGGGGCATCCTATATCTAATATTCTTTTCTTTAGTAGCGAATGTGATAATGCCCTCATCATGGTTGTAAGTCATTTTAGAGGTTTTGACAAAAGGTTCTCCTAGAACAATCTGACACAAAGATTGATCAATAATTCCCCTAACATCTTCTAAGATCATGAAGTCGCACCTATAAACAAAATCCCCAACGAAAACATGTAACCCTCTAACCCGCTCAACAAAATTATACATGCGATTAGAGTTGTAAGGGTCCCGCCTAGGTTTCAACTTTTTGTTCATGATCCAATTATAATAAAGCCTAGACATGATGTTCATTGGTGCTTTTAAATCGATATAGGTGTGTTCTCTAAACATATGACCAATCATGCATGGAACCTTAAGATTCATAAAATTATGTTTCCTAATCCATGGGTGTTTTCGGTACTTTGCGGGGCAAGGGCATTTTAGAAGGAACTTATGGTACCTCAATTCCTCAAGGGTTGGCGTGGAGCTCCTAAATATTCTACCATCATCCCATGGCTCTTCCCTACAAGCGTTACTCCCTAGCTTGATTTCACATTCATTCATCTCATTGGCCTTCATTATTTCATCATTTTCCGTTTTAAGTTGGTTATGTTGCAAAATAACTTCCTTAGGCAAGGTGAATCTAGTTAAGAAGTAGGAAGCAAGATCGTCCCAAGAGGAGACGGACCTTTCAGGGAGTTGGAATAACCATTGAAGAGCCCGACCATGTAAAGAGAATTGAAAGAGGACTAAGAGTTCCCCTTCTTGATTATCAACACCTAATCCTATAGAATTGGTAATTTTTAGGTAGTTCTCAAGGTGTCGGGTCGGGTTCTCGAAATAGTATCCATAGAATGCACACCCGACTTGCACCAATCGAATGGCGCCGGATTGCAGACGAATGGACCTTATAGGTGAGTGGATTGGTTGTGGTAGGTTTTGTGGGTGGTTTTGTTGCGGTGGGTTGATAGGCTCAAGGATGTTACCACCTTCCATGATGTCGGATGGTAAAGAGTTACGAACAAAAGCACGAAGAAATAAGATAGACTAAAGAAGACCTAAAAATAAAAATAAAAATCTTACTAGAAAGGAATCTAGCAAGTAGACCTAATAAAAAGAAATCCTAACCTAGACAATAACTATTCCCCGGCAGCGGCGCCAAAAACTTGATGCGTGGGAATCGCACCTTGCTTTACCTCTCAAGGGATCTCGCGAGGCTTACAACCCCCACCAGGCAGTGTACCCGATCGTTGTAGTATAGTATAGTGACAAGTACCGGGGGATTGATCGTTCAGCTTAGGAATAGTGTCGCTAGGATTAGAAAACCTAATTAATAGTTCTAGAGATGAAAGATGATTATTTTTGTGTTTTTATATTTTATGAAAGCAATTAAAATCTCGGGTTTTGAAAGAGTGGGCGGAATTAGTTGCTAATCAACTAACCCAAAAACTACTTTGTAACTAATTAAACTAATGAAAATAAAATTAAACTAATATTAAACTAAGGTTGTGAGCAGTAATTGGAGAAATTGTGTTTACTTAGACTTCATTACTCCCTAGATATCTTTTACATGTTAATTACTTGTTACACTTGTATGAATGACGGGTTGTATTCCTTAATACCATTCGTGGAGTGGCATACATAACTCCCCAACTCTATGAGCTCTTATCTCCTCCTACACCATGACCCAGCACAACTATAGGGATTGTAAACAGTGGCTCATGCATTAAATACAACCAATAAAGACCTAGTACGCCTCGGTTCATGTTTCTTAAGACGTTCAAGCATGTTACCATTTGGAGATCTGCCAGTTTTCTTAAGCCTAACATATAAAATCATTCATTCAAAACAAGAATAGACAAGTAATCAACACATAATCAACATCTAGGTTTCATTAGGTCTAAGCAAACACAAGAGAGATCTAGCCTAGCATAGTAAAATTAAGATAAGAACAAAAGATAAATAACCAACACATAGACATATTGATTGAATTAAGAGTATACTTATCTCAATTACAATGCAAGGTTTCAAGGGTTTGGAACCCTTGAAAAACCTGTAAAAGAGGTACCAAAATCGTCTTTAGGGTTTCACCAAAACTTCTCTTTTTTTTAATGAAAAAACTAGAAAACTATATATAGGAAAATCGTCCTGACGGCGTCAAGAGTTAAATTTGACGCCGTCAACTCGCCGCCATACACTTCCTCGGACGCCCTAGATCCAATCGTGACGGCCTATGTGACGCCGTCACCACCCACGGTAAATTAATCTTGGCCACTTTGACGCCATCATAACTCCATCTGACGCCGTCACCAGCTACGGTAAATTAATCTTCATGTCTGACGCCGTCAAGAGCAAACCCTTGACGCCGTCACCTTGTATTTCCAGCTTGGATTTTTGGTACTTTGTCGTTTTCTTCACTTTATGCTCCAAAAACGTCCAAAATAGCCTCTTTTCCAGAATTCACTCTCCAAACACCTAAAATCACAAAAGGAACGATTTAGGGCAATATTTGATCAAATAAATTCGGATTCGGGCTTAAATGACCCCCTAAAAACGGATCATTTTTCGCCTCATCAACTGCCTCATCTCCCGAAACACAACGTCTGATTATTTGATCAGGGCATCTTCAGAATAAAAATGGTTCATCCCAGAAGTAATATTTTAGTTGGGCAAAGAACCTTTTCTTTTCGTATTTGGTCATGTGTTCCGGAATGAGTCTGCTCGCGAGATAGTTAGCAAAATCAGCGTACCAAGGCTCGGAATGTGTCATTGACATGAGTTGTTCGTCAGGAAATGAATACCGAATCTCACTTCTATCGAGCTCATTAAGGGGATTTTCAAGACGAGATAGGTGATCAGCAGCCAAATTCTCCGCCCCCTTTTATCGAGAATTTCAACGTCAAACTCTTGTAACAACAAGATCCACCGAATTAGTCGTGGTTTAGCATCTTGCTTAGCAAAAAGATATCGGAGAGCCGAGTGATCGGTGAAAACGACCGTCATTGAAAGGACAACATATTGACGGAATTTGTCAAAGGCGAACACTACGGCTAATAATTCCTTTTCAGTGGTAGAGTAATTCTCTTGAGCGGGATTCATGGTTTTGCTAGCGTAGTAGATAGGTTGGAATAGCTTGTCACGCCTTTGGCCTAATACTGCTCCGACAGCATAATCACTAGCATCGCACATAATTTCGAAAGGTAACTCCCAGTTGGGTGTAACCATGATTAGGGCTTGCGTAAGCTCCTTTTTCAGGAGGTCGAATGTATCCTTGCATTCTTGAGAGAAATTGAAAGGGGCATCCTTCACCAGCAATTGAGTCATTGGCCGAGCTAATTTAGAGAAATCTTTGATAAATCTCAGGTAGAACCCGGCGTGGCCCAAGAAGCTGCGTATTGCTTTTAACAGTCGTGGGATAAGTTAATTTAGATATAGCTTCCACTTTAGCTTGGTCCACCTCAATCCCATTCCCTGAGACCTTATGTCCTAACACAATCCCTTCTTTTACCATAAAATGACATTTTTCCCAATTCAGCACCAAATTGGTTTCCTCACAACGTTTGAGCATTTTTTCTAGATTAGCAAGACAGCGGTCGAAAGAGTTCCCGAAGACTGAAAAGTCATCCATGAAAACTTCCATGCTGTCTTCCATTAGTTCATGAAAGATTTCGGTCATGCACCGCTGAAAAGTGGCGGGGGCGTTATACATCCCAAAAGGCATCCTTTTGTAGGTGAACATTCCATAAGGGCAAGTAAACATGGTTTTCTCTTGGTCCTCAGGTGCTATGGGGATTTGGAAGTATCCTAAGAACCCATCCAAGAAACAGTAATACTCGTGCCCAGATAATCTTTCCAACATTTGGTCAATGCATGGTAGGGGAAAGTGATCCTTCCTTGTGGCATCATTGAGCTTTCTATAATCGATGCATACCCGCCAACCAGTAACCGTTCTCTGGGGTACCATCTCACCCTTGTCGTTCTTCACCACATTCATTCCAACTTTCTTTGGTACAACCTGTACAGGACTAACCCACGGGCTATCCGAGATTGGGTAAATTAGTTCTGCATCCAGAAGTTTGATGACTTCTTTCTTCACTACTTCCTTAATGTTGGGATTTACCCGCCTCTGGGGTTGCACGGTAGGTTTATAATTTTCTTCCATAAGAATCTTATGTGTGCAAAAAGTTGAGTCAATCCCCTTAATGTCGGCTACACTCCTTGCAAGCACTCCCTTATATTTCTTGAGGACTTCTAAGAGCTTACCTTTTTGTTCATGTTCGAAGGAAGAGTTTATGATTACCGGCAGTTGATCCTCTCCCTGAAGGAAGGCATACTCTAGGTGGTTAGGGAGTTCTTTAAGATCTAGCTTAGGGGGTTCGATAATAGAGGGCTTAAGTTTATTTTCAGGTTTTCGGAGTTCGAGTTGTTCAGTGGTCTCCTGTCTAGGGTAGAAGGAGACTGCTCCAATACCCTCCATCTTTTCTTCCTCCAACAAGGGGAGAAAATTCTCACCCCGTAACTAGCCTTCTTCGATCTGTTCATCAACACAGCTATCAATAACATCCGTGAGTTCATCGACCTCTCCAATGAAATAAATCCGATTAGCTGCTTCGAGAGAGAGAGATTCATAGTGTCTTTAATGTCGAAGGTTAAGCTATCGGTTCCTACTCGTAAGGTTAACTTTCCGTCATGAACATCAATGACTGCACGAGCGGTAGCAAGAAATGGTCTCCCTAAGATGATGGGCACCAAGTCATCCACCTCCATCTCCAAGATTACGAAGTCAACCGGAAATTTGAATTTTCCAACTTTGACTAGCACATTCTCGCATATCCCTACGCGGTATTTGACTGATCTATCAGCTAGTTGGATGTTCATACGGGTAGGCTTTAATCCGAAGTATCCTAGTTTAAGGAACATGAAGTGAGGCATGAGGTTGATACTCCCCCCTAAATCGGCAAGAGCATTCTTTATTGATAGAGATCCTATGGAACAGGGCAAGGTGAAGCTGCCTGGATCGTCTACCTTTTTTGGTAGCCCTCGATGGGTCACCATCGAACATTCTTCCCCCAGAGTCACAAGACCCTCTAGTTTCTTTCGGTTGGCGAGTAATTTTTTAAAGTATGAGCTATACTTTGTCATGTGATAACAAGCATCAAGAAGAGGTATGGTGATCACCGAGTCTTTTAGATATGACAAGAATCTCTTATTATCATTCTCAATTTTTTAGTTTTTTAGTTGGGATGGGAATGGGATTCTCACAGGTTGGTTAGGTGGAGTCGATGGGGATGGGGTCACCAGGGGAGGTTGTTCGAGAGCCTCGCTGCTCACATCACCTTCCTCCTCGCGGGGCTTGCTTGGATCAAGGGTGGTAGGATGTGAGCTCAAATAAGGGGGTCCTTGGTTGTTGTTCCAGCTCGAGTGGTTATTGCGAGCATGGGGTCTTTTTGGCTTACTGATGGCCTGTCTTGGTTACCAAGGGTGGAGTTAAGCTTGTTGAACCATTCTTCTATGTCATTTTGTTGCTCATCGACGAGCTCATCAAGTCCTTTTAATTGTAAGCCTTTTTCTTGAGTGAAGTGACCAAGGTCATCTTCAAAAGTGCTCCTGATTTTATATTCAGGGCCTTCCTCTCCTTCTTTTCTCTTCACCAGATTTCCCTAAAGGGTGTAATCATCGTTTTGGTAAAAAGGCAAAAGGGAGGGAGCGTAGATGTCATGCCCTGACAAGCACGCATGCTCGGTCGTAGGTTCTCCTCCACATTCCTCTACCTCGTGCAGCCCCCACAGTAGTCGCAAATTAAGTAAGGATTTGAAAGTTGTTTAGTTAATTGCGACCAAGCTAGGTATTCCATTCTTTTGTGAATTTTTCTTAGCCGATCTGAAGGTGTTGATGTGATTTCAGACATGCTAGCAGTTGACTCAGGTTCATCCCAAGTGTCATCCTGGTCTTGAGCATATTCCTCAATCCTATTCCATCCTTCCTCGGCACTAAGATTGACTAGTTTCCCTTTTCTAGAATTGTTGATTCCGTTCCGGTCATTTGAGGAGACATTGTCGTAGAAGATTTGGACCAGAAGCCAGAGTTCGATGCCATGATGGGGAACTTTTCTTATTAAATCCTTAAATCTAATCAACGATTTATGGAAGGGTTCGTCCTTCCCTTTTCGGAAGCGGAGGATCCTATCCCTAAATGATGAGGTTTTTCCAGCTGGAAAGAACTTCTCATAAAATTTGGATATGAGTTGCTCCCACGTGAAAATAGATACAGAGGGAAGTTTATCATACCACTCTTTGGCTTTTTCATAAAGGGTGAAAGGGAAGAATCATAATCGGGACGTGTTTCTAGTAGCCCCATCCGTTTGGAGGGTGTTACTATTTTCAAGAAGTCCTTGATGTCTTGAATCGGGTCATCATCATCTAGTCCACAAAACTAGCACACACTTTGGACAAGCCAAACATCGGTCGCATGCAAGACCTCGTTGGTGTGTTCGTTTGGGAAGACAATGGCATTTGAGAAGCCACGAGGATTTGGGGAGGAGTAGTCCTTAAGGCGCTTAGGAATGGGGGTTGCGGGGGTACTCATATCGTAGTTGGATTGGGAGCTAGGGGCTGTAAGGTGATTTTCTGAATTTTCTTCAGAAAGGGCCGCATCAAAATTGATGGCTATGCTGGATGGTTCAGGTGTTGAGAGAGATCGTCTTAGCCTACGCATTTCCCTATCAGGTTCTGCATAGGCCAAAACAAGGTCTCTAGCGGAACTACGACACCTAGTCATTTGCCATGATGGTGAATGGTTGAGATTACGAACAAAGGCACGAAGAAATAAGATAGACTAAAGAAAACCTAAAAATAAAAATAAAATCTTACTAGAAAGGAATCTAGCAAGTAGACCTAATAAAAAGAAATCCTAACCTAGACAATAACTATTCCCCAGGATGCGGCGCCAAAAACTTGATGCGTGGGAATTGCACCAGGCTTTACCTCTCGAGGGATCTCGAGAAGCTTACAACCCCCACCAGTCAGTGTCCCTGATCGTTGTAGTATAGTATAGTGACAAGTACAGGGGGATTGATCGTTCAACTCAGGAATAGTGTCGCTAGGATTAGAAAGCCTAAAAACTAGGTCTAGAGGTGAGGGATGATTCTTTTCTATTTTTATATTTTTATAAAAGCAATTAAAATCTCGGGTTTTGGAAGAGTGGGCGGAATTAGTTGCTAGTCAACTAACCCAATAACTAAAGATGCAATCAAAATAACATAACAGAAATGTAAATAAAGCTAATTAAACTAATGGTGTGAACAATAAATGGGAAAATTGTGTTTACTTAGATTTCATTACTCCCTAGATATCTTTTATAGGTTAATAGTTTGTTACAATTCCGTGGATGACGGGTTATATTCCTTAATACCAATCATGGGGTGGCGTACGTACTTCCCCAACTCTATAAGCTCCTACTTCACTCCTATGTCGAGCCTGCAAGAAGCTCCTAACATGGGATCATTAGAATTCGCTCATGCATTAAATACAACCATAAAAACCTAGTACGCATTGGTTCATGCTTCTTAAGACGTTCAAGCAAGTTACCCTATGGAAGTCTGCCAGTTTTCTTAAGCCTAACATCGAAATCATTCATCCGTAACAACTATAAACAAGCAATCAACCCATAATCAATATCTAGGTTTCATTACATCTAAGCAAACACACAAGAGATCTAGCCTAGCATGTTAAAATCAAGACAAGCGTAAGATATATTCAAACAACACATAGACATATTGAATGAATTGAAAGGATACTTATCTTAATTGAACATGAAAGGTTTCAAGGGGTGAAAACCCTTGAAAATACTGATAAAATCGTGCTAGGGTTTCTCCAAGTCGTCCCTAAAATTGTCCTCCTTAATGAATGAAAATTACAAAACTATATATAGATTTTCCAATGTGACGGCGTCAAGAAGAGAATTCTGACGCCGTCAACCCGCCGCCCATAATAATATCGGATTGCCTAGATCCAGATCTGAAGCCGTTAAGAGTAATTTTCCTCTAGGCCGTCACGTGTAAAGAGACCATGACGGCCTATGGTGACGCCGTCATGCCCCTCAGTGTAAAACTCTCTGGACCGTCATGGACTCTATCCTCTTCACCTCTTGTTTTCCTCTTGACGCCGTCATTAAGAACTTGGTGACGCTGTCAGGTACTGTTCCCAGCAAGGAAAATTAAGACTTTGCCGTTTTCTTCACTTTTATGCTCCAAAAACGTCCAAAATGCTTCTTTTTCCAGAATTCACTCCAAAAATACCTAAAATCTCAAAAGGAACGATTTAGGGCAATATTTGATCAAATAAATTCAATTCCGGGCTTAAATGACCCCCTAAAAATGGATCATTTTTCGCCTCATCATATAGATAAGAACTGGCAATTGACAAACACAATCCAAAATTTCTAAAACCGTAGTCGATCAGATCAAAGATAAGGTCTAAAAGTGATTTGGACTCCCAATTCACAATCAACGAAACAAAATGTCGCAATGCATATTCAAAAGGGAATTAAAAATGAAACAAATGTCTGTAAATGCAAAATTGTTGCATCTATTTATTTGGAGTTATCAATATTTACTTTGCGGATTTCTCCATTGGATGCACGTTTAGCACTCTTTTGTTTCTCAAACGGGGTAGTATTTTCATCAATTGGAGATTCCAAATCCTGAATAGAGCAACAACATGCTAAGTATGATTATACATGGAACTGTAATGGGCACTTAAAAAACTATGACGCACTTACCAATTGAGTTATTTGAGGAACAGCTGCACTGGCTGCATGATTATCCTATTTAACAATCAAATGTGGAAGAATAAACATGTTGTTCAACAATAGACTATACGTTAATAGTATTATGCTATAGAATCACTACCTTAACCGGAGTTGTTATGGCAATATCAACGGACTCCCCCTCAAATGCAAGTTTAGCACACTTTTGTTTCTGAATTGGTGTGGTATTTTTGTCAGCTTGAGATTCCAGATCCTGAGTAGAGGACAAACTATCAAGCATGTTTACAGGCAAGAGTAACGCGCGTATCTTGAAACCTATCCTCTTTATCTGACTCTTCCCTCTTCCATCTGCAGCATCTCCTATCATTATCATCCTCAGATTCACTTCCAGTTGCTTCTAACAAATAATAGAAAATATTAAATAGTGTTAATGTTAAACAACATGTGTCATTTTGATGAGGCGAAAAGTGTTATGCTTTTAGGGGGTCATTTGGGCCCTAAGTCGTGATTATTTGATCAAATGTTGCCTAAAATCGTTCCTTTTATCATTTTAGGTACTTTGGAGAAGAAATCTGGAAAAGGAAGCATTTTGGACTATTTTGGAGCGAAAAGTGAAGAAAACGACAAGGTCTCCAAATCAAGCTGGAAACAGTACTTGACGGCGTCACGTTCTATAGGTGACGGCGTCATGTATTGGTAAAGAGGTGGATAGGAAGTTTACACGAGACACGCTAGAAGGTTTTTTGGATTTAAAGAGTGACGGCATCACCCTTTGTGACTCCTAGGCCATCACGTACAATTTATAAGGAGACGGCCAGTGAAGATTAAAAGGGGACGGCGTTAGATCTGGATCTAGGTAATCTAAGGGAAGCATTGGCGGCGAGTTGACGGCGTCACATGTATAACGTGACGCAGTCAGATTGTATTCTATATATATAATTTTCTAATTTTCATTCATTGAAAGGAGAAATTTTGGAGGAACTTCACCAAAAACCCTAGGACGAATTTTAGCCTTTTTGTAAGGGTTTCAAACCCTTCTTTCATCCATGATTAATTAAAGATAAGTCTTCCAATAATCATTCAATATGTCTATGTGTTGTTTGATTCTATCTTATGCTTGTCTTTACATTAACATGCTAGGCTAGGTTTATTTGTGTTTGCTTAGATGTAATGAAACCTAGCTATTGATTATTGATTTATTGTTTGTTATTAATTGTTGTTGGATGAATGATTTTGATGTTAGGCTTAAGAAAACTGGCTAATCTCCAATTGATAACATGCTTGAACGTCTTAAGAAACATGAATCGGATGTGTACTACGATTTTAATGGTTATATTTAATGCATAAGTGACTACTAAGGAGGCCATGTTAGGGAGCTAGTTTTTGGCTCGACATAGAAAGAGGTAGAAGCTTATAGAGTTGGAGAAGATCGTACACGGCCCCATGAATGACCCGTCATCCACGTAATTGTAAAAAACTAATCAATTAATGAAAGATAGCTAGGGAGTAGTGAAATCTAAGTAAACACGTTTCTCTCCATATAAGGTTTTTCTCACATTTTATTTTCTTGTTATTTTATTTTTATTGCATTTGTAGTTATTTGGGTTAGTTGACTCGCAACTAATTCTGCCCACTCTTCCAATACCCGAGATTTTTACTTGCTTTCCATAAACCATAAAAATACAAAAAGAATCATCCCTCACCTCTAGACCTAGCTAGTTAGATTAAGTTTCAATCCTAATGAACACTATTCCCCAAGTAGAATGATCAATCCTCCGGTACTTGCCACTACACTATACTACATCGGTCAGGTACACTTCCTGGTGGGGATTGCAAGCTTCTCGAGATCCCTCGAGAGGTAAAACCTTTTGCAAGGTTGCAAAACCACGCATCAAGTTTTTGGCGCTGTTGTCGGGGAATAGTTATTGCTTAGGTTGAAATTTCTTTTTATTAGGTCTACTTGCTAGATTCCTTTCTAGTAAGATTTTTATTTTATTTTTATAGGTCTTCTTTTGTCTATCTTATTTCTTCATTCCTTTGTTCGTAACCATTATCATCCGCCATCATGGAAGGTGATAATATCCTTGAACCCATCGACCCACTACAACTAAACCCACCACAACCAAACCAACTTCCTAGACCCTGCACTTTAGGAGAATACTCCCGTCCTGGCCACCAAGGCTACCGAAACACCATTGAGTTCACCCAAGGGGCCAATGTGTCCCCCATGCGATCCGACACCATCCGGTTGGTGTAAAGCGGATGTGCATTCCATAGACTTCGTTTCGAAGATCCTAATCAACATCTCAAGGATTTCCTTAAAATTGTAGATTCCATAGACCTTGATGTTGAAACTCGAGAGATGACCCAATTGCGTCTCTTCCAATTCTCTCTACGTGACCAAGCTAGTCAACGGCTTGAGCGTTTACCCGCAGGATCCATCACGTCTTGGGATGATCTCACCTCTCGTTTCCATGCTCAATTTTCCCACCGGGGAGAACCACTAAGTTAAGGAATGACATCTTGATGTTCCAACAACATCAAGGTGAAACTCTTTATGAAGCATGGACTCGTTTCAAGGACTTACTTCAAAAGGTCCCTCACCATGGCATAGATATTTGGCTCCAAATCCAAATCTTCTATGACCATGTCGACTTCCATACCAAGTGCACCATTGATTGAGCTGCCAGAGGTAGATTGCGTAACAAGGACATCAAGGAATCATGGGAGATCATCGATGAACTTGCATTCGACAATAATGAATTGTGGGAAGCTGCTCATATTATAAACTAGGCTGTCAAAGCAATTTTGTCACCAGAGGAAACCACTCAACTCTCCGAAGAAAGCCTTTGTGAACTTTAGAAAAAGGTTGACTATCTCATAGAAAAACAAAAGAGACCTTTAAGTCCAAGACGAGCAACGATCAACTCTATCTCAGATGTAAATCCAACACCGTTGTCCGAATCACCTCTTAGAGAGAATGCTGAAACCTTCCAAATATATGCTCGACCCTATTCGCCTCCTCAAGACCTTAGTCCGGAATTTGAAACTCGAATGGGAGAATATATGTCAACCCATTATGAACAGTTGGCAAAATTCGAGAAGGCTGTCTATAGACAAAAGGAGGAGATGCAAGAGAAAATGGCAGAGATGATCAGCCTATTGGAGGCATACACAAAAGTAAAAACTCTGAAAAAAGTTTTAGTAAGAGGAGAAAGTGACACCCCCACCATCAAGTTTGTCAACTCTATATCCATTGACCGTGAAAGCAATAATGAGAAAGGGAAAACAACCCTTAGCACACAAATAGTCGAGGAACCATCAACGTCGCAACCGGTAGGGTACTATTTAAAATACTGTATTAATGAGAAAACAATCACCAACTGGATAATTGGTAACGGACGTAACCAATCATCCAAAATGGTCTCTAAAGGAGAAGAAGGAGGAAGAGTATGATACGTTACTTGGGGGCCAGTGTACGAGAAGCTACTTAAGCAAAAAGTGGCTACGAAGCAGATGGCTTATGGGAACTTCGATATACCAGCTAGCATTGGGAAATTGCAATATTTGGATGCTTTCGCCGATCAAGGATCAGAAGTAAACCTGATGCCCATAACCATTTATAACCAGCTCACTGAAGAGGTACTGGACACTACCCGCGTTAGGCTTTCCTTTGGTAGTCACTCTTTCGTGTATCCTTTAGGGGTTGCAGAGGATGCGCTAGTTAATGTAGCAGGTTTCATGTATCCCGTCGATTTCATGATCATCGATGATAAAGAAAATGAGTGTATGCCAATAATCCTTGGAGCACCATTCTTTACCACAGCAAGAGCAGTCATTGAGTATGAAAAAGGAGAAATTGAGCTTAAGTCAAGGAAAAGAAAATTTAACTTTCCTATGACCCCATGATATGTAAGAGAAAGAATGATGGAAAGGAGGCTAAAAAACAACGCCGGCACACCGCATAATCATGTTCTAGAAAAAATCCTTGCATGGGAGGCAAGGATTAAAAACTACAAAGAAGCTAAGTTTGAGAGATGCGGAACTGGGTATAAAAATCATGTTGAATTCGAGTGCAATCAGCAGATGAAGAATCATGCCCCTTTTATGGAAGAAGACTTGGTACTCCTAAAACATTCAGGGATAAAGGTGCCTTCCGATGAATCAAACTCTTGGTGGTATGGACCATTCATAATCAAAAACTTAGGTCACAATGGGGTAGCAATCTTGAGCAACGAAAGGGGTGGAGAGATGACTGTGAATGTCGAACAATTGAAACATTACCACCCGAATAGCAAGGATTCTATTGACAAGGGATACATCACATTGCGGGACGAGGTCACGTAATAGCCCGTGACTTTGAGTCTAGCTACAAGACTCGTAAATAAAGAAAAACGTCTCTTGGAAGGCAACCCAAGCTTTATTTGTTTGTTTTAATTTATTTGTTTCCATATGCGTGCTTTATTTTTATTGTTTGTGGCTCATGTTTCAAAGTAAATTGTGAAAATGCTTTATTTTGTTTTTAACTTCGTCTTAACTACATATAAAGGTATTTTGGAAAAGATAAGTGTAAGGGAAATCTAAATTTGTTTCTAAGAACGAGATTGAACATGAATCACAACAATATTAAATGAATATGCATATTAGTATTTGTTTGAGTCAAATGCTTGTATCGAGTCATAATGAGTATTTTGCAGGATTTCCAGGAATTAAGGCGTAAGTTTTTCCAGAAATTTTTTGAAAACTAAACATAAAATTCTGCAGGTCACTTCTGACGGCGTCAGGATTATAACCTGAAGGCGTCATGTGTAAAATTTTAGAAAATTTTGCAAGTTTTGTTTTTCTGCCGGAATCGTAAAGTTTTTGTTTAACCTTTAGTTTTATAAACTCCAGGAAATCTGCAAATATTCATTCCACAAGCATTATATCTTTATTTGCTTTCTAGGATTTTATTATATATAGAGTTTGCCGCCGATTTTACGCGAGGTTTGCCATGATTGTTTTCTCATGTTTAACAGATTATATTGGACAAGAAGATGATTTATATTTCTGGATGGAAGCTTTCAACGTTCATTGATTAGTGTCTAAATACTCATCATTTTATACCAATCTGAACTGCCAAAACATCCAAAAACACTCAAATATGCATTAAAATACTAAAAATATCTTAGAAGTGTGTTTTATATGTTTCAAATGCAAAATAATCAAAAACAGATGAAAAACGTACAAAGTTTGCATAATTGGCAGTTTTAGTCCCTCAAGTTTCAAAAGTTGTCAAAACTAGTCCTTAGTTATTCTAAAAACATGAAAAAGTCATCAAAGGTCCTTTTTAATCATAAAGTTACATATTTAGTCCTTTGGTGCAAAGTTTCACAAAATTACAAGTTTAGTCCCTGTACTTTGCAAAATTGACATAAATGGTTCCTGGGATGTAAAAACTTTGAGAAAAATAAATTTTGGTCCTTGTGCTATTATTCTTTTGCAGGAATGGTCCTTGGTGTGAAGTTTGGAGAAATTACATAATTGGTCCCTCGAGTTTGGCAGTTTATCAATTTTGGTCCCTGGGCATTCAGAAATGGAAAATATACATATATGACCCTTGTATTATTTATACTTTGCAAGTTAAGCCCTTTTAACAATTTTAAAATAATATCACAACCTACCCTCCAACTTTTCAGACAATACAAAATTAGTCCTTGTGGTATTATAAACCTAAATCCAAACCGGACCCTTCATTTATTATAATCCAATCCAAACACTAAACAAGCCCACCCAATACCCTTCCTATTCCTAGGCCCAAGTTTACCCAGCCCAACACCCTTAATAAAAAATGGGGTCAACCCCTGGTTTGACCAAACCACCCTACACCCCTTCCCTCCCAAAACCATACCACCACCACTGCTACTAAAACCACCATGGTTTCACCTCCACCTCACCCACCACCTGTCCTACCCACTACCCTCCACCTCCACAAAATGGTTTCTCTGAAAGGAAAAACAGGGTATTGAAGGAGATGGTTAATTCCATTGTTGATATAAATAATGTTTGTGAATGTTATTAATATTTCTCAATAAACCTATGTTTTGATAATCACAAAACTTAAATCAAATTAAGTCAAGAATAAGACATAAACAAGTATTTGGTGACAAATATTTACCTCTACATCTTATATCACTCAAGGTATGCATAAACTTTATGCATTACATGATCAAAGAAAATTTTATATTAATACATAACATTATATAAAATGATTTTAACATTTTATATATATTTGTAAATCATTTTTGGTAAAGCTTTATTAAACCACAAAAATATGATTTCAAATTTCCAACCAAAAAGGGCAAATTTTATCCAGAAAAACTTTTGGAACGTTCAGGAGGGCGGCCCCCTTAATCATTAAGGGGACCGGCCTACAATTAAGGGGACCGGCACGCTCCCGAACAGTAAAATCTGGCCCTATAAATATTGGATCATTCCACATATTTTTCTCACCTTTTTGCACTATAAACTTTCTGATCCAATCTTCTTCTCTAGATCTAAAATCCTTTGATCATATATTTCATAAGTCTTTGTTTCCAAGTGATCCAAAGCTTCATCCATTCAAGTGCAAGAAGAAGAACACTTCTCTACATCCATCTTATTGTAGTGGTGTTGTGTATAGCTAGTTTCATATAGTACTAGTGTGTCACACCCCCAATTTACCTAACTTGCAGCGGAATGGAATACCTGGGGGTGACGGTCATAGCACCACAGTTACAGTCATATTGAACGACCTAAAGTGTCGTTTGGAAAAATACATCATTTGATCATTAAAACATTCAGAGTTTACAAAACTTAGGTCCCAAAAGATGTTGCTAATTTAGATAAAAATAAGTTCAACAAGATCAAACGTTTCATAAGTGCAGAAAATATAAGGTGAGACGCGTCGACTCCGCGACTCCATGAAGGTCCAAATGTATGCAACATGAGCTACTTTAATAACCTGAGAAATACATTGCAAAAAAATGGTCAACATAAAGTTGGTGAATAATCATAGGTTTATAAGTTAAATCGTATGTACATAAGCCACAAGTATAAAGTAAACCGACAAAAATGTCAAAAATGCTACATTGGCTCTTAAGCTCATGACCCCGAAGCTAGACTTTGTAATGGCCCCACCAGAGTGTTTACCAGACACTCAATTTGTTAAGACATGAAATGCATTCGTCCCATTGGAGCAACCCAAACACGAATGGAGGCGTCACCCTCGATAGATCTATCCACTCACTCTCGCTTAGCAATATAATTAACGGTCCATGATATATAAGGGGACTTAACTTGGTAGTAAGACAACCTAAGCAATGTATGGAATTTGTAATACTTGGGCATGTACAAAAATAATTGTGCAATGTATTCTCCCCCGTGGGATTTAAAATCAAATAAGTAATTAAAACGGGGCTATGAAGACTCACCTGGAGTGATAGTATAAAGATGGTACAACGATGGTAAAGTAATCAGGACAATGAGGCGCGAACACTAGCCGCAACCTAAATGAATAATCGTGATCTAATTTAGATCATGCCGTGATGTAATGAATGCACATGCACATGATACCTATACCACTCGTGACTTGGAAATACTTTTTATTGTCATAGTAAAATAGTTTCCATACTTAGGAGAAATAAGTCCAAATATAAAAGTATATAACTTGTCGTAATATATATCGTATAAAAATGTTAGCGTTATATTCCACGTATCGAAAACCTTAAAATAACGTCGTTAAGTCGTATAAATATTCTTTTGGGTCATACGTGTTTCATTTGTTAAGAATATAGTCCTTAGTAACATTTCTAGAAAATATACCATTTAGTGCGTAAGTTATAATTTTCTAGTAGTGACTATATATATATATATATATAGTTTTGACGATGTTAAAACGCGTATAACTTGGTCGTTTTAAGTTCATTTTCCTCGTTCTTTATGTCCACAGATTCGTTTCAGTAAGTACTAATATATTTTTGATAACTCGGCTCCGCTAGGTTACGTTTAACACCTCTTTTTGCCCGTCGAAAACTGCCAAACAGCACGCAGTTTTTAGAAAAATAGTTTTCGTCAATTAATTTGCAAAAGTCATAACTTCTTCGTTATAAGCTCGTTTTAATCCGTTCTTTCGCCTAAAGTTTCGTTTTTGAAAGTATTTTCTAAATCTTTGGTCAAAAATTACCCCTGAGTTCCTGAGTTTCCCACGTTTTTAAAATAAGGACAGTAGGTATATATATATATTTTCCAAAATCATTTTCCTAGTCTCAAACTTGTTCCCACTTCAACCAAACCACTTTCAATCACCACAAAACTAGTCTAATCCTACCATACACCTTCTTAGGGTGTCATGGGTTCCTAAACATCATAACCAAGTAGATCTAACAAAGATCTAACAATAATCACTTTCTAAGGTTCAAAAGTTAAAAGTTTATAAAATAAAGTGTATAAATAACATATGTATGTAGATCTAGTATAAGAACCATATGGATCTTGTATAAACTTGGAAAAATTATAAAAATGAGTTTGTTATACTTACTTTGATGGATTAGTGAGTTTTGGAGATGAAGACCTAATAAAACCTTGGATTTTTATTTCAAAACCCTAACAAGGAGTACCAAATGGACTTGCTTAATACTTGATCTTGGGAAATTAATGAAGATTGCTTCTTGTTTGTTGTTGTGGCCGAGCACCCAAGGAGAGGAAAAGAGAGAAATATTGCCTTTACTTGAACTTGCTATGTGTAGGAATGAGATAACATGAGATATTATTAGTGTATTAGGAAGGAATTAGGTGAGCATTTATGGTGTGTTGGTGAGAAATGCACATGAGATGGCTAGGAGGGGGGGGGGGGGGGCGGTGCTCAAAAAGGAGGAAAGGGAGGAGTTGTGTTGGTGATTTATTTAGAAAGCATGTGTAGTCTTAGTTGTTATTAACTAGTTTTAGTTATAATCGAGTACCGGGTTTGCTAGAAATAAATTTTATTGAAGTTATTCGGGACATAATAAAGTCGTAAAAATTGTAAAAATATGTTGGGTACAAGTACGGAGAGTTCGGGTGATTATTGTTTAATTTTTGTGAAAACCGTCGAAATTAATTAAACGTACGATACGAAATAAATAAATTTCCAAAATACCGGTTAAATTAATATTATAATTTTTATATTATAAAAATGAATATAAAAATATATTGGGATAATAGTCGGGAGTGTCGGACATGTTAGTCACATTTATAGTTCGCGTATTAGTGTTTATTTGAAATAAACATACGTAAATCGTTAATTATACCAAAAGTATTAATTTAGTTACCCTACGAGTGGAATAGTATGCAAGTGACATAATGATGATACGCAGACTATTTCTAGTCCGTATGAAATGTCCCTGGTAATGATGCATGAATTCGCTCCTGAACCAATACGGTTACACGAATTTAAATACTCGTAAACTAATTTTACGATGACATGAGTAATGCACGTGAATAGTGATATTTCTTCCGGAAATTAATAGTGTCAAGTGAATAGTAAAATTTCTGAACGCTTATCAGAATGTCGAATTAACCTCGAAAATGATGAATAGTGATCGATGAATAGTAACTTGTGAATAGTAATTTGTCGAGGTTTGGAAAATGACCGGAAATTACGAGTTGTGACATAGTGATAGTTATTTGTTAAGGTGTTGTATATATTTGTTGATTGTAGAATCTTGGTGTGTTGTAAACTAGTTTAGTAGTTGTGACTTAGTTGTGCATAGAAGAAGGTGTGAAGATTGACAAGGTGTGAAGACGGTGTGAAGTCTTGAAGAAGGTGTGAAGGTGTGATTAAGGTGTGAAGATCACGTGGTGTGATATTTGGTGTGAGATTGGTTCTAGCTACGATTAGAACTCAACATTTAGCTTAGTGTCGTTAACTTGTGTAAGCCAAGGTGTGTAAGGTTTCTCCACCATAAGGAGTTTGTTGACATAGTGAAGAAAACTCTCGAGTGTGGTACTCGGGGAGTGGAGTAGGGCAAGGAAGGTGTCTTTGTAGCCGAACCACTATAAATTCACGTGTTGTGGTTTGATCTTTCTAACTCTATCTTTTCTTCATTATATTTCAATACTTTCAATATTAGTTTAGACTTGCTTATATTGGTTGTTGCTTGAACTCACTTAAGATCGAATCGAAAGTTTTTATAACCTACAAAATATTTTGGAAATAAATTTAAAAGGACATAAAACTATTCAACCCCCCCCCCCCCCTTCTAGTTTTTCACATAGCTGATATAAGCTTTTGAAAGTCTAAATTACTCAGTTACTTAGGAAATATAAAAAATACCAAAAATAATCAATTAAATAGGGAAAAATAAAAAATCAGAAGAAGAAGAAGAAGAAGAAGAAGAAGAAGAAGGAAAAGCAGAGGAGCAAATTGAATTCTGGAAGGATCTGGTTTAGTAACCTTATGGGAGGCTTTAGGTCATGTTCTTGGTCATTGGTTCTTTGTTTCTCAACTTGGACTCAATTGTAAGTTAGAATTGTAATCTTTGCTTTTTATTAGAAAATAGCTTGTAATCTGTTTTTATATGTTCATTTAAGTTTATAATATCATATTAGGACTATTTGAATCAGTTTCATGGTTTTAATCAGTGTGTAGCTTTAATAATCTCAAAATAGTCATAGTTAATGGGGTGTTTGGATTTGTTGTTATCTATGTGATCTTGTGTGTTACTGCTCTTGTTTTTAGTTTAGGTATGTTACAGTAGGTTGTAATAGTCCATTTAAGTCATTAAACCTAGTACCACTTCAGTTAAAAGTCAAAATACCATTTTGAACACCCTCACAGTTAACTGTGAGGGAATTGGATTCCACAAACCTTCAATTCACATCACAAGTAAGTAAGTTAGCTTATTTTAGTTTAGTTATAGCTTAAATAGTCATAATCAATCATAAAATCAAGATCTAAATTCATAATAGTCAACCTAGGTTAGTTTCATAAAAAGTCAAAATTGCCATTCTCAGAAAATACCAAAACTTGTAGGATTTTTATAGAATTTTGTACTAAGAGTTAGGCATTGAAACTTTCACAATTAGTAGTCTACCACCTCAACTCCAAGGTCTCAGTACCATCTTATTTTTGTGAATTTTCTGTGGGTCCCACCATCCATCCAAACACAACTGCAGGGCAAGGTATTGCCCTGCTGCAGCCACCACAGTCCCACAACACCAACTTTGGTGGTGTTTTCTGGCAATCCTAGTGGGTCCCACACCATAACTTTGGTTTCTCCCAACCCCCTCCTACCAGGCGCTTAGTTTTGACCCTTTGTTTGACCTGAAACTCAGTGGACCCCACCTGAATCAACCCTTTAAATCTGTCCCATTTTCAGTTAATTAACAAGTTGCAAAGAGCTTATTAAGTGCTTATTAGCTTATTCCAAGGGCTTATCTGGCCAAATCTTACTCAAACTTGTTTAAACAACTTATTGGAACTAGATTTTACCATAGTGGGTCCCACACAAGCTCAATTGAGCTTATTTGCTTCTTTGGTCAACCAAGGTCAACTGTGGAGCTAATAAGCTTCCACAGTGCTTATTATTAAGCTATAAAATAGTTGTTTTTATTAAAGTTAGTTGTTTTTATATATAAATTAGTTTGGTAAAAGAAAAATTCAAGAAAAACCAATATAAAAATAAGTGATAGTTTCTATTTAATATAATTTAATTTTAATTTTCATTTGTAGATTTTTATTAAGTAACCTATATTTTTATTAATTTCCTTTTATATTAAAGTATTTTTAATAATTTTCTCAGATTTTTATTTTGTCTTTTAGTATTAATTATAATTAATATTAGTTTTATTAATAATTAATCAATAATTAAGTTATAAATAGCACAATTAGTTTTTCTAAAGTAACTCCTAGATTTTATATTTTTCCTAGCTTTTATAATTTAAATAGTTTAAATAGTAATTAATTAATAAATAGAATAATAATTAGTAAACTAGTTTAAAAATAGATAAAATAAAGTTTTTATAATTTTTTAGGATTCCTTTGATGGTTAATTAGATTTATAAAAATCTTCTTAATTATCTAAGTCTTTTTAGTATTTTTTATAATTTAAATCATATAAATAGTTAAATAATAATTAAATAGTAATTAATTAATAATAATTAGATAAATAGTGTTAAAATATATTTTTATTTTTAAAATAAGTTTTACAATATTTTAGACTTTTGGAAATTTTAATTTTAATTTTCTAGACTTATTTTACATTTCTTATTTATTTGTGAATTATTAAATAATTAATAATAGTTATTAAATAATAATAATTAATTAAATAATTAGTAATTATAAAAATAATATTTTAAGTTTATTTAATTTGCATTTAAGCCCCTAAGGCATGCAAATTACTACTTTAGTTAAAATCGTTTTTGTTCCGTAAGTTTACGTAGAATTAAATTAAACGTACGCGTTTTCAATTATTAAACGTTTTTAAGTATCTAGGTTTCACGTAATCATTTTAATAGTTTATCTAAGTTATTTTGTTTTATAAAACCCTAGTGTAATCACTCACACTCACATTTATACCTTTCCTGTTCATATTCACTCGATCACAAATTCGTTTTTAATACCATCACAGCCTCGTTGGGACATTACGACCTGGGGAAACACTGTATTCCACGGAAGCATTTAGGCCTGATTAGTTTGACTTTTACGGTTGACCATTCACAAGTGGTTGACTAATAAAAGTTGACTAGTTTAGACTGAGTCATTCATTTTCTTGGAGGAGGATCTAACCATGTTAACGCATTATCCACACCGAACGAATCAGGGGAGTATTTGTTTCATACTTTTACCTTCTTTACTTTTACATCCTTTTAATTGAAGATTGGGGACAATGTTCGGCTTAAGTGTAAGGGGAGGGTAAATGATGATACCTTAGAGAATGCAATTACACTTGATTTTTGTTTGTTTAATAGTAGGTGTGTAATAAAACTAAGAGAAACACTTGTTAGGGTAACTTTAGTGCCAAATTTAAATTTTTTTTACAACATATAGGAGTGAAGCTTTAGTCTTAATACGCGTCTCATGGATAGGAGTTGTATGACTAGCACAAAAAACCGTACCAGTCAAAAAATTTTGGGAAAATTGTCTAAAAATACATCGAACTTGCCACCTTTTACTATTGTATGCTATGAACTTTTTTTCGCCTACTTTATGCATAAACTTTCTTAATCATCCTATTGTATGCATAAACTTTCTTAATCACCATATTGTATGCATCGTTAGTCCTAACTGAGTTAAAATATTTGCATCGTCAGTCCTCATTGAGTTAAAATATTTGAATCGTTAGTCCTCATTGACTATAGAGTTAAAATATTTGCATCGTTAGTCCTCATTGAGTTAAAATATTTGCATCGTTAGTCCTCATTGAATTAAAATATTTGCATCGTTAGTCCTCATTGACCATTCTTACGTTTTTATCAGTTTCGTCCATTTTTATACGTTTTCATCGGTCATGTTTTTATCAAATCTTTTGCCACACTTTTTTTATCAAATATTTTGCCATATTTTTTATTCATTTTCGTTTAGGGTTTAGTGTTTAGGGTTTAGGGCCTAAACAATTTTAGTTAAGGGGTGTTTGGGCATGCTTACTATTGCTGTTTTTTGTGCGGATTGACTCATTACTTAATTAATTCCTCACCCAGTTCTTAGTAAAGGAAAAACTTTCAACCGGATTGACCCATTACTTCCTCACCCAATTCTTTATTTTACAAATTTGGCTTATTAGATATTTAAGGTAACCAAACTTGTCTCACACATACGTAAATTGGTCAACGTTGCCACATGTAATATATTCATGACGAAATGTGAAAAAGATAATAAGCAAACTAAAGATAGAAATATATGTATCTTCCTCCACTCGTATTAGACTATCAGATATGTGGCATAGGACAGTTTCAAAATGTTAACTCCATAAACAACCTGTTATAACAAATACTCCATTTACGGCCGCTTGTGCAACAAATTCACACAATGGTTTTGGGCATCGGGCCTTCATTTACGACCGCTTGTGCAACAAATACTCCAACTTTGTTAGCCGACAGAAGTGTAACATTAACATGGTTTGAAGAGGCAGGTGGTGGGTGGACCTTTAGGCCCCACCGAAAGATTCAAAATGTTAACTCCATAAACCACCTATTATAACAAAACACACATTACAACATTTGTGCCAAAATGTTTGCATGTTTTAGTAGTATTGAATGAATGTAAGCAAACCTAATCAATGGCAGCAACGACATCAGCAACAAATCATCCAAACACCAGATAGATGCTTGTAAACAGAAATCTATTTATAGATAATAAATATATATATATAGAAATCTATTTATAGATAATAGGTATTCAGTACATAAAAGTCATTGTCGATTACGTTAAAAATTTGATATTCAAGTTACAAAAATACCATGTGGAGTCATTTCGCTTGCTTTTCCAAATTCATATTTCTATGCTTGCACATGAATCCCATTTTTTACCGCAAAAATAGAATCAGTGTGACTATCAAACAATATAATTAAAATTACTCAGTTTGATCGCAAAGTTCAAAGTGCAAGACTTTTCCTTATTATAACAAAACTAATTAAGCTTAAAATATTGAAATTTTTGCACATACCTTGTAGGAATGTCACCATCAAGATGAGAAACATAAATTAATATGCACTTGTAGCATTGCCTTTCACACCAAAAATGAGAATTAAATCAGCATAGTCAACACCAAAAATGAAAAATCACATTAACGGGAATGCAGAATACTCAAACAAAGAACAATCAAATCATTCGGAACTGTACATCAAATACCTCAAAGTGGAAATGACTCTCACCGTCTCTTGAAACAAATTTGGAACCTAAAAATATAAAATTATAAATAATGTCAGATACATAAATGCATTAAAACAACCAAATCATGCATATCAAATTAAATATATTTAATTGAACCGGAACAAATATACTTTCTTGCCTGGCAGCTGGAGTTCCAAGATCTGAAAGTCACAAAATTTAATATAAGCTACAATCTTTAATAAATAATTGACATTCAGAGTTTGTTGAGAAAAATTATATGAAAGACTTTTTAAAAAATCATGTACATAATTGAGCACGTCAAGAGCTGTGTGTCATCCACATTGTATGATCAGTAACCCTTTCCTAAAGGTCACCTCATCATCATCACTAATCAAATATATAAGTACCAAACAATTTGCTAAGAAAAAATATTCTATGATTATTTAGTACCTGAGCAATAATCTTGAGCATGCAAATACACCAACGGGGCGCAACCAATAATTAATCCATACCCAAATCCTCCAAAAGCCTAACAATAAACAAAATCATATCACATTTAACAAATTCATTCCAGAATAAAAGAATAGAAAAAAAATCTAAAACTAAATTTCATAAACAAAAAACATACTAAACTAATTAACATAATCTATAATCAAAGTAAAGCCCTAAAAACTTGGTTATTTAAGTCGAAACTCACCTCAGAAGCTTTGGTGTCGTCCTCATCCAGTTTCACCAAACACCCCTGCACTATAATCAAATAATAAAGATTATAGAATCATCAGGCAATTCACACAACGACAGATTATATCATTCACTTTCTTGAACATAAACTACAAAATCAACACAAAACAATTAGAATAGTGTTATACACAATCTCCTAATTACCTCAATGCATAAGTATCCCTTTCGACACATCATTGCCAATCATCTTCCTTCACCACAATTCACGCATTATATTGGTGTATGAGTGTATCCCAGCTTTCTTCAATCACTTCCTGAAATAAAAATTAACGTATAATCAAAAAAAAAATAAACTTCATTACACAAATCAATAATTAAGCAAAAACCCATTAACATAATCCGTGTGATTGAATCGAGAAGAGGTTAAAGCAATAGTTGATTTGATAAACTTATTTTTGATTTTTGAATCGTGAATTGAATTGAAAATGTTATTGTAGTGATATTAATAGGTGAATTAATGCAAGAAATAAAATTGGCGATTTTATTGAATGATTCAAATGAACAATCGTATGAAGGAAGAATTGAGGTGAGAGTGGAGAAGAAGTCATTTGATGGCTTTTACTACTTTACAAAAATAAGGAGGAGCGTTTTTAGTCATTCTGTTTAATAGGTTAGACCACAATAAAAACATTCCCAACTGAAGTATTTGACTATTGTAACAAAATTGTGCAATGGAGTGATTGTACATTCTCGCTAAATAGGCAATCCACATAATAGTATTAAACCAATTTTTAATGCACCGTGCTTAGAAGGGCTTGTACAAACCTTAGTTTATTAGATAAAATAGATTTAATGTATTCATAGTTTGAAATTATAACTCTATAATTTGAAGATAATAATGTTACATATTAGCCTAATCACTAAATAATTATATTGTAGAGTATTTATCGCTGCAACATGCGAGTTAAATAAACAAATATAGTATCTATGATGTATTTAGGACTTTCATAAATAAAATTCTTAAAATTTTTAAGTTTAAACAACTTGCTAAATCAAACTGTAAAAATTCACTATTTACGCATTACTTAATAGAAATAAATTGAATGTTACAATGATGAGATATAACTATTATAATAAATTTAATGTATTCATAGTTTGAAATTATAACTCTATAATTTGAAGATAATAATTTTACATATTAACCTACTCACTAAATTTATATATTGTAGGGTATTTATCGCTGCAACACGTGAGTACCCTGCTATTATTTAAATATGGATGCATTCAATTTGTGCTTTTAGCTAAACGAATGAATTTCCATTTCGCGGTATTATCTATAATACTATAAGATTCGGTCCCTAAATTTAATGTGGAGTTATGATGATAGAGTTTTCAGAGTTAGAAACAAGTTGGAGTCGTTTAGTAGTTGGATAGAGGACAAGATAGCTAATGCTCGAAATTCAATACAGCTCATTATAACTATATAATCATGAAAGGAGATGAAGTGCAAGGGTTGCCCGAATTGATCACATGACATTTAGTATAGAATTAAAAGTCGGTTAGATGAAGTGCAAGGGTTGTGAAAGGTTACAAGAATAATTAATGATTTAACACAATTCATGCCTATATAAACCAGCAAAAATCACATTTAGTATGTACATTTGAAGATGATTCACACATCTTTTAGATCTTTGATTGTTGGTAGCGGTATGTAAATTCTCTTTTGCAATATTTTGGAGAAGATTCACACATCTTTTAGATCTTTGTAATTAACTTGATTTTTTTTTTTTTTTTTTTTTTTTTTTTAAATTTAGTTATCATACGCAGGTACCATGAAAATCACACAAGATCATGTATTTTCGTATACAAGTAATTTATGTGCGTTTTCTATTGATGTAGCTCACATGTGCGAATTGATTCAAGAAAATATGCACGAGCATGTATGTAAAGCAACATTTAAATGGTTAAATGATATTTTTTAGCGTGATTAGTTTATGTAAGTAGTTGTTTTCGAATGCTCTTTGAGAAATATTAGAATGAATTTATCGTGTGCAATTGAATCATTAGTGAGAAACCAATATTTACGCCCATTAAATGAGTTTGCCATAATAGCAAAATACAACATATTAAACATATCACATCGAGTAATGAATAGAAAGGAAAAAAATACATAATTTTGACTTAAATCCGTTTGTAAATTATAATATCAAATAAAAAAGGTTGAGTTTTAAAAATAAGCAAAAGTTCAAACTTTTATCAAAAAAACAAAACCGATGCATTTAATGTGAAATATATACAACATCGAGATGGAAGTGCAAGGCTTGCCGGAATTTATCACATGATATTTAGTAATTAGTATAGAATTAAAAGTCGGTTATTGATTGAGATGAAGTTGAAAATGATGCAAAAATAATTGATAATTTAACCTAATGCAATATATATATATATATATATATATATATATATATATATATATATATATATATATTATGTTAATGCATTTTTATATACAAGTAATTTATGTGTGTTTTCTATTGATGTAACTCACATGTGCGAATTGATTAAAGAAAATGTGCACGACCATGTATGTAAAGCAACCTTTAAATGGTTAAATGATACTTTATAGCATGATTAGTTTATGTAAGCATGCAACTTGAATAATGAATATAAAAAAAAAAAATACATAATTTTTGCTCAAACCCATTTGTAAATTAAAAAAATTAAGTTTAAGACATAATAGTAGAGTACAAAGGTTTTAGAAATTATTAATAGTGTGTTAATTAATATTCATTTAGTTAACTATTTAGAATTGAGTTTATTGATAAAATTTATTAATATTAACTAGACTTCAATGTTAATTTTCAATGAAATTAGTTGTACAATAAAATGAGATGAAGCTAAAAAGGTTTGTAACAATTTTTATACAGTTTATGTGGCATTATTATATATACATTATTACACAAACTTTAACTTACAAACTTAACAAGAAAATATTTAACGCACATTAAACTATTACCAATTAGATAGACCCTGTGTGCTTCATATTACCATGCAAAAACCATCTAATGGACAAGTATTGTAGAGCTAAGTAATAGACCAAAAGAAACAAAGCCATTTTTTTTATCATGTAAATAAGTAATAGGCCAAAAGAAACAAAGCTATCACAATTTAATAACCAAAAGCCCATATATAAAATACAACACCACAAAACCAAAACAACATCAAACACTTTTAAATTTTTATACAAGAAAGTTAAAACATTTCATACAACATACTAAACAATAATTAAATATACACACGCCAATATACAAAAAGAATACATGATTAACAATTAGATTCTTATCCCGTGCGTAGCACGGGTTCTGCATGTCTCGTCTATACATATTATGGGGTGAGAGAATATTCGCAAGATTCTGTCGCAGTTAAATAAACAAATATTTTTTTTTAGATTGTCCTCGGAGCCTACTAGCCCAACTCTTTACCCGGTTGAGGCCCAAAATTTTACATACACGAATTACAATGTAGATACTTACAAAAATTATTTGGCTAATAACTATAAATGTATATATACTTTTGAAAACATTTTTTTGTTAAGTTTGTATAAACAAAAACGTCTTAAAAAATTGCCTTTTTTTCACCCGGCTTCGGAGACACATCTCAAACAAACGCGTTACAATTTAAAACACATTAGAACAAAGTGGACAAAGCCCCCTTATTGTTACATTCTTATAATATACATAGGGGAAGGGACGGTGTCGTTTAAGGTAGTTAATAAAAAATAATTTTCTGTTAAATAAAAGAAAATGTAATTAATAACAAAATGGTGGTGCTGGAAGAATGGTATTGTTGTATCAATGTTATACAGGAGGTCTCAAGCATTATTTGCTTTTGGTTAACTAACTTAATTTTGATGTTAAATAAAACAAAAAGTAAGTAAAAATATTAATTTGGCGCTAGTAGAATTATCGTGTGGTATTGAATAAATGGCAATATATTTTGGGTTGGAGTCTAAAAACCAACTTGAATCTACTAAAACCAAATTTATATTCAGTGGCCAAGCAACAAGGTTGGCCACCTATAATGTAATAAATGTTTACGTGCTAATGGCCACCTAGAATGTAATAAATTTTTACATGCTATATCATTTTTACTAACAATAATAGTTATCTTCTAAATCTTTATACAATTTTGCAACTTTGAAGATATATATATATATATATATATATATATATATATATATATATATATATATATATATATATATATATATATATATATATATATATATATAAAATCTAGTTCAAATAAGATCAATCTTAAAGTTGTAAAAATAAGATCCAACTAAAATTTGACAAATGACACTCTCGTTAAAGTAAAATTAAATTTTTTATTAAGTACAACTAAAATTGTTAAAGTTTTGATGTTTTTTCTTTTTTAAATTGACGAAACTAAGGTGATACACCTTGATTCGACATGTAATGTATCAGGTTAAGCTGATACACTTTGATTCGACATGTAAATTTAAAGTTGTGTATCACTAATCTAAACTCATGTATCAGTTGGTTATTAGTTGTTAAAATGTTAATCCGTATTAATATTTTATTTTTTGTATATTATTGCTAATATGGTTATTTATAAAATGGTTTTAGTGGTTGTTTAGACTAGATCTTATTTTTACAACTTTAAGCTTGATCTCACATTAACCTTCCCCTATATATATATATATATATATATATATATATATATATATATATATATATATATATATATATATATATATATATATATATATATATAAAATCTAGTTCAAATAAGATCAATCTTAAAGTTGTAAAAATAAGATCCAACTAAAATTTGACAAATGACACTCTCGTTAAAGTAAAATTAAATTTTTTATTAAGTACAACTAAAATTGTTAAAGTTTTGATGTTTTTTCTTTTTTAAATTGACGAAACTAAGGTGATACACCTTGATTCGACATGTAATGTATCAGGTTAAGCTGATACACTTTGATTCGACATGTAAATTTAAAGTTGTGTATCACTAATCTAAACTCATGTATCAGTTGGTTATTAGTTGTTAAAATGTTAATCCGTATTAATATTTTATTTTTTGTATATTATTGCTAATATGGTTATTTATAAAATGGTTTTAGTGGTTGTTTAGACTAGATCTTATTTTTACAACTTTAAGCTTGATCTCACATTAACCTTCCCCTATATATATATATATATATATATATATATATATATATATATATATATATATATATATATATATATATATATATATATATATATATATATATTGAGTGACATTTTTTACCACACTTGCTACATCATAAAATTAAGGGTAAAATGCAAAAATGGTCCCTAAACTATCACGAAATCGTAAAAATGGGACTGGGATAAAAAGTCACGCAAAACAGCCACTAACGTTATGAAAATTTGCAAAAAAACCATCGAGAGCGCTTTTTTTCTAACTTCCGTTAGTCAAGGGTATTATCGCCATTTCACTCGTTTCCCGCCTTTGACTACCCACACTTTACTTGAATGACCAAATTTGCAAAGTTAGAACTTAAGTTTTGGAGCCAAAAACACAGGTGGCAGCCGAAGAGATTAACCTTTCCCTCCTTTTTGTGCAACTCGGCAACCTAACAGGGACTATTCAGTTCATCTTTATCCCGCTTATTTAAATACACCAAACCACACACACATTTCACCGAAACACACATAATCCCAACGATCAAAACAACCCACAATTGCAAACAATGGTAAAGGGAAGGGCATCTATATTGGTACCGAGGAAGAGGAATTTGACAAAGTTTTAAGAATCGATTATCTAAATGATTTACTTCTTGATTCATATGGCACAAAACCAATTGATGAGTATGGTTCTTATAGGCAGATTCCTAAGCAGTTGAGAACTCAGATTCTGACCTATCTTAGGAAACAAGATGGCTACTATGAAGCGCTTTTGAGTGATGAGGAGGAGGAGAAGGAATAGACTGTGAATACCGTTTTACCAAATGATTTGGCAGAGAGGATTACCCGTCTTGAAGTTGTGTTTAAGTATCTAAAGGATAAGAAAGACAAGAAAGAAAAAGAATTTAAGAGCATGAAGAAAAGGAAGAAAAGGGGTGATGCGGAAGGTAGCGGTTCCAACTACTAAACTAGTGTGTTTAGATAACTTTTGGGTGATGTAATGGTTGTGAACTCGTATGATCAATGAAATTTTCAATCATTATGTTACTATGTTTGTGTTTCAATTTTTGATGTTTATGTTTGTGTTTCAACATTCACAAGGTGCAATAATACAGCTTAAGCAGAAACTATTAGATAGGGGTTGTTTGGCATGAGTGTATACAACACTCCCATTTAACATTTGTAGGTTGACTTTGGAAAGTCAAAAGCTATTGGCTAGCACTAGTAAGAAGTTAATACTCTTTTACCTACCATACAAAATGAAGTAAATTATCCTACCAACTAGTATAGTAAAGTCTCCTGTCCAACTTATCAAAAACATAGATATGGCAGAATCTGTAACTCAAAAATTAAAGAGAAAGAAAATGAGTAGTGATAATACACAGGTAGAGGAAGTAAGTGGTTGTATAATTGGTCTCTGAAGAGTGCTTAATCACACATCCTTTTTCGACCTTAAATCAGACCAAATACACCAAATACTAACCAAATATGCCAAGAGAATGTATGTTTTTGTATTTGTGTATGTGAAGGTACGGATATGTGAAAAATGAACAAAAACAAAGCAAAACCGACAAAAACGAGCACGGGATTGGAAAAAGGTAAAAAGCCGAAGCCGAGGAAGAAACATCAAATCAAATCCTCCAAGTTACAAGAAATGCATTTTGATCGTTCTCAGTCGTTACGTTTAATATTAAGTTGTATTAGTTACATTTTATAATGTTTTAAACTTGAATTTCATGATTTGTAAAGGTCTAGGGGCTAATTATGCAACAATGTAAAAGATTAAAGAAGCCCTAGCCCCTAGCCTATAAATAGAGATGTAAGCCTCATTTGAGAGGTGGTTGTTCTTTGGTTTTTTAATGGTTAGTTTTTAGTTTTATTTAGTTCTAAGGTTAATTTTAAATTTAATTTTTGTCTAGTCTTATTTTTATGTGTTTTATTTTACTTTCTCTCTCTAAAAAGCTTTATCTTTCTTAAAAATATTTAATTTTTAGTTGTTAAATTCGTGTTTTTATTGGTGGGATTTAAAGTTTATGGTTAAACTAGGTTGTTTAGTAATAAATTTGGTGAAAAACATTAGTTTTTAGGCTTTATTTTAGATCAAATGGTGTTTTGTTAAAATTTATCGAGTTAGATTTACAAAAAAAAAATAAAAATAAAATAAAAATAAAAAAAATAAAAATTTATCGAGTTAGAAAAAAATAGAAAATATCGAGTTAGGAAAAATAGGGACCTATTTGCAAAATGATGTTTTCGAGTTAGTTTTTCTTTTTTTCAATTTAATTCCGAGTTTGGTGTTTTTGTTTTGTTTTTTTTTTTTTTTTTTTTTTTTTTTTTTTTTTTTAAGAGTTATCGAGTTAGGATTTGTATCTAGGGACTAATATGCAATTTGTTTTATCGAGTTACATTTTTAACTATCGAGTTAGGGGTTTTCACAATAACTATCGAGTTAGGGGTTTTCTCAAAACTTTCGAGTTAGAGTTTTAATTTTACCGAGTTTAGTTTTATTTTGGAGTTATCGAGTTAGGGGTTCTCAAAAACTTTCGAGTTAGGTGCATAATTTTATCGAGTTAGAGTCAAAAGGGTTATCGAGTTAGGGTCTACAAATAGGGTTATCGAGTTAGGAGTTTTAAAAAAATTGTTACCGAGTTAGGGGAATACTAAGTTCTATCGAGTTAGGTGCAACTTTAACATACCGAGTTAGGTGTAAATTTAACATACCGAGTTTGAAACCAAATTTAACATACCAAGTTTGATGCTTTTCGAGTTTCGTTTTTGGTGTTACCGAGTTTGAGTTTTCTTTGTTATTTTTTACTTTTTAATTTTTTTTTTATTTTTTTTTATCAAATATTGTTTTTATCAAGTTTCATTTCTTTTGACGAGTTAGCTAAGATTATCGAGTTAGATAATCATTGTCACATCGTTTATTGAGTGAGGTTCTCTTATGCTTCATATCTAAACGAAACTCTGCCGAATTTTTCTAAAATTTATCAAGTTAGGATTTATTTTATAACAAGTTAGTATCTTTTATTTAGTAACGTCATCTAGTAAACATTTATAGTTTAATAATAATTAGTTTTTTTTATTTCTTTTACTTATTTCCTTTTTAATTAGTCTTTATACCATTTTCATTTATTAAAATTAAAAAGCCAAAATATAATTTTCCTTTTACATTATTTTTCTTTTATATCTTATTATTTAGAAAAACTCAATTTGCAATCGTAGGACTAGTTTCGCTTTTATTTTTCTTTTTAAATTAGTCGTGTTAAGTTTTCTTTACGTTTTTATTTCTATTTCATTTTTGAGTATGTTTGTTTTATTTGCTAATTTGTTTTGCATTATTTGTTTGTTCTCTTTGCTTTAATTGCAATTTTATTCTCATTTGTAGAATAAACAAAAACCAAAATATTTCTTCTATCCTCATTCACTTCACAAGATTCACAAACCGAACCGACAAGATCGAATTCAACCCTCATTGGGAGAACGACCCGGGGAATTACTTTCACGAGCATTTCTTCGGAAAAATAAAACTATACACTCCAAGAGATATCAATCAATGGCGCCGCTGCCGGGGAGGCGTTGTTAAGATTTCGTCGATCGTTTGTTTGATTTGTGTTTTGAAGAACCTTCCTTTGGAAGTTATCGCTTTTATTAAATATAAAAAAATAATAATAATAATAAAAAAATAAAAAAAAATAAAAAAAAAAAAACCAAAAAGATTTTCTTTTCAAATTTGTTTTCCTTTTTCTTTTACTTTTGTTTCTTTTAAGTGTATGATCACACGTTCACGGTCGAAATTAATCGATAATTCTCTAACCATACCGAACCAACGCTATCGTAGACGTCGTAAACAAGCTTACGTACCCGAGTTACGTACTCTTGTTGAAGCACCCATCACCGAGATGGCCGATCAACGTTCTATGCAAGAATTGCTCCAGTGTCCCACCGAGGGATACGGGGATGCAATTGTTTTACCACCTATTCTTTCCGATAATTTTGAACTTAAAACTGGATTAATTTAACTTGTCACATCAAAACAATTTCAAGGTTTTGAGAGGGACGATCCTCACGCACATATCCGATGGTTCAATAAGTTAACTTCGACCATGAAATTTAAGGATGTCCCTCACGATGCTATCAAATTGATGTTGTTTCCATTTTCACTCGAGGGTTCAGCCCGAATTTGGCTTGAAAAAGAACCCCCTCATTCAATTCACACATGGGAAGAACTCGTATCGAAATTTGTTAATCATTTCTTTCCACCATCCAAAACGACTAATCTTAAGAATGATATAACTAATTTTCAACAACGTTTTGATGAGAACTTTGGTGAGGCATGGGAACGATTTAAGGATCTTCTTCGAAAATGTCCTCACCATGGTTTCTCCGAATTGCACCAAATCGACACGTTTTATAATGCTTTGACTCAAAACGATCAAGATTCTTTAAACGCAGCCGCCGGTGGCAATATCTTGAATCGTACGCCAATGGATATTTTAACGATCATCGAGAACAAATCTAAGGTTCCTACTTCTCGTAACAAACCGAATGTTTCGAAAGTGACTTCTTTTACTCCTTCTTCTTCGTCGGTCCAATCATCGGAATTGGCCGGACTTACCGATGCTATCTATTGTATGATAAAAGAGTTTAAGTCGCAGAACTAAAAACCCGAGCCCGTTAAAGCCGTTAATGAAAAATGTGTGATTTGTGGTGGACCCTATCCGTATTATGATTGTCAAGCCACCGATGGCCAAGTTTATAATGCTAACGTAGCAGCCGTAAACTACAATCAAAACCAAGATTTTCGTGCTAACCAAACAAGTCCACCTGGGTTTCCACCCATGCAAAATCATCAAAACCGTTATCCTCAAAATAACCAAGGTAATCAAAACCAATGTTACAATCAAAACCGTGGAACCAATTTCAATTAAGCTCAAAATTATCAAGTCCCTCCACTCCAACAAGTTTATCAACCACCACAACAAGTACAACCTTCTCCTGAGCTTGCTAATTATATGAAAACAAACGATGTTAACATACGAGCTATGCAAAATCAAATCAACAACATGAGGGTTGAACTTAAGAAAGATATCGACACAACCATGACTCGACAAACGAATGAGCTTAAGCAAATGATGAGCAGTTTTATGCAGATGAATCAAGCGTCGACGTCTGGCACTCTTCCAAGCAATACTATTCCAAACCCGAGGGGCGAGATTAAGGCGATCATGACTCGCAGTGGTGCTTTATATGAACCCACGGTTCCGACCACCTCTTCTTCTCTTCCTCCTAAGGTAGTGGACCGTGAGACCGAGGTGACAAAGGACCCGGTACCTCCTACTAATAACGGAGGTGCTGAAAACGTCCAACCTCCGGTTGTTCAAGTTTCAAAAGATAAAGGAAAAGCTGTTTTTGAAAACAATTTGAAATACAAGTCAAAATTGCCATATCCATCACGATTTAATGATGAAGAGCTCCGTGAAAAATCTAAAAAACAAATGGAAAAGTTTCTCGATATTTTTCAAAAGTTGCACTTTGATATCAGTTTCATGGATGCTCTTGTTTATATGCCAAAGTTTGCCTCAACATTTAAAAATCTCATTAGTAACAAAGAGAAATTGCTTGAATTAGCCGAAACACCGATAAATGTTCAATGCTCCGCTATTCTTCTCAAGAAGCTCCCGAGAAGCTTGGAGATTCGGAAAAGTTTCTCACTCCTTGTTCGTTGAAAGATCAAGAGGTTTGCAAAGCCCTGGCCGATTCAAGTGCAAGCATTAACCTTATGCCTTTGTCAATCTATAAACAACTTGGAATGGGAGAACTTAAACCGACACGAATGACTTTAGAGCTTGCTAATCGTTCGATTACTCATCCGGTTGGAATTGCGGAAGATGTTTTTGTTCAAGTGAACTCGTGTACTTTTCCGGCCGACTTTGTCGTTGTTAATTTTGAACCCGATCCGAGACTTCCTCTTATACTAGGGCGACCGTTTTTACGAACCGCAAAAGCCCTAGTAGATCATTTTGAGGATACTCTAACTTTACGACATGATGATGACATAATGATTTTTAAAGCCGATGCTCCGAAATCAAAGAAGTTTTCCGTAAAAAGCATTGATGTTTGTGATTATTCCTTTGATGATTTTGTGAAAACGTTCTTCTCCGACTCTTCCCCATCATTTCCTCCGACTAAGGAACATGATTCTTTTTGGGAAGAGGTCGATGAATTTCTTGCTATTGATACGATTCCGTTTTCTGAGATTGACGATTCTTACTTTGATTCGGAGGGAGATACTATTTTTCTTAACAATTTGTTAAACGATGAACCATCAATCCCTCCGGATAAAGCTAAGAAGAAGATTGAGCTTAAGATTGACGATTCTCTGGAGCCCGAGCTCGAGGAATTTTTACCAAACTTTGAGAGTTTCTCCTTCGATACGACTGAGGAAATGAGTGGCAATCCCTCTTATCGTTCTGATTTTTCTGATACGACGTATGAAACTTTTCACTTCAATCACTCGGAAGAGACGAGTCGTGGCAATACCACTTCTCATGCTTTTATCTCTCTTTCGGAGTTTGAGTCATTTCGTTTTGATGAATCTGAATGTGAAATTGAAAAGTTTTCTGAATATGAAAGTTTCAGTTTTGATCTTGAAGTTGATCATGATCCGGGTGGTGTTCTTAAGAATGAAAGTTTTAATGAAAAGTTTTTCCCAACCCTCCCACCCGGAAAGGATTTTAAAAGGAGCTTAAATAATAAAAGTCATAATTTCACAATTATGAAGTTTTCTTTTGATGATAATGAGTTTTTGATGACAGTTATCATGACTTTCTTGCCATTTGTAACATTTGGTGTGATTTCTCTTATCCTTCATTCCATTGGGAGTGAGGATGTTGTTTTTGACCCTGGTATCGTCTTTAAACGTTTTCAACATTAAAATACCAGTGGTTATCTCTTCGGGATGGAACTTTCAATTAAGTCTTATGTTTTTCAAAATATTTTTAATGAAAGCCCGATGGAGATTATTTTCCATTTGCTCTCCCCAAGGACGAATTAATTCGGGGATCGAGTCAAGCTCATGTGACTCGGTAACCAAAAACAAGCGCTTCGTGGGAGGCACCCCATGCTTATCCATTTCAATTTCTTTATTTTCTATTTTCTTAAATAACGTGACGTGAGGGGGGCGACCCTTTCCATACTCGTGTTTTCGTGATTGTTTATGAATGTTCAGGAATTTCCCCGAAGTTTGAGGACTCTCGTGCTCGTGGTTTGTCGTTCTCTCCACTCGAGTCTCATCCTTCGCTGCTCTTTCGGAAATTCACCATATCCAAAATCTTATTGACTAACGTTTATCTCTTGGCATACTTAATAAACGGCCTTAGATTTTACGTAGGATTACCTTTACCCTTAAAACATTGAGGACAATGTTTCACTTTAGTCTGGGGGGGGGGGGGGGGGTGAATCTTCGATTCGATTTGACCTGTACCATCGTCTGAGCTGTTAACTTTTGCAACTCCGTTTTCCACCAAAAATTTTAAATTTTCGTCACCTTTTTATATGTAAAAAAAAAATGAAAAAAAATATATATGATATAATAATAAGTTTTGACACCTTGTTTTGACTTTCCTACCGGCGAGAGTAGAAATAAATGTTCCGACTTGACCGGGCGTGTTGAGCCCTAGCTCGTCTCCCTTAACCAATATAATCAAAAGATTATGGCTAAGCATCCGCGGATCTCATTATTTGGGATTTTAAATTTGCGGAGATCGAGGAATGATAGAGTTTATTTAGAAGTTTCATGCTATACACGGATCGCATTACTGGGATTTAAAAAACCCACGAAAGGTACTTGTGGCCTCCTTGTTCCCATCAGAAACGTCACCCATATATGATAGATGTTCTAGGTTAATTAGTGGTATTTCGGTTTGAATAATATTTAGTTCTTTGTTTTCTTAAGAGAATTTTTGCTTTAGAAGTTGGGTACATATCAAGGAACATCAAAAATAAGAGCAAAAAGTGAAAAAAAAATCAAAAATCAAAAGTTGATTATCTATGTGGTTTTGGAGCTACCTGATAAGCTTCCATTGATGTTATGAGAAAAAAAATCAAGAAAGAAAGAAAAAAAAAAGTGAAAAAAAAATATGAAAAGAGTGAAAAAAGTAAGAAAAGTGAAAGTTGAAGTTGTATCGAATAAGAGCTTATGTATGTAAATAAGTTGTTGGCGCGTGAGGTGCATGTGATAAGTGATTAGTAATCAGTCACATGAGGTGCACGTGATTGTACTCCGCAACTTATATCCTTGATATTGTATGTACCCTAAATTCATTGATGTGGACCGAATTTCTATTGCAGTAGTTTTTAAGAGAAAATGAATAACTACTTATCGTTTTAACTTAGGTATCACTATCGGACTAACAAATATCGAAACGAGAAAATATGAAGCAATTCATTTCTCATAAATTAAAATCTTTAGATAAAAAAACTTAGGACTTGGGGACAAGAGGTAATACACAAGTAACTTTTGTGGGCAGTGTTAGCATTTAACTTCTGATAAACAATGATCTCGATTTTACGCTTAGTTTGGGAGCTTGTGAAAAATCAAGGATGACGATTTTTATCCGTACGGTCTCTTCTATGTGAGAAGTGTTTCTACTCGTTGACCCTGAAAATTATCAACAGATAAGAATTGATAATGAAAGTCAAGGCAAACCGTCACATATATAAATGAAAAAGTACAAAAATAGTAGTAGTTGTTATTATTCATGAAAATCGGAAAACGGAGCGTTTTTGAGAATAAATAATTTCACTATCTCTTTTGAAAGTCATTGCTACTTTACAACGTCAGTAAAGAGAGGTTTTGAAAATTATTTATCTCTTAAGCGTGAGGTGATGACATTGCGTGAGGGCACGACAATACCTTAGTCTGGGGGATTTTGATGAGTGCTTAATCACACATCTTTTTTCGATCTTAAATCAGACCAAATACACCAAATACTAACCAAATATGCCAAGAGAATGTATGTTTTTGTATTTGTGTATGTGCAGGTACGGATATGTGAAAAATGAACAAAAACAAAGCAAAACCGACAAAAACGAGCACGAGATTGGAAAAAGGTAAAAAGCCTAAGCCGAGGAAGAAACATCAAATCAAATACTCCAAGTTACAAGAAATGCATTTGGATCGTTCTCAGTCGTTACGTTTAATATTAAGTTGTATTAGTTACATTTTATAATGTTTTAAGCTTGAATTTCATGATTTGTAAAGGTCTAGGGGCTAATTATGCAACAATGTAAAAGATTAGAGAAGCCCTAACCCCTAGCCTATAAATAAAGATGTAAGCCTCATTTGAGAGGTGGTTGTTCTTTGGTTTTTTAATTGTTAGTTTTTAGTTTTATTTAGTTCTAAGGTTAATTTTAAATCTAATTTTTGTCTAGTCTTATTTTTATGTGTTTTATTTTACTTTCTCTCTCTAAAAAGCTTTATCTTTCTTAAAAATCTTTAATTTTTAGTTGTTAAATTCGTGTTTTTATTGGTGGGATTTAAAGTTTATGGTTAAACTAGGTTGTTTAGTAATAAATTTGGTGAAAAACATTAGTTTTTAGGCTTTATTTTGGATCAAATGGTGTTTTGTTAAAATTTATCGAGTTAGATTTACAAAAAAAAATAAAAATAAAATAAAAATAAAAAAAATAAAAAAATAAAAATTTATCGAGTTAGAAAAAAATAGAAAATATCGAGTTAGGAAAAATAGGGACCTATTTGCAAAATGATGTTTTCGAGTTAGTTTTTCTTTTTTTCAATTTAATTCCGAGTTTGGTGGGTTTTTTTTTTTTTTTTTTTTAAGAGTTATCGAGTTAGGATTTGTATCTAGGGACTAATATGCAATTTGTTTTATCGAGTTACGTTTTTAACTATCGAGTTAGGGGTTTTCACAAAAACTATCGAGTTAGGGGTTTTCTCAAAACTTTCGAGTTAGAGTTTTAATTTTACCGAGTTTAGTTTTATTTTGGAGTTATCGAGTTAGGGGTTCTCAAAAACTTTCGAGTTAGGTGCATAATTTTATCGAGTTAGAGTCAAAAGGGTTATCGAGTTAGGGTCTACAAATAGGGTTATCGAGTTAGGAGTTTTAAAAAAATTGTTACCGAGTTAGGGGAATACTAAGTTCTATCGAGTTAGGTGCAACTTTAACATACCGAGTTAGGTGTAAATTTAACATACCGAGTTTGAAACCAAATTTAACATACCGAGTTTAATGCTTTTCGAGTTTCGTTTTTGGTGTTACCGAGTTTGAGTTTTCTTTGTTATTTTTTACTTTTTAATTTTTTTTATCAAGTATTGTTTTTATCAAGTTTCATTTCTTTTGGCGAGTTAGCCAAGATTATCGAGTTAGATAATCATTGCCTCATCGTTTATCGAGTGAGGTTCTCTTATGCTTCATATCTAAACGAAACTCTGCCGAATTTTTCTAAAATTTATCAAGTTAGGATTTATTATATAACAAGTTAGTATCTTTTATTTCTTTTACTTATTTCCTTTTTAATGAGTCTTTATACCCTTTTCATTTATTAAAATTAAAAGGCCAAAATATAATTTTCCTTTTACGTTATTTTTCTTTTATATCTTATTATTTAGAAAAACTCAATTTGCAATCATAGGACTAGTTTCGCTTTTATTTTTCTTTTTAAATTAGTCGTGTTAAGTTTTCTTTACGTTTTTATTTCTATTTCATTTTTGAGTATGTTTGTTTTATTTGCTAATTTGTTTTGCATTATTTGTTTGTTCTCTTTGCTTTAATTGCAATTTTATTCTCATTTGTAGTATAATCAAAAACCAAAATATTTCTTCTATCCTCATTCACTTCACAAGATTCACAAACCGAACCGACAAGATCGAATTCAACCCTCGTTGGGAGAACGACCCGGGGAATTACTTTCACGAGCATTTCTTCGGAAAAACAAAACTATACACTCCAAGAGACATCAATCAGTCTCGGTATCAGAAGTGGGAACAAAACAGGAGGGGGTGGTGCAAAGATAGAGGTGTTGGATGAAAGATGCTTCATCTGTTGTGGGGACGTTAAGTGTTGGAGACATAGTGTTGTGATACTTGAACAGGCAGGTTGTGCAACGGCAGAGGAAGTAAATTGTGGTGTCATTGGTCTGGGTATTACAAGTAGAAACATAAGTGCAGGGGGTGGTGCAGATGCAACTCAATCAACTAAAGCAAAGAAGAAGATTAAAAAGAAGCCAAGAAACTAAATCACTATGGTTTTGGGCATGTCCAAACCACAAACTGAATCACTATGTTTAGTCTATGTTTTAATGTTTCATTAATGTGAGTTTCTTGTTTTATGTTTGTGATACCTATCAAATACAATAATGAAGTGTAAACATATGTGAAGACATCATTCATACAAAATCTGGATCATGAGATCCATTACATTCATTAACCATCACTAATCTCAAAACAACCAACCCCCTCATGGATATTTCTTCTTCACAACAACCTCAATCTTCTTAAACATTTTGTTCTTGACTTGCCTGGCCATCATCAACAGTGCATTCGCCCTACGCTTATCAATTGTTTGTAGCCTCCTAAGCTTCTTTGTATTGCTCCTTGCAATTCTTGCACGTGAATATTTTCAAAGTCTAACAATCACATCCCCTCTACATTCGACCCTTTCAGTAATTTTTTTGGACTTTTACTCCAAATCGTGTGCCTACTGAAAGTCTTGAAGAATCTCTGTGTGGTAAGGGCTAAGCATTAGTTCAGTTAGCACATACAAGTTATAGAGAACCTTTAGATCAATATCACTTTGATAGTTGTTCATGGTTAAGGAAATTGGGAGGTGTGTTTTGCAAGTGAGAATTTTGAGAGATGCGTATTTAGTATCCTTCACGTGTTTGCCTATAAAAGGGCTTATAAGATTGCCACGTACTGTGTAGTCTTCATGTGTTGGACCAAAAAAATACTTATATGACAGTTGACTTTATGCAATTCAACATTTGCAGTTTGACTTTTGAAAGACTAAATGCAATGGGTGCAAATGCAATGGGTACAAGGGAATGAGTGTCTAGATCACTCCTATTCAACATTTGCAAGTTTGACTTTTGAAAGTCCAAATGCAGAGGGTACAAACATAGAATAAAAACATACTCCCTCCGTCCCATTTTAATTGTCCGTGGGCCCGAATTTGACCGTAAATATTTTTGTTTGTATTATATAACACTTGATGAAATTTATATCATTGAAAAGTTCGTTAAACGAACTTTTCAATTATATAAATTTCATCAAGTGTTATATAATACAAACAAAAATATTTATGGTCAAATTCGGGCCCGCGGACAATTAAAATGAGACGGAGGTAGTAGAATCCAAACATTGTTCTAAAGACAATAAATTTAAACAAAGAGTACAAACATAGAATCCAATAGAATCCAAACATAGTTCAAAACATTGTTCTAAAGACAATAAATTTAAACAAAGAGTACAAACATAAAATCCAACAGACAATAAAGTGAAACATATTGTTCAAAGATCAGTGGGTTACACATTAAGAACTAGGAACTGCATGCTCATCATCTAACTTCATCTTTTTAGTTGGCCTGTCAACATGAGGTCTGTGATTGGGTGGTATTATTCCTGTTGTAGAGTCAATTCTTGTCCAGTATTTGCGGCTAGAACAGCCATTGATCTTGAATGAGTACATACGCGCCCATGTTTCTAGTCTGTAAGCAGCATGAACCCACTCTTCAGGTATACTAACTCCTCTTCCATCCTCATTCTTGTAGTTTATTGCAGCCACATCATGTTTACATGGTATTCCAGTCAGCTCCCACTTCCTACAACCACACTCCTTCCTATCCATGTTAACAACACAATGATCCTCGTTAGGCACATATACTTTATATAAAGAAGCTTCAATCCATTCAACAACGCAATCAGTAGCTTCTTTTTTTATTGCATCAAACATGGCTTGCACAGTAGGAGTAAGTTGTCCAACACTCTTTTCTATTATTTGTTGAAATACCACAATCCTCTTCATAAAGTACTCCCTGATATATTCAAGACAAGTGATGATGGTTCTATCTCTGACATCATTTAGCTGGCTATTGAACACCTCACATGTGTTGTTTAAGAGTAGTCCACTTAGGGCTTTGCCTGTTAAACAAATCACACATTATATATTAATATACGATGAATTATCAGTATGCTTTTGTCCAGTGCCACTTAATGAATTACCTGAAAAATGTGATCTGCTCCATTGTTCAACTGGAATCTTCAGCAACCAATCATAACCTGCAGCATTGTTATTCTTGAGGTGATCCATCTCTTTGTTGAATTCAACAACAGTAGTGGCTCTATCTGCATTCCAAAGCATGTCCTTGTAAACACCTTTAAAATGTGACTTCATCTCCTCATGAATATGCTTAACACAAAACCTGTGTTCAGCATTTGGAAACACACAAGCAATGGCTTGTATCAATCTCTGTGAACAGTTAAGGTTATGGATGGTGTTAAATCTTTACACGTTCTTATTGTGTATAAAACACATGATTCATTATAGAATAGAAATGTGCACCTTTTACCTATCAGGAATGAAAGTGAACTTGCAGTTGGTTTCTATACCAAGATCCTCTCCTAGTAGTTTCAAAAACCAACACCAAGTTGCCTTATTTGGTGCATCAACTACAGCATATGCTACTGGATAAATCCCATTGTTTGCATCAATCCCAACTGCTATTAGTAATTGACCTAGAAAAGGACCTGACATGCATAATCCATATAATCCTAAGAATTCTCTGCCACAAGCTTTGAAACCTTGTTTCATAGCTCCCAATCACACATAAACCCTTTTTAAAGTTCTTGTTGCACTATTTGTATTTGGTTCTAGCTGTACATCAATCCTAACAGTAGTTCCTGGATTTTGATTAACCAACTCTTGGGCATACTCTCTAAGCAGTGCATAATGTTTCGTAAAAACAGGTATACCTGATTGAAGTTCACAGTCTTTATTGCATAGCAAATCATACTTACTTACAGGAACATCTTCAATTAGCTAATCATCATCATCATCATCAATCAATTCATCATCATTTGGATTATAATCAAAATCCTCTTAATCACTCCCGCCACTCTTTCCTTATGTTTCATTATCCACCTCTACTACTTTCACATTTCCCATATGACCACCTATAATTGTAAGTCCATAACATTAACAACAAATACACCTTTAAAAAAAAAAAAAAAAAAAAAGCCCTGTTCAAGTAAATAGGAAAATGCACTGTGTCTTACCGTATCGATCAAAGGCATGGACGATCGATGTAATCTAACCGGAACTATACATTAATTAGAATTGTATCTGAATATAGGTGTTCGGCTTAATTTGGTACAGAATTGGCAGCAATAAACTAGGTGAATGAGGATGGAAGAGGGTTGTATCTGAAGTTAAAGGGGTATATTAGTCATTTCATGCGATAATACCATTGACTAACGAAAAAACAAACGGAAGTTAGCAAAAAAGTGCTCTCGGTGGCTTTTTTGCAAATTTTCGTAATGTTAGTGGCTGTTTTGCGTGACTTTTTGTCTCGGTCTCATTTTTGCGATTTCGTGATAGTTTAGAGACCATTTTTGCATTTTACCCTAAAATTAATGTCCAAAAGCATTGATACAAGTAAAAAGAAAAAATAAAATATAATAAAAATAAAATAAAAAAAAGAAGCTAGGGTAAAAACATATAAAAGTAAAAAGAAAATAGAAAAATACTCATCATCAAGATTTTCAAGAAATGCTAAAATTTGAGATAAAAATTCATACTTTAATGAAACTAATATTTTTATTTTATTTTATTTATTTATTTCGAAACACGATCTTTTACATCCATTATATTGTTTTTAAAACTTTTTCACATTCATCATCTTCATGATAATTACAATGATCTATAAACATCTTATTGAATATATCTTTTCTTAAGCAAACACAATAATAGGTGAAATAATCATCTTTATGATAAGTACAATAATCGAAAGACATGTTACGTTACATATTTTAAAGCAAACACAATGGCAAATAAATGAAAAAATCGAGTTTTTTTTTTTCTTTTAATCCGCAACAACGTACGAGTATCATGTTACTCGTTATATAGACTATAGCCTAACAATCTAGAAAGAAATTAAGATGGCATTGAATGTCATTTACAACAACTATATAAATATGGATGCATTCACTTTGTGATTTAAGTTAAACAAAAATGAATTTTCATTTCACAGTATCAACAATTTTAGCAACTAGCTTTTATGTTGTAATAATAGCTTTCATACTTCGCATCCTCAACAAAAAGTGGGCTGATGATGACAAGAATAGAAAACCACCACCTCAAGCCAAAGGTGCGTGGCCTATAATTGGACACTTACACCTTTTAGGTGGATCTCAGCTCCTTCATAAGGTCTTAGGTAATATGGCCGAAGAACATGGCCCTATTTTCACCGTCAACCTTGGTTCTCACCAAGCTTTGGTGGTGAGTAATGCAGAGTTAGCTAGGGATTGCTTGACCAAAAATGACAAGGCGTTTGCAAGTCGACCCAGAGGACAAGCATTTGAACTCATGGGGTATAACTATGGCTTGTTCGGATTTGCTCCCTATGGGGATTACTGGCGAAAAATTCGTAAGGTAACAGTGCTTGAAGTGCTCTCTCAACGACGAGTTGAGATGCTTGAAAATATACGAGTATCAGAACTCAGAGCATCAATAAGAAGTCTATATGATGCTTGGTTAAAGAACAATAAGAGTGGGAACTCTGATATGGTGAAGGTGGACATGCGTCATTGGTTTGGAGAGTTTGTGTTAAACGTTTTGGTTAGAATTATTTCAGGAAAGCGTTTTGCGGCCAATGATGAAGAAGGAACTCGATTTCAATTAGTCATCAGAAGATTCTTTGAGTTATTGGGCGTGTTTGTGGTGTCGGATTTTGTCCCTTATCTCAAGCCTTTTGATTTGGGTGGATATATCAAAGCAATGAAAGCGACAGGTAACGAGTTGGACAACATTATTGAGGGATGGCTCAAGGAGAAAAAAGCTCAAAGAGAGTCAGCAGTGCCACAAGAAGGAAATCAAGTTTTAATGGATGTGCTAATTTCTACGCTTGAAGGCGCTTCTGATAAGGAATTTCCCGGGTTCGACCATGATACCATTGTGAAAGCCACATGTCATGTAACCTTATTTCGTAATCAACTCCAATATTTTCTACATTTTTAGACTAGAATGTTGATCGACTATAACATAATCCAATATCGTTTTGTGTAAAATACTTTTCGCAGCAACTCCTTACAGGTGGCTTAGACACGACATCTGCAACTTTAACATGGGCATTAACATTACTCCTCAACAATCCAAGAGCACTAGAACTAGCCCAAGCTGAAATTGATGAGCATGTCGGAAGGGACAGGCTCGTGGAGGAGTCAGACGTGAAGAACTTGGTCTACCTTGAAGCGATCGTCAAGGAAACATTGCGTTTATACCCGGTTGTACCTCTCTCAGTACCTCATGAGTCCATAGAAGACTGTGTTGTTGGAGGCTACAATATCACAAAAGGTACTCGTCTCTTGGTAAATCTTTCCAAGATTCATCGTGATCCAAATAATTGGTCAAACCCCAACGAATTTCAGCCAGAACGATTCTTGACAAGTCAAAAGGATCTTGATGTAAAGGGAAATCATTTTGAACTGATTCCCTTTAGTAGCGGTAGACGGATGTGCCCTGGTTATTACTTAGCACTCCAAGAGTTGCGGATAACTTTAGCTAGTTTGATACAACAATTTACGCTAAAAAAACCATCGAACACACCAATTGATATGACTGAAAGCGCGGGAATTACTATTGAAAAGAAAACACCACTTGAGGTTCTTCTTGCCCCCCGTTTATCGCTTAATTTGTATGATGATGCTGGCAAATGATATTCCACCTTCAAATCATTACACTCCTCACTATTCTGCAACTTCTTCTTCCTGTTAGTCTATGTGTTCAGTCATATATCGCATGTAATATGGTGTGTGAAACATACAAGCTTCATTATTATCTAATAAATTGAAGTATTCTCTACTTCTAATAATGTACTGAACTCGTAATGATGTATTTTGCTCATATATGTGTGAAATGCCTTTAACCAAGTCTTTTTGGTTTACACATGTTTAACTAAACAGTTGTAAAACTTAATTCAAAAGACTATATAGGTTTAGATATTTTAGCTTTCTCCTATATAATAGAGCAATGTCATGTTTCAAAAATTAAGAGCTACAAGCCTACAAGTGTCATAAATTATTATACAACAATTAAAACCCAAAACTATATGTTACTCCTTTAATGCATGGTATAAATATGAAATATGTTAACTCATTGTACAAGAATTTTAAACCAATAAATGAATGTTACAATCGTAAAAAAGAAATGTGTTATATGATAATAAACATAAATGTTACTTTGACTGAAAGTTTGTTTGTAAAATTCGGTAGTCTTTTGTAACCAACGTATTGATTAACGCTATATGTTTATGTCAGTTGATAGTCTTTAGAAGTAAACTAGGTATGGTTTAGGCCGTGCTAAGCACGACCCAAGAACGCTGAATGTTGGTCGAAACGGCATGATGCCGTGTAAGGTTTTGATGACAATGTAACACAAGTTGGCAAAAACTGTGTTCAACTCATGATGTCTTTACATATATTGACTGACCCAAAAACTGGACATATGAACCATGGAATTTCTTAGTTGATTGGCCTAATTAAAAGCTGAATGTGAAGGTTTAGGAGCTTCGTAGTAACTCATCAAGAATTTCACTTGATCTTCTAGTTCAATGCTTACGATCGGAATTGCAAGAGACATTGGAATGCAAGGATATTGTCTTGACCGTTTTGCTTGTAAGTTTACGAGGGTCATTCCAAATTTCGTTGTCATAGAAAGCAATGAATTTTGACTTTTTTTAGCTGCCCCCCAACAACAACAACTATGGATTGCGGAGGCGTATTTATCTATGGTGCATCTCTTTGCTATAGGTAAGAGTGCATTATGCTCATAACCGTTAGATACATATTATTAGCATTAATGTCACTCTTCATAAGTCAAACCTAACAAGCCAAATGTGAGAGGAAAAATACATTGGGCATGGTTATAAACTTATAATTTAGAAGGAGTAGCTAATTTCTCACCTGGGCCACTAGAGAATATTGGGCCTTATTGCAGGATGAGTTAAGTAGTTAAATATCTCAAACAAAAATTATATTGGACAAATGGACACCACACTTGAAATTTTAAAACGACCGAAAACTAGACAGCTTTTAATACAAAATACAGTAGTTTATTGCATGTATTAAATTTCCGAAACTTGGTTGTGTTTCTTAACCATTGTAATTGTAATATGAAATATGCTACGTCTACAGAACTTTTATAAAAAAAAGCCTACAAAAGGCCTTGTCACAAATGAGATTTATTCTAGTTAATTCTTTCGTTTCCTTTTAAATTCATATCTTCCTTCTTATTAACGTGTGCCACATAATTTTGTGAAAAAACTTTTGTAAAATTTGTGGATGCAGCACCTCTCTTATAATATTGCGTACAAATGAGAGATAAATGACAAACTATGGTTCTTGTTTTGCAATCAAATTACAAGTATATATACAACGTTAAAATCGATTAGGTGTTTTTCTTTTTTCCCAAATAAAAGATTGGACCTACTAATCATTTAATATTATTACTTTATTAGTTAGGCTCATAAAAATCCCTTAGTCATTCTATATCTATAAGAGCACTGGATACAGTGGTGCCATGGTTGTGGTGCCGTGGGAGTTTTTTGCTGCCACGTCAGCAAAAAACTCCATGGCACCAGAAATCCCACGGCACCACGTTTCAGAGGTATCTGTTGGCACCAGAAATTCTGATGCCGTCGGTTTTTTTTTTTTTTTTTTTTTTTTTTTTTTAAACTAACACAATATTAAGTAAAATAAACTTCATTAATTAAAAAAAACACACATTACAATTAAAAAAGAAAAGTTGAATAAAAAAAAAAGGAAGTATAACTTTTACTTGCCTAAATCCTAAGTCCAAAGCCCAATCAACACACACACATATCCAAAGCCCAAGTCCAATTAAAAAAAAAAAAAAAAAAAAAAAGGTGGGTACTTGCCTAAATCCTAACTCCAAAGCCCAATCACACACACACATGTCTAAAGCCCAAGTCCAATTTTCATCAAAAAAAAAAAAAAAAAAAAAAAAAAAAAAAAAAAAAAAAAAGTGTGTCTTCTTCCTCATTTTGCTGCAAACACACATACAAAAACCCACCGAATATTCAAAAAAAAATGTAAAAGTTGGTCTTCTTCTTCTTTTTGCTGCAAACACACACACAAACACACATACAAAACCCACGGAATATTCAAAAAAATAAATAATAAAAAAAAATCCCACGGCGCTGAGCCATGGTGACAGCGCAACCATGGGTACAGTGCGCCATGGCCATCTCTCGGCTGGTGGTGATGGCGCCACCCACCAGCCCACCATACCCCATGCTCTAAGAGATAAAAATTGAGACTCTCCTCATTAAGAGACATTAACAGATGTGAGACCCACTAAACCCTTAGCTAAGAAAAAAAGAAACAGCCCCTCACTCTTGCATGGTCTCTTTTCATACATTTTGTTAACATCACAAACATAGTCTGTACAATGATGTTAATTATAATTGAATTTTAGGGAGACAGCCCCGTCTACAAGACAAAATTCAGCAAAATTCTCGCATATCCAAAGCTCTCATAATTTACAAATGGGTGAAAATTATCAAATATTAATCAAGTTTGAGATCTGTTATAATTTGGTCACTCAAACTTTATAATAATAATAATAATAATAATAATAATAATAATAAAATAAAAAAAATCAAATAAAATAAAATAAAACTATCAAAGTTTCAAAACTGTTCAATTATTGTGTAATTTTTTGTTAAAGTGACCTAAATGGAATACTAAACTTGTTATTATCTTTTGGTTATTGTTCATGTTTGATAGTGCATTAACGGGTTGTAAATAAAGTTGGTTGAAAATAGTTAAACTCAGATGGTGTGTGTTTAAAGTTAATGTACAATATATTAATGCATATTTTAATACTTTAAAGTTTATACACCATCAATTTAAAAAGTTACATAAAAATAAGAATGAGACGGTTTAAAATAGATCTCAAACTTGGTTACTATCAATCAGGTGACATATACGCAGGGACGGAACTTGAACACTCTTGGTGGGAGGGCCAACCTGAAAATTATTTATTTTAGAGAGGCTGATATACACTACACTAAAATTTTTGTATTAAAAATGACTAAAACCATATATAAAAAGGTATAAAATGTACATAGGATCAAAAATTTTTGAGGGGCCACAGCCCCCCTCGCTCCCTAGTCCTTTCTAAGTTCCGTCCATGCATATACGAAGAAAAAATGATAAATACCATAAAGAGTATAGAAAACTAATCTGGTTTCTAGAACATTCAAATATGTTTATATGCATGTAGTTTTGGATCAATGTAATGGTACATAGTTTCTCTACGCCAGCTCATTCACCTGACTTTGACCTCTAACCTAAAAACTTAGAATTCGGTTTATATGTTCGAAAATGTAATTTAAAATCAATAAAAAAGGACTTGAAATTTTGAAGAAGCAAAAAACAGAAAGCCAATTAGTGGCCTCATGGGCTTTGTTGGCTGCACATTGTTTACTTTCCACCAAGCCACTTACCCGACAACTTCGTATAATACTTTTAAATAAAATAACATCTTATTTACTTTTTTATTACTGTATAAAGTTGCTTCTGTTTGCTTTCATTTGTACGTATTTTGATTTTTGACTGCTTTGGCGCCGTGATTAAAGTCATCGTCTTACTTTAGCTTTTTTAAAGAAATAAAATTATGAAAAAAGTATATGTACAACAATATTTATCATATATTCTATTTGCATGCATAATTTTCTCAATTTAGTAAAAGCTTGATAACTTCAAAACAAACAGCGCGACCAAATGAAATATTTTGCTGGGTGCTGTCCTATATTTACTCCGTATTAAGGAATTTGGCTTTTAGTTTTTTTTAGAATGACAATTATTTTTATTAAAAATCGGAGAAAAGAAAATACAAAAAGAACACTCACCCATAAATAAGCCATCAAGAAACTAACGGTTTACTAGTTATGTAGAAAGAAACGATAAGAGCATAGGGAGTTATAACGCACATCGTGCATTATGGTCTATGTGGAAAACGTTAGTTTGCAATTTTCCACTTCGAGCAAGGTTGTGTTAGTCCCGCGTTATGGTTCAGAAAACAATCCACGTCCGCAACAATCGATTAAGCTGTGGATCCTTGTCCGACAAGGGTTCCATCTCGGCCACTAAAGCAATATGCTAAATATTATGAAACCCTAATATTTCCGTTACCTATAAACGGAAACCTCAACTCACACTTTCGAGGTATGACTTTCTCACTCATCCCCAGACACACATAAGGCTAACGGTGTGCTTTTACTTGTGCATGAACTCATTCATCTACTTGGATTAGTGCATATAAGGGTGATCACGGTCCAAAAACCGGACCGGACCGACCAAGACCGTACCGGACCGGACCGAAGACCGAGAACCGGAAAAACCATAGACCGAGACCGGACCGAATGCTGTCGGTTCGGTCTCGGTCTGGTCCGGTCGGTCTTCGGTCGGTCCGGTCTAATTAGGCAAGATTTTGCAAGTTTTTTCGGGTTTTTGGTCGGTCCGGACCGGACCGAGGACCGAATTAGCCAAAAGCTTAGACCGAGGACCGGACTGAATGTGGTCGGTCCGGTCCGGTCCGGTCGGTTTTGTCGGTCGGTCTGGTCCATCCGGTCCGTTTGCTCAGCCCTAAGTGCATAAGTCACGCAGCGGACGACTCACACAAGGGCGGCCCACTTCGAACTAAGCCCAACTCTAAACCATTCACACTTTTTGCACTAACATCATGCACGCACGAGTTTTTACATAATTTTTTTTATTATGTTTTGATATCAACTATTACTCCGTAATATTTTGTATAAATATTACATATTATTGGAAGAGAAATTTAACTTTATTTAATTAACACGGTTTTAAAATTAGTGTTTTTAAAATTTAACTATTTATATTATTGTTTAAACATTATACGTGTTGAATAGTAACTAACCCTTGAAAAAATATCCGTCTAAATGTATAAACTCTACTCGTATTTCTAATAGATTTTGGTATTGACAGTTAGGCAAAACAACTGTAAAAATAAAAAAAGCGTTAATAATACTCATCACGTGTGAACAATAACCTTTGATCAGTCTCTAGAACTCAATATTCTTAGCTGTATAAATTAACTCATAAAAATCAAAGTCTCACAAAAACTGCCAATCAACAAATTTTATAAAAATAAAAAATATTCTTACCAAAACCAATTCAATTTTTTATAAAATTTTCATCCAATCTCAATCAAGTCTCCTTCCTCCCTCCTTCCTTCCTTCTTTCTCAACCGCGTTTTTTCCCCTTCATTTACAAAACAACCTTCATTTAAAACCCAAATTTCACAAACACAAACACATAAAACTATTCAAACCATGACAACCCAAAACGGTGAAGATAAACTTATAGCAGTAGCACGTCACATAGCACAAACTTTAGGCCACACAGATAACACCATGACAGACGACATCCTCCAAATCTTCTCCAGTTTCGACAACAGGTTACGTGAAAAACTCACTCAAAACATCGCCATAAACAAAACCAACAGCTCGCTAGATCGTACGGTCAAGAATCTGGACCGTAGGATCAGTTCTTACCTAGTTGGAGATGAACCCATATGGGCTGATCATGATGACGCTGTTGCGTTTCTGGACGCGGTTGATGAGTTGACTGAGGTTATACAAGAGTGGAGTGACGTCAGCGATGACGATAAGGTGATGTCATGTTTGGAAAGAGCGGAGGAGCTCTTGAGGAAATGTTGTGTGAAGCTTGAGGATGAGTTTAGGGTTTTGGTTGACCGTGTTGACTTTTCTGGGGGCGTTGACTTTTTTGAAGGTGGTGGTGAGGGTACGGAGGAGGATGAGGAGGAGGATGAGTTGGATGTGCCGGTAGCGGAGGTGGTGAAGGATTTTGATATTACGATAGATGCCATCCCCGCGAGTACGGTTCGCGATCTCAGCGAGATCGCGAAGCGTATGATGGCCGCGGGGTATGGAAAGGAGTGTTCCGCGGTTTATAGTGGTTTTAGGAGGGGGTTTTTGGAGGAGAGTTTATCGAGGTTAGGGTTTTTAGGTTTGCGTGATAATGATAATGATAATGATGTGGAGATAGAAAAGTGGATTAAAGCGATTAATATTGCGGTTAAGGTGTTTTATCCTAGTGAGAGACGTATCTGTGACCGCGTGTTTGCGCGTGGGAGTGGGGCTGACGCGGGCATAGATATGTCTTTTATGGATGTGTGTAGGGTTTCGGTTATGGAGTTGTTGAATTTCGCTAATGGGATAGCGATGGGGAGTAGAACGCCCGAGAGGTTGTTTAAGATACTTGATGTTTATGAAGTCGTGAAGGAATTGTTGCCTGAGTTTGAGGTCTTGTTTTCGGATGATTATAGTTTGTTTTTGAGAAATGAGGCTGTGAGTGTTTGGAAGAGGTTAGGTGAATCGATCAGGGGTATTTTTGTGGAGTTAGAGAATTTGATTAAGCGTGATCCTGTGAAGGCTGCTGTCCCTGGTGGTGGTCTTCATCCTATTACTCGTTATGTTATGAATTATCTTCGTGCAGCTTGTTCTCGACCCACCTTAGAGCATGTTTTTGAAGATAATGTAGACCAATCTTTATCATCGTCGATTGCTTGGATTATGGAAGTTTTGGAGAGCAATTTAGAATTGAAGTCCAAGGTTTATAGAGACCCTGCTTTAGCGTCTGTTTTCATGATGAACAATGGTCGATACATTGTGAAGAAAGTTAAAGGCGATGTGTTGGGTACAGTTTTAGGTGATGATTGGATCCGAAAACAAACTTCAAAAGTGAGACAATACCATACAAATTTCCAACGTAGCTCATGGCATAAACTTCTCAATACCTTGAAACTTGACAATAACTTGCCGGCAAATGTTGCTTCGAAATCTTTGAAGGATAAGCTTAAGGTCTTCAATTCACAGTTTGACGAGATTTGTAGAACTCAATCTACGTGGGCTATATTTGATGAGCAGTTGAGAGAAGAATTGAAGATTTCCGTAGCTGGAACTCTGCTTCCTGCTTACAGAAATTTTCTTGGGAGGTTTCATAATATTCAAGATATTGGGAAGTACGCGGATAAACATGTTAAGTTCAGTATTGAAGACGTTGAGGCTCGGATTGATAATTTGTTTCAGGCAACTGCGGTGTCTGGGAGTAGCCGGAGGTGAAATCCAAACATTAAGTGATTATCGAATATTTTGTACCATATTGCTGTATGTAATTGTACAATGTTTTGCTAGCTTATGGATTATTGTTGACTGAATGTGGTCATTTGTATCTATTTAGTGTTGCACATCTATTGCTTAGTTGGTTCTTGTGTAAAGTTTTTATACATAAGTAATGATGTTGAATTTTTGGTCTATAGTCCATATTTGTGAGAGGAGCAAAATATCTTTTCAATTGCGAACATAAGTTGAGATCTTTCCCATTAACTTATGATTGAGTTTGAGCTAGAATACAAGTAAGGAGTTTGTCATGTGGATTGGCCGAGGTGAAATTTAAGCAGTTAATTGATTATAGAATTGTTGTGTGCTGAATTGCTGTATGTAATTGTACAATGTTTTGCTGTTAGTTTATGGGTTAAGTGTGGTAATTTGTATCTCACATTGATGGTTTTGCTGTTAGTTTATGGGTTACTTGTTGATTCATCTATGGCTTGGTTGGTTATTAAGCAGAGTTTTATGCATATACACGAACCATCAACGTGAGATCAAGTTCGAGTTGCAATTCCCTTTTCTTTGTGTGTGTGGCAAAAACCATATATTAGAAGCCCTCTGTCAACAAATGTCTGAGAGGGCTGAACTTTAAAGAGTTGCACTGATAGGCTGATAGCGGCTTGATTGATGACGTACCCTGAAACCAGTTCTGGCTCATACCAGAAATGTCTCTCTTTAGCTAGGTTAGAGTGTTAACACACGTCTGGTTAGACTTGGTCCAAAGCCTGGTTAGGCCTTGATGTTCACTCCTAATATTCTTTCAAAATAATCAACTAAACATCACTCTCCAGTTGTGGTGTAAAACTACTTGTACATTTTTTATTTGGGAGGCAACAACCACTTCTTGAATAATGTTATTATCCATCAACAGTCCAAAAGGCCCGGGTATAATTTAGTCGAAGAAGTAATTGAGATGAGAGTGCAAGAAATGTGGTTGTGCGGCTTTGTCACTACAAAAAATATGCATATATGTTCCCTTTTAAAGTTTGAACGGATGTTTTAATCATCGACTGTAGAATCTCTAATATCAAGGTCTCAAGGAGTTCTAATCTTCCTACTTCTTCCCCCACATTGACCCTAACACTGCATACTGAAGCTTCACTAACCAGCAAGTGGACCTTTTCCGGGCGCAGATTGAGATGCTAGACCGCCAAAAGGTCGATCTTGTGAGCACTGATGCAAGCTATGAGAGTGTACTCAAGCTGGATCTTAGGGGAACCACCTTAGTTGGTGAAGTCAATCAATGTGAATTAGGACAACAAATGATGCATGTTCATGGGTGTGCACCACTGAGGCGAATCAATTTGTGCCCTCTCGCAATCAATCGAACCACATCACATACAAGTATTTGGAGTTTTATCACTTACAGATACAATTATAACTTTATAAGGATTATTTCACAACAAAACATTAAAAACAAATTCACATTTATGTATCATACGACCCTTTTTCGATCCACATAAGAAATGACAATTTCCAAAGCAATACTTCTACATCAACTTACACAATATCCCTATTGTTCTGGATCTAATCATTTCTAATTAGGAAATTAAAAAGGCCTAACTTAACTGTACTTTCAGAGTTCACAAACCATTTGTGGAGTTATTCAAGCGATGAATGATTTGTTTCAAGAGGGTTTTGGTAATCTGACGATAAGCAGCTTCACTTGGATGAATGCTATCGAAAAACAAGTGTGTTGAAGGGTCCGAACATAGTGGCGTTAATGGTGTACATATTGGCCCAGCTTCCATAAACCCGATTCCACAACATCCCATTTTTGTCACGGTAAATCCTGCAAAAACACTAGCTTTTGTGAGCAAACAAGCATGTTTCTTAAGATTGTTAGAACAGACGACAAATCGAGCAACTCGTCAAACCAATAAAACTGAATAATGAGGCTCGAACTAATGACGTGTGCGCGACTTAGCATAATTGTTAAGGTTAATTTGGACTTTCACCTAATTAAAGGTATAATTTGAATATTTGATTCTAGTGATCAATTAAAGAGCTTGTACATATTTGATAATATCAACTTGCTAGTTGTAGTTGCTTATTATGTTTGACTTGATTATTACTCCGTAATATTTAGCTAGTTGTTACTGTTTTCATTTCAAAAAATTATTGTTTACACAACGAACACATTATTTTAGGAATGTATAAATTGTACAATATAGTAACGGACTAAATTAATAAATATGTGACTTTTTCATGCTTTTTAAAGGCACCCTGTTCCAATAATATACAGTTAATGCAGTTTATTGACAAAGTGTAACAGACTAACAGAATAATAATTAGAATTAAAATCCCTGTAATGTGTCTTAAAAATTGATATTATTTTGAAGTAGAAATTATTTTGAAACGGATGCAATATTAATTTGATTTGTTAGCAATTCAGTGTGATCCAAATTATGTAATTTTCACAAAAAGTAAGTTGAAATTGATACTAAATAATGTTATAGAATAAGTTACCATATTTTCTCGGATTTTTGATCATCTGTATCAAGGGACTGTAGATGTCGGTGTAGATCATTCGACTTCCTCCAAGAGAAGATTGCATTTGAGGTAGCAAGTTCATGAGCTTGTTATTATAATTTCGAGCATCGGCATTCTGATCCTCTATACATGTTCTTGTGAATCTCGACGCCATTTGAATTGGCAAACACCCCATCGGTGGCAGCCCCGAAACCACAAATGTTCTACATCCAAGCTTGTAAAGCTCCTGTGACAACTCAACAATAAATTGTGATACTTTATTCCTAATAAATAATTAGCAATATTTTTGCCAGAAACATAAGTAGTACGCGGTATGTAGGGGCGGACCCAAAACACTATGTCATCATGTGCACAAAAGGTTTTTTTTTTACGAGGTGCACAAAAGGTTTTTTTACGAGAATAAATGAAATAAAAATGAACTAAAATTTTGGTACCGGGTTCATTTTTGAAAAGTCAAGAATTTTTACGAAAATTTACACTACGCGACAAACATTCATTAGTTTCTCATGAACCCATAACCCCCTAGGTCCGCCCCTCTTGGTATGTGCCATTTTTTATGGTCTTTAAATTTAAATAGAAATCAATTCGTTGCTGCTTGCAAAGAGAGAAGTTAAAACTTACATTTACAAAATTTTGAAGCTTCTTTAGCACATAATCCTGATAATCATTAATGTCGAAATCATTTCTTCTAGTACGAAGATCATAGAAACTAATCGTGAAATCGTTAGTTCCAGCACTAACTGACACTAATGCCCCCTTGATTATCCTTTTTGCTTCTTTCACCCCCACAAGCTTCTTCAACCTTCTAATATATCCCTTAAAGTAATGCAATTGTCTCGAAACCGGAATCACTTGAGAAACCCTAGCAGTAAGGTCATCAAATCCCGAACCAGCCGAAGCAAAGTTAACTCCAGTCCGAATATCAAAATCAGATATATTCGGTTGAAGATATGGTGGAATTATATCTTTTATACCCAACAGGGATACCCAAAAGTCAGGCACGAGTTTTCCATTAGAAAATCTGCCCGTGGGTATCCCTCCTGGAAAATCTTGACCATACGGACGATGGTCAGCTTTGAAACTAGTAGATATGTAGTTATTGTTGCCAGAATCCGCTGTCGAGTCCCCGAAAACGAGTACGGCAGGGAATAGATGGGAGAGGTCTTGGTGTGGAATAGCTATGGTGAATTTGAGAAGTAAGGCGAAGATAACTACAATGAATGCCATTGTTAAGTACAGGTTATTCCGTTCATGCAAAATGTATGTATTTATATTGCAAAGGCACTCGTGCATTAATGGTTAGATAAAATATTGATATGTTACTTTATTTACTTTGTTTTGTCATAAATACATTTGAATGTAAAGTAATATTATGGTAATTATATTTGGTATGTTGCTAAAATGGCGATACGTTACGATATGAAAGGCTACATGTGTTGAACACTTATGGAAAAACAGACAAATTATCTAACACAGTGTATGAAATATTTTTAAATATGGAAAAATGACTAATTATCTACCTAATTGCATTCGGGGTGACAAATCACAATATGAAGAAAGTAAGACAAATGACTAGTTATTTTGATTTTAGGCAATATGAGCTGGAGACAAAGTAAAATGACACAGCATTATTTCTTTAAATATATGAGAAAAATACACTCAATATGTCATTCTGGATTAACATTATATCTATTATTAGTGCAATTTAAATTGTATGAATGTTGCTTTTGTAGAAGATCATGGAAGTATATGGGTGGATTAAGAGGCTAAATATGAGGTTACATATAAAAAAGAGTTTTGCTACATCTACAAAATGTATACACAAAAAATTCACAAAATTAAGTTGGCTATGTGTGATTGGGCAAATAAAATAAATAAAGAGAAATTGTAGCAAAAACCACCGATCACACATAGCCAACTCAATTTTGTGGATTTTTTTTTTTTTTTTTTTTTTTTTTTTTTTTTTTTTGTATACATTTTGTGGATATAGCAAAACTCCATACAAAAATACAAATTCTTTCGAAACAAAAAACAAATAGGATGATAGTTTTTTTTGTTTTCAATTGAGACTTGAACTCGCAATTTAAATGTTAAGTGATAGTTAGAGTCCCCACAATTGCTTAAAAATATGTTAAACTTTTTGTTTTATTATTATAACAGGTCATAAAACAACCAAGAAAAAAGATCATATGAAATGGCGAGAATCAGCCCAGTAAAGTCTAGTTGATCACGTAAATGATGTATATACATTACTAATATAGTTGACTAAATCATGAAATTCTCATACTTCTTTGAATCCATTTTACATTGCATAGAAAAATGTATCACAAGAACACTAATTGTTTTCCTATATGAGAATAATAAACTTTATTTGGAACGACCCATTTTAATTACAAAAATATTTTCTAACAATACCATACTAAAGTTATGCATTTGTCTTTCATCCCGTCAAAGATTCCTCTTCTTTATCTTTACTACATATAATATAGAAAAATTGTTAACAATTAAAATGCTGAGTTTTCAAAAAATGTTGAGTTTTCAATAATGGTCAAATGAGATAGAAATGTAAAATGTAATTAATACTCTTATTAAAACACTCTATTACTTAAAAGTAAAATGATTTATTCACATTGTACAACCAATTAAAAACAGGTCTACCAAATTAAATACAACTAAATAAAACACAAACCGGGTTGACCCGGAACTCTTCAAACCCGGCGGGTTGACCCAGTTTAATTTGACCCGTTTTCGACCCAACCTAGCAAGTTGACCAGGTTTAAATCGACTCATTTTTCACCAGGAATGATTCAACCGGTTGAACCACCCGGGTCGAACCGTGTTTCAAAACATTATGTTTAATTCCCAAATCTTCAAACTTTTATTATTTTTCGTTTATAACCTATAAATTTTTTTTATTAATAAACTATCTACCGCTATAAAAAAATCTCGTTGCTATGCACGGGTACTCGTCTAGTATTATAAAGGGATAACAAAAAAACAAGAAAATAATACATACAATTTAAAGTTTTACAAGTATATTTTGTCATATTTTGATTTTGAATTTTTGCTATTCCATCTACTATGCATCTTGTAATCTTTAAGAAGTTGGTGGTAATATATTTCACATTTTCAAAAAAAAAAAAAAAAATGTACTATAGTTAACAACTCACATTGGAAATGTATTACAGTGGTTTTTTAGGTTAAATACAGACTAGGTTAAACAACAATAGTTATATTTGTACATATATAAGGTTTTAACATAAATAAGTTATATCAATGGCTGGAAACAAATAAAGACTAGCTTAAACAAAAATAAAATAAAAAATGACCATTTCTATTTCAATAACGAATAAGACGAAAACAGACAAAGATGGTAAATAATTTTTGAAAATTATTTCATGAGGACAAGTATAGAAGCAATAAACTTTTCAAAAAAAAAAGTATAGAAGCAATAAATCAATAACATTAAATCGAATGATAACTTCCATGTTAATGCAAAAAGTTACGATGCTAAAAGTTGGTATGCAACAAATGCAATATGCTTTATTCCATGATTTCATCTGTCGCACATAAATATTTGTACATTTGTGTGTAAAATTGGTTAAGAAAACACACTCTTTAATTGACAACTACGTGCAACTATAATTACAACGTGATATTTGTTAATCAAAGATGGACATGTGTACAACTACATACATCGACTATATTTGTGTCAAATTGATATAACTTAATATATAATGATCAATTAGGTATTAACATTCTGTGTCAAATTGCTCACTACCTCATTACGCTGTCCATATACTGTTATGCAATATCACCATCATCAACGTATACATGCATTTATGATACAGCAATTTCTATTCATAACACAATTTATTTTATTCGTCATGTCTATGGTAAATTTGATAGAGTTAAGGCAAATGGCATCTATTCTACTTCGGGCAAGTTAAATTCTTGCAATGATCCTTTGTTTTTAAAGTTCGGGTTAAATGACTCTTTTTGGGTGGACACTCATTAAAATAAAAAAATAAAAATAAATAAAAATAAAAAAAAAAATTAAAAAAATTAAAAGGTAGTTGTTGTGGAATGTTGAGGTTTTGTATGATAAACAAAATTAAGCATTCGACTGATAGAATTAATTTCTTTTACATGACACACTATTTTGTTTAATCTAATTTAGTGAAAGAACCAAATATTCTTAAACAGCTTATACTATTGTGTGTATAATTAAATGTATTATAATTAAATTAAATATGTATTAGCTTTATTTTATACATAGAAGAAAATCTTTAATTGCATTATCATTGTGTAGTGTAGTATTTTAATAAGTATAACTAAGATATATGATTTGTAAAACTTCATGTGCGTTCAAAAATATCAAAAGTAATAAAATGTTTCTATATGTATATATCCCTCTTAAACTCAATAATGAGATGACAGTGATGCCGCATCATAATTAATTATAATTCGTCATTAACTAGTCAAATCAAGCCAACACATTCTATGATTCATCATATCTCACATTCATTTTTTAGTGACAATCATGATTTAAATAAAAACTATTTTTATTTTTTATTTTCTTTATTCATAGTTATATTAAACAATTTAATAAAAATATTACATTTTATTAATAATTCAAAAAAAATTACATAATACTTAGAAAAAAAAACAAAATAGGAAATCACTAGTCATCGAGGTATGGTAAGTCTTGAGCCGTTACGTGCTACGTAAAATCGTATCAGAGACGGTTATTGATATCTTCGTCGAGTAACTCCTGTAGTACATTATCGTCATAAACTGGCGCGACCGGCGGATCCATTATATGAACCGGTGATATTGCCATCTCATCGTCTTTTAAAATCATATTGTTCAATATAATACACGTATAAACGATTTTTCGAATCTTTTCGACGATCATAGCCCATAGAGGACGACTGAGAATAAACCATTTTTCCTTCAGACGACCAAAAGCTCGTTCGACATCCTTTCTTGCAGACTCTTGTAGCTTCTTGAATTTCTTTTCCTTCAGGTCAGTGGGATACGGATATGCTTTAACAAGTGTTGCATACTTAGGATAGATTCCATCGGTAAAATAATATCCACGTTTGTAAAGCCTTTCACCAAAAAAAATGAACTGTTTGGTGTCGTTCTATTTCGCTCCATAACATACAATGTAGACTGATTCAAAACATTGATATCGTTGTTTGAACCGGGAGGACCAAAAAACAAATGCCAAATCCACAAATCATTTGAAGCACTCGCTTCAAGCATAATAGTTGGGTATTGGTGATCACCTCTTTTATATTGGTCTTTCAAATGTCTAGGACATTTTGCAAAACAAAATGTGTACAATCAATGTTACTAAGCATTTTAGGAATATGATATATTTCTTCATGTGCCTGGAATAAGCGTGCAACGTCATGGGTTGTCGGCCTACATAAGAACTCTCAACCATATAACATTATAATAGCATCACAAAATTTATCAAGACATTCACCTAAAAAAACGACAACCTTTAATAAAAAAATAAATAACGAAATCTTTTTTTAAAAAAATAAGTAAAAACGAAAACAATTTAAAAAACATAAATAACGAAAAAATTAAAAATAATAATAATAACCTAACGTTTTTCGTGCCATGTTTAAACAGTCATCAAATCTATCCGGAGATTCACCCGTTGCGAGTTGTCGCATGGCTGATGTGCATTTTTGTAACGGCGTGAAACTATTCTTTCCCATCGCGTCTTGACCCGCTTGAAACCATTCGAATTGCGCTTCAATATCACTAACAATTTTTAAAAACATGGTTTTACTCATACGAAAAACGATCACGAAAAACATTTTCGTTAAACTTTGGTTGTTCAACAAAATAGTCATTCAATAGAGTTTCTAAAGTTCTTTCACGAAAACGTTTGACATACCCCCGGATTTCGGTAGAGCTTGCTGTGTCTTCAAGAGCATTGTACACGGCTAAAAAGGTTTCGAAGGTACTACCGGATAACCATTCTTCGGATGATTCGGCGAGAATAATTATCTCATCCGAGGATGAAGAAGATGATGACATGGTTAATAAAATGTTAATTGTTTGTGTGATTTGATGTGTGAATTATGATTTGAAATTGTATATTTAAAGGGGTTTTTTTTTAATGACCAAACGGTCAAAAATTAAATGGGACCAACGATTATATTTCTTGGGTTTGCAGCCATGATTCTGCGGCAATCTTTGTCGATCCTCTCCCCTGCACCATGATGCCGAAGTGCTGGCAATGGTGATGCCGCACCATAATTCACATACCGAAGGCCAAACCGCATGTGCTGCCACCCCCTAATATATATGTCCAACCTAAAATTATAATTATATATATACACATATATCATTTCTAAATATTAAGGGTGTGTTTGTTACAACAGATTATGAAGAGATTATGCTTATTTTTCAAAAAAATAATCTTTGGCTATGTTTGGCACACAAGATTGTTGAGAGACTGTGCTTATTTTTTCAAAAAATAAGCTAGTTAAAAAATAATCTTCGTTTGACAGACATAACTTATAAGAGATTATAAAAAAAATAATCTTCCACAATCTCTTAAAACCAAAGGTTACTTCATGTAGCTTATAAAAATAATCTCTTTTTATAATCTCCAGCACCAGCACCATCTCCAGCACCAGCACTATCTCCAGCACCAGCAACAGTTACTTTCGCCAAACATACCCTTTATTTGGCAGAAAGAACTTATAAAAATAATCTCTTTTTATAATCTCCATCTCTAGCTCCATTCCAATTCAAACAATAGTTACTTTTGTCAAACATACCCTAAATATAACAAACATAACCAAATAGAGTAACTAATTTATATATTTTAAATACATAAAAATACATAATCCTTATCATTTCATTTTAAATTGTCCATTATATCCTTATCCTTTCCATATCACTGATAATTTTCTCTAGCCTATGTTCTTCAACAATGATGTGGGCATCAGTCTGACTTTATAACAATGATTCAATGACTAATGTTATCTTTTGGGTAAATTGCAAAAATGGTCCTTCACGTTCCACGAAATTGCAAAAATGGGACCGAGACAAAAAGTAGCGCAAAAAAGACACCAACATTCCACATTTTCGCAAAATCGCTACCGAGAGGCCTTTTCCGTTAGTTTTCCCGTTAAGTGCCACGTCCATGAGGGTAGCGTCGTCATTTTACCCCTTTCCCGCCAATAACTTCAGTTGCCAGTGTTTTGTTTTACAAATTTAGTCCTTTAGAGCAATACTTTATATACGGGTCTCAATTTCTTCCAAGGAGAACATTAATTTCACAAGTAAAGATCTTGAGAATGGTTAAGCTTTGGCAAAATCGTGCACGCAGTACCCGGATACCTGATTTAGGAATCCTTTATAGTAAGAATACTCTGTTCCATTTTAATGTTTTCCATTTAAACTTGTTATTGTTGTCGGAAGTAATTGATGTTTTATGTTTTCCACAGATTTGAATGAAAAGGTGTTTTCTTTGCAAATCCATCACAATGGTGAATTTACCTCAAAACCAGGAAGAAGGTATCTCTTTGGAGATACAGATTGGTTTGATGGAATTCACTCTGACGTTTTCTCCATGGAATTATTGGGCGAAATGTTAGAGGATTTAGGTTACTCGGATAGTACCCTTATGTTTACTCACTTTAGGATACCTGGGGAGTCACTGGATGATGGTTTGCTACCACTAAAGTCTGACGAAGATGTGAAGACACTTGTGGAGTATGTTCCTATATTTACACAATTGGAGTTGTATATTGAAACCGGTGTTTCAATTGTTGAGTGTGAGATGATGGATCGAATGATGACTAAGGGCAAGGGTGTGGTGATAGAAGAAATAGTGGATGATGATATGAATGAGGCTGCTGGAAGGTGTGTTGATGGTGAGACTGGAAACAGTGGGAAATTACTATTGTTAGAGTGGCATAAGACAGGGCAACCTGATAAGGTTGGACCTGTTTATGATTCTGATTCTGACAATGGCTTCCCACCAACATTTTGTGCTGGAAAAATGATTGCAAATCATTCAAAGAGGCTGAGTGATGAGTTTGAATTCAGGAGGTTATTGGTAGAGATTCACCAAGAGTTTATGGTGGAGGATTCAAGTGAGGATTCCCTGGAGGCCACAGATGTGGTCGAATTTGATGATACTTATTATGATGACACAAGTGATCGCTGTACTATTAGTGGAAAGGAAGGAGATCTTCACACATGGATTAGTGATGAAGAGGTTGATCAAGGAAAAGATGTTTACTGGACTGATGATCAATACCATTTAGTTGATGTTCCTGAACCTGAAGAGATGCATGCGATTGAAGAGCCTCAAGAGCCTGAAGAGCCTCAAGAGATTAGTGACATGTTTGCTGAAATAGATCAAGCATTGGATGAACTTGATGACGTAGTTGCAGCTGAAGAAGGAACAGAGGTGTATGCTATTTTTGCTGAACCAATTAGTTTCAGTTTGGTTCCACTTGTGGTCGTTGGTGAAGAAAGGTTTGTAAATTTGGATGTTGATGGTGTTGATGGTGATGATGGTGATGATGGTGAACAAAGAGTTCGTGATGTGGCTGTGATACCAGATGATCAGTGTGCTCTAGTAGTTGGAAATGAGGGATGTATGCCAGTTGTTGAAGGAGATGTGATTAAGGACAAAGAGGTTGCTAAACAAGGAGATGAGCCAGTTCAAGTGCTTGAAAAAAATGGAGTTGGGCAAGATGGAGTGATCGCAGAGGACAAGTTTGAAGACCAAGGAAGATCAATCAAGAGGCAAAGGCTGATGGCTGACAAAAAACCCAAGGTTGCTGCTGACAAGAAACCCAAGGATGATCCTGACAAGAATCCCAAGGATGATGCTAAATAATAGTTATGCTTTTATAACAATGTTTACTTTATTAATGTTTATGTATCGGTTATGTAATCTTAACTAGGTTCAATGGTTGCATAACATGTTATCAAATCTAATGGAAGCAAAAAAACTTGGCATTTTTGGGATGCCAAAAACTTGGTAACCCAAACGGTTTTCATTTATTACCTAAACACGCCTAAAACACAGTTTCACATGTACTTACTACGCCTATTTAAAGCCTATACCCTGAGTAACTTCCTCATCCATCCAGTAAACAAACACAGTAAAACTATTTTGAATCAAATTTAGCAAAAGAATGTCTCAATTTGTCCTTCTTGAGGAACTCGCTGCTGCTGCTAACTTAACCGAGTTACCATACCAGATGACGGTGTTTTTTGCTAGGGAGACAGAGCGTGATATCAAGTATGCCAAAGAGCTGTTTGTGGCATATCAAGAGTTGCTTGATATTGTCGATCAAAGAAACAAGATGATCTCTGAAATGGAATTGGTGCGTCCCTCGGTGCAAATGTTCAAATGCTTGGAGTTCTTGAAGAAGCTTCAAAAGTCCGATGTTATGGAGGTTTTGGATTTGAAGAAGAAGATGGCAGAAGCGAAGCTCAAGCTCTTTAACAAGCACGCATTTGTCAAGGGACTTTAGAGTTTCTTTCATGGTCATCTTTGTTTTGATTGTTCCTTTTATGTTTCCATCCTTTTTATGAATGTTATGTTTGAACTTTAATGATATATTATGTTTTGCTTGTCAACCATTGGGTATTTTTGCAAAAGTCAACCATAATGTTATTTGCAAAAGTCAAAATTGATTGTCAATTTGGGTAATTTTGGGTATTTTTGTGCCTGCGCAATTATTTTTGTGCCTTATTTTTAGATCCATTTTGGGCAAACATGATTGTCAAAATGGGCAATTCTGTGTCCTATGTAAATATAACTACTACGAATTAGCCAAAAGATCAATAAATTGTTATGCTTCTGCTATGGTCTTTTAGTGGAAGATTATGTAATCTTAAGTTCTTAACTAGTTTCAATGGTTGTCAATCAATTTGATCCATTTTGATCAATTATGGGTCCTATGTGAAAAAGTCAAATATAATGAGTATCCAAAACAAAAGATCAAGGTAAGTTACATTTACAACCATAGCATTTACCATTCATCAAAAGATCGGGACCAAAAGGATGGGGTACATAAACCACTAAAACTAACACATCAACAAACAAACTACACTAATTGCCACAAAATGGCCAGACACCTTCCTCAAAACAAACATCCTCCAACAACGACGACATAAACCCATTCTCTTCATCCGGAACACTCACATCACCGGCGTCATCCACATGTAGAGGCGGCGGCAGACCCTGGGTAGGCGGCAGCAGGCTCTGGGGAGGCGGCATCACACTCTGGTAGTCTTGGTACTCCGGCTGATCAAACGTGGTAACATAAGCCGAAGTGATGGTGGGGTTCATGGGTTTTTCCTTTTTGTGTTTTTCCGGCTACCACCTCCAACAGGGATGTCCCGGAGCACGCCGACATGAGTCCAGTGTCTGCGGCATCTACGGCAAAAGTGACGCAACTGCGATGTGGTGTAGTTGTTATAGTAGAAAAACTTAGTGTCTTCTGAGAAACAACGGAGACATGGCCTTTGCTGTGGGCGTTGTGTCACAGTTGTTGTCACCAACGTTGAAGTCTCCTGGTGAGTGTTGGTGGTGGTGGTTGTGGTTATGGTGGTGGTTATGATGGCTGTGTTTTCTGATATTTGCGGTGATTGCATTTTTTGCGTAATCGTTTTTCTACACCGGTCAACTCGAGTCGTGGTGGAGAAGATGTGGGTTGTAGGGGGTTTATGGGGGTAGAGGTTTGATTTTACTTTGCAAATTTAGCCATTGAGGTCTAATCACATTGATACCAAGCACAAAGGTGATTATGGCGGCAAATTTAATAAGTATGAACAGTAAAATGACGATACTACCCTCATGGACGTGGCACTTAACGAGAAACTAACGGAAAAGGCCTCTCGGTGGCGATTTTGCGAAAATTCGGAACGTTGGTGTCTTTTTTGCGCTACTTTTTGTCTCGGTCTCATTTTTGCAATTTCATAGAACGTGAAGGACCATTTTTGCAATTTACCCTTATCTTTTTGTTATGTTCACATCAACTTCACTTAATTCATAATAATTGTTTATTTAACTTCTCGTCCTACTTGACTTTGCCAATCTACTTACTAGTGTAGTTCTGTAAAAAGCCCACTCTACAATGAATGCAATGACCCATGAAAACCATATAGACTAAAATCGTTATAGATTTTGGTACAACTCAGATCGTGGATGAGTGCACAAGTTTAGTCGATGGGATTTTTGTAAGAAAACACACCACCGTTCAACCAAATCTAATAGCGATATTTAGTCGATCGAAAATAAGTTTTCTTAATTTTACTTTCTATTACAATAAAATTGAACCACATCCGAAGCTTGTAGAAACTGTGATTGGACCAGTTGAAAAGTACCGAATATGTAGAGAACAAAGATATGTAGAGAACAAAGGCTATGTTTGGCGCAAAGTTTTTTGAAACTTTTTGAGGCAATGATGGTGAGCAATGAACTTTTTGAATTTTAGTGTTCGTTTGGCATGAGAGCGGTGAGCTTTGCTATTTTTTAAGAAAACTCATTTTTTCAATGCTTCTTTATGAAGCTGCGAGCGGTGAGCAGTGGGCTGTGGTAACTGCTCACAGCTAGCTCACTGCTACTGCTCACATTTATTTTGAAAAGAAAAATGATTTGTAGACCTAAATGATTTGCCTAAAAATAGACCTACAACTATGATTGAAACTTGTCAAAATGTGAATGGTGTAGACCTATTTGTAAGTCTATTATGTAGGCCTAAATATCATAACTCTTTTGAAAATGATAAATAACATATTAAGGCCTATCAAAATAATAAATAACATTATCACAATATGTTATTTTTTTAGTTAAAATAATAAATAATCAAGTCAATAGCAAAATCAATACTTAAATTTATGACAAAGTTGTGGTGTCAAGAAAGTCGGGTTGTTTCAAAGCTGAATATGACCACACGGGTAAACACGATAATGAATATGACCACACGAGTCAACATATAATTAAAATCTTAAGGATTTATCAGTTCATTTTCATATGTCACGGTACAACTTATAATTAGCATGAAATTTCATTTGGTCTTTTCACCAGAAAAAGAGAGATTTTCACTTTGCAAATCGAGTGGCAACTGATTCTATGATAAACAATAATTGATTTTAAAAAGTATACGTAAGACTGACAGGTAAACATTACGGGATATACTATGTGTTAAGTTATACATGATTTTGTCTCGATAGGAAAAAGAAATTTATGTAACTTATTCAAATTAAAAAAATTACATGTGAAAAGACTATTTTAATTGTAACTTTAAATACAAATAAAATAATTTAAATACAAAAGTTATGATAACATCACAATAAAATCAACTAAAAATAATACAATACATTATATATAACTAATTACTTTGACTAGAATAAAAGGACAATAACAATAAAAAAAAATCTATAAACTTATTTAAAAGGTATTTAAATTCCGCCATATGCTCATTCAACCGTCTGCACGAACATTACATATTCAACCAAAGACCGTGCATCGCACCGGTTGAATAACGTCTCGTTTAAATTTTAAGGTTAAATCGATGATATTGTCAATAACTAAAAACGGAAATGTCGTTAATTCCAAAATTAATTGTGACCAGTGTCTCTTAAATGCTTCCAATTAACCGATATTTTTGTATCGCTGGCATAGGTACAATTTTTAATGTCTCTAATCTTTGTTTAGGTTTATAATTATGGTTTTAATTCTTCATTAATTGCTCAAACATTTGTTAGTGTTTGCTACTACCTCCGTCTCATATTAAGTGTCCACTTTCATAATGCACAAAGTTTTAAAAGATTTCACTAACTAAACTCTCTACCAATCAAATATTAATTTTACCAATTAAACTCTTATCATATTGGTTGAAAAGTACAAGTAGACACTTAATTTGGGATATCTAAAGATTCAATTGTGGACACTTAATATGTGACGGATGGAGTATTTGATATTGCAACTGGAAAAGTAATTTTATAAAACTGAATTTGATAAATGTACTCTTAGACACAAAACTTTGATGGTTACTCAAAGGAATTAATTTGTTCCTGCCATGTCTGCCCAAAACAGAAGTTATATTGAGTGAAAATTCTCAAAATACACCCAAAATCGAATTTGGGTTCACAACGGAGTCAGAAATTTTGAAAATTCTAATTTTGGTTATGCTCGACCTGTGCTACTGTGCGACTCTAGTAAAAAGTTAACATGTGGTATGACAAAAATACCATTCTAATAATTTGGTGACACACTTGTCACATTTTGAATGTGTCGCTCAGTTGTACAGTCGCCGGTAAATGTGTGATCCCATTTAAAATGTGAAAAGAGTTTCTTTTGTCATGCCACATGTCAATTTTTTAATGGGTCGCGTAGTAGCACAGGTCGAGTATGACAAAAATTGAATTTTTCAAAATTTCTAACTCCGTTGTGAACCCAAATTCGATTTTGGGAAATTTCCATTGTTTTTAGCTCTAAATGCCAATAGTTTTTTTTGTGCAAAGCTCTAAATGCCAATAAAACATAGGGTTTTAGCAAAATGAAAATCGAAAAGAACCTAAAACTAAATTCATTAAATATATATAATTTTATATATTTTTATTAAAAAAACCACTAAAACTCTTTTCTAATATAAATACTCCTATTATATTTTTTAAGCTTGAAATTTTTTATAGTGCTAAAAATATATATAATTGAATGAAAGAAATTATAAATTATGTAACATGGGTTATTTGTGTCAACTCGAAAACTGAACTGAATTAAAATTTGGTTTTGGTTCCGTCTAAACCAATCTGAATTTGGTTCGGTTTGATTTTCGGTTTTACTAAAAAGAATTATCGACCTAACTAAATCGAATAAAATGAATAACGTAATAACCTATCCGATGAAGTGATGAACACCCTAATAAAAAGAGAAGTAATAATAGATTTGTGTATAGGCTATATGTCGGTCTCTTCAAGCGCATAGACTTGCAAAAGGTTTTTGATTATATTCTCAGTGGACCTATTGGATTGGATTGCTATTAGTTTGGATCCTTACTGGGTCAAACTTTATCTTGTATACAACGTTACAGCCTGTTGGACTTTGTCTACTCAAAATAAAAGTTAACTTTACATTTTTTATTTCACATTTATTTAACACTAGTAGAGTACCCGTGCGTTGCGGCAGTAGGTACCCTGTAATAAAATTTTTGATAAACAATATTTTTCGACTACATGTTTTTCGTGATAATGACTTTACGAACAGTGAGAATTTTGAGAATAACTTTATCGCACACTATTTTATAATTAAATATCAAGCACATGTGCATCACGATGCAATGACGATAGAAAAATGGTGATCAGTAGTATTACAAAGTTGTAATGATTGGCACCGAAGGGTACTTACTAATTAGTAAATTTTGTGTAATATTACTTGAATAACTCAAAACGTCAGTATCCATAGTCGTATTAAGTACACACAAAGCATCATCAAATGTAGGCCCAGAAGCTACAATGCCAGCACGCCATAGAAGCTAGTCTGTAAGGCAGCAGACTGTAATCAGGACGCGAGAAAGGCATAATTCAAAACATCACCTACAGAAAGACACCGAACCCTCTAAACAGGGGTGGAGCCAAAAATTTTTGATCGAGGAAACGGACTTTGATAAATTTAGAATATATTATAAATTGGTATTTAGGGTGGCAATTTTTTTTTTTTTTTAAAAGGAAAAAAAAAAAAAAAAAAAAAAAAAAAAAAAAAAAACCAAATATTTTTGAAAATTTACATTACAACTTTTTTGGCTAGAAGGGCATGTGCCCCTTGTACCCCTTATATCTTGCTCATGCCTCCAAATGCAAAGGGTAAGGTGGCAAGATTCAATTGTCAGTCGCCGTCTAGCCTAAAACTTCCTGTTATCGCATATAGTAGAATTTAAACCTTAATTTTAAATATTTACCAAATTTCAAAATGCAATCCCAAATGCTAATACACGGAGCTAAGTCTTTAAGAAAAGGATAAACCGCCGTATAAATATGCACGAAGTTATTCTCAACGAAACCTTTTGGAGATTCTTGGCCTCGACAGTTAGGGACTTCCATACGTTGAGATAAAATGTTTTTGCGATCTATCCATCTTTTGCATGTCGTCCTTACAAATATTGATATTTCGGATGACAAGCCATTTTTTATTACTTTTTGAATTTTATCGTCGTTTAATTATGAAATCGTCGACAATTTTCATAAATTGTTGAGAAATTTCAGTTTTGAGATGATTAAAATGTTAATTCACGTCTCCCGGCCATCATATCTCTAGACGACCAACACCATTGAAGACCAATATCGTCAACAACTACCACCGCCTCCTCCTTTCTAACGAATATCGATTACCCCATAGTGTCACAACTCTTAGAGGGCATTTGGTTCAAGATATATAAATGGTGCTATTTAAAATTCTAAGCAAATGTAAATGCTTTCCATGTGAAAGAAAATTAAAATGCATCACTTTTAGCCTCATTAATGCAAAAAAATTCTTGGGCCCACATATTTATTGTGAACCAAACAAAAGAATCGAAGCAATTTTAATTTCAAATTCCCCAAATAACCTTGAATTTACCTCAACCAAACACCCCGTTACTTCATTTCACGTACCTATCGACGTTTGTGAGGCACCTATGGTATAAAGAAATGCACGTAGCCTTTTAAAGTTTTTGAACCATAAAAAAATGTAAAAATCTATGTGTAATAAATTGCAAAAGCTTGATGTCCGGAAACATGAAGCAATCCAATAAATTAATAAGAACTCATGATTCTTCACAACGTCTTTAGTTTCAGATCCTTATTCACCAGCTTCTGATTTTATCTAATTTTTTTAACTTCTATTAAATTCTTTCAAAAAGATTTGCAAATAAATGTCCAGCTTGGAACAGAGTGGCACTATTCAAACTTGTTAAACTAGGGAGTCAACTACACTTTATCGGTCTTATGAAACAAGACTCTCAAGATTTAGTTTAAGCAATATTTTTCTTTTCTAAATTTATTACGTGTCACATAAGGTTCTAGCACAAAAATCTTTATTTCTAATTAACGTATATATCGATGAATCCGAACAAGACAAATTATAATAAGATGAGCATATTACTCACGCGATGTGACAACGACAATGAGGTGATTAAGTTTTACGGCGAGCAGTTTTCTCAGTTGCATATTTTCGAGTGGAATAACTTTTAGTACAATAATTAAAACACATTATTTAACCCGGAGAAAATGATTGAGTAATTTGTTTATTTAGTTGTATTTCATGCGATTATTATTTATTTATTTATTTTAATTAAGAAAAAGTCATTTATCATTGTTGCTTAAATAATGTGAATAAGTTTTAAAATTTTAAATTTTTTCCACAATGTAGTTTATGCATGTATTTATTTGACTGTATATGCACCCGATGATGACATGACGGTGGTATTTATTCGGTAAATTATACAATTTGGTGTAAACATGCTAAAACAATGCAGATCGAGTGGTTAAGAAACGCAAATTTACCACTCAAAACACGTATAATAATAATAATAATAATAATAATAATAATAATAATAATATAAAAAAGAAAAAAATTACGTCTAAAAACACGTCATGCATGACAGATTATTCAATTTCGTATGTTAATAGTAAATTTTCCTTTTTAACATAGCTTAGTGCAAATTAAACAATTTCGTGTAACTTTATTTTCCTTTTTAACACGCCAACACCAAGCTTAAAAATACATCGTAACCAATTTTAATATGTATTTTCAAGCTTTGTTTATTTTCAAACTTATGCAAAATGGAAAACGGCAACACAAAATACATAAGTTTGAATTATATCTTGAGATTGATTGGTGTGGATGATCTTTTAAATGAAATATAATATACTTTCCTGGATTGCATAGAGTTTGTAAGTGGTTTTTTAAATTATTAGAGATTCCATTTAACGACGTGGAAGCCTTCTACGAAATGTGTTAACAAAAAATTTAATACTCGGTAATTGTAAGTTGTTGTAAACGGGGAGAAATTTTTGTAGGCTAAACGAGGAAAAACAAATTCTTTTTCTGATATATATACACAGCATAAATCGGTAATTTTGTGACCATTTTTGAACTTCTTCTTAGGCTAATGCTAATAGAAGATTGGTTGTTCAGTTGGTGCCCCCCAACCGAGTAGGTGACCGAGTCTCCTCCCTTAGCTTAACTTGATGTAACCGAGTTTAACCTCATGCAACTTTCATTTTGTTTATGTGTGTTGTTTTTTATTTAATTTGTTTTTGTTGGGTATGTTTTTTGTTATTGTTGCGGTCACCTTACTATTTGTTTGTGGTTAGGGTGTATTTTTGAAGAGAGAAAGCTGGTGTGACGCTGATGTGACAAAGAATGACCAAAATATTTATGGTTGCCATTAACATTTGCCTTATATTTCAAGATTGCCACGTAGCGAGTTTGAAACCAAATTTGTATGACCTTCAAAGCTACCTTATTACATGGTTATTATGGAGATTATTGTAAGTATATCTATGTCTGCAACTCGACCAAAAGAAAATATACAATAAATGGTTATTAAAGCTACCGAGGAAAAACAATTTTTTTTTTTCTGATATACATAGCATAAATCGGTAATTTTGTGACCATTTTTGAACTTCTCCTTACACCAATGCTAATGGAAGGTTGGTTGTTCAGTTGGTTGCCCCCCAACCGAGTAGGTGACCGACCCTCCTCCCTTAGCTCAACCTGATGCAACCGAGTTTCACTCCAACTTTCTTAATCTTTCGGTTGGCTACTCAACCAAAACTTTCATTTTGTTTATGTGTGTTGTTTTTTATTTAATTTGATTTTATTGGGTATGTTTTTTGTTGTGGTTGCGGTCGCCTTACTATTTGTTTGTGATTGGGGTGTATTTTTCAAGAGAGAAAGTTGATGTAGCAAATGGTAACCATAATATTTATGGTTGCCATCAGCATTTGCCTTATTTTTCAAGATTGCCACTTAGCGAGTTTGAAACGAAATTTGTATGACCTACAAAGCTACCTTATTACATGGTTATTATGGAGATTATTGTAAGTATATCTATGTCTGCAACTCGATCAAAAGAAAATATACAATATTAAAGCCGTTTGTAGTCTTAAAAATTGAGATAGGCTTAAGGCCCTTATTTCATGAACCTAATGGTTATGGATTATAATGCATTTTTCTGAAACTCATTAAGTGTAGGGAAAAACAAAAGGGACATGTGAGGCAGATATTCCAAAATCATGCATGTATAAAAGATCTCAATTGCATATCTTATCGAAACACCAATCCCTTAATAAATAAATAAATCAACACGTACACTGAACTTGGACCCCGATTAATTAAATTAATTACAATATTCATGTTACTAAAATAATAAACTAATAACCCATGTTGCTCATCGTGATTCTTTTACCAATATAATGTTTTTATTATGGAAGATTATATGTGGAAACAATCTCATTTTTTTAAAATTAAGATACTCATTAAGGATGTAATCCGATGGGCATTGGTTTCAATGTTGTTATGTACGGAGTACTTCAAATTTTCTCGAGTTCATAAATGCGACTTCAATACTTATTGGTAACAAATGATTTGAATGCTAAATGTATTTTGACTGAGTAATTATCAAAAGCTTTTTTATTTTTTATTTTTTATTTTTATTTATTTATTTATTTTTTTAAAGTAAGTTAGGGTTTTACACATCTAAACCATATAAGACGGATCGTAATGCCTTGCCAAGACCACATGTGAGGCCTATGCAAAGGTTTCAACAGAATTTCATTGATCTGAAAGACTTGTTGGTTAGCATGTTGGGAAAAATAGTGTATTTGTCCTAAATTCAGTTATGTCTATATGAAGAAGATATATACGTGGACAAAATTTTGTAAAGCTCTTAGTAAGACAATTTCATGTATTGGCGTTTTTTTTTACTAACATCATTATTCTTGCCCAAACAATTTGAGGTATCAAAAAAATAGTGATAAAAAAAAAAAAAAAAAAAAAAAAAAAAAAAAAAAAAAAAAAAAAAGAGGTATTTGACGTGGAAATGCCTCGCCAGCACCGCATGTGAGGCTTATGTGATGCTCTAAGAGTGGTTCACATATTTGATACATGTCTCAGTTAAAACTTGAACGAACAATTGTATTGCTATTAAATAGACGACTAATATACTGTAATCCTAAAATCTTATGATTCAATTGTATTGCTATTAAATTGTTAAGGGGTTATAGTTTAACATCAACTTGAGTAATTAACTCAACCATATATATATTTTATTAACCTTTAGTCTTAAATTAAGAGATTTTCTGATTAGTCTTCTTCTACTCTCAATAATCAATAACATTAAAAACCAGATATGGCAAATGAATAAAATGATTTTTCTAATTGTTCTAGAACTTAATGATTACTATGTGAAACACCATTTCATTAAATGAGGCTTCCACCTTGGACCGAGGATGAAGACAGAGTTGCACAAGATTTTTAATTGGTTTATTTTTTTTGTCGTTTGCTATTTTAGATTATTGAACCCTCGTGCGCGCGTTTGGCATCAGAATCATATTTAACACAAAATCGTATTAATTAAGCTTCAATGATTATACAATAATGGCAAGTAATACTTCTTTCATCCAGTAAATACATTGTTTTACTTGTCTTAAGTTAATTATGCAATGTCTTGAATTACTAGACCTAAGTGTGTCAAGAAAATTCTACTTCTTAAAAAGGGTGGTTCGCCAAGAATAACATATGTATCAGTAATGAGTCCATCTGATTTATATGTAACCTGTGATTTGTTAAAACCACAGTATCATTTTTGAGAAAATAAATGACAGTAACATACTCCGTATTTGTTAACGATCCAAATTAAGTTGCAAAATATGTACTTACGTGCCTAAACTCTTCAATTTCAGCTTAGATATAAAACTCGATTATTATTGCAATAATACAAATTTGTGAATAACTCGATCTGAGCTAAAAGTTACATGTTATTACGAGTTTCTGAGTAATTAAAAACATCAACTATTTTGCAGCGGTTGCCGATCGAGGTGAAATTGTGGTTTCGAGAGTTTGATGAAATTTTCTTCTTTTTAGAGAAGTTTGATTATTCTTAGTTGCTTTTATCAAAATAGCTGTTTTACTAATTAATCTAGTATGAACACCTTCCTGTCTTTATTAAAAGGTTTCGATGAAAATAAAAAAATAAAAAATTATAAGTTTTTTTTTTTTTTTTTTTTTTTTTTTTTTTTTTTTTTTGAAATTATTTATGCTTTATTCTGAATAATTTGGAGATTGTTTGTACACTTTCTACTTTTTATTATAATTATTTTTCAACAATAGTTGTACACTTTCTTATTCCATTGTCATACCAGAAGACTTATTATATGTTGTCTTATAATTTATGTTTATGTGTCACTAATAAAAGATAACACATACCAAATTGGGATGTCTAAGTGTAACATGAGTTTAGCTTTAGTAAAAAAAATAATAATAACAAAAAATAAAAAATCCTCCAATATATTTTGATTAAAAAGTTTTCATAAATGACACTTTTTTATGTTCTAAAACTTCATAAGCGAAAACAAAAAACAATCCAGACCATTATGGAAAGGCTTATAATTAAGCAATAGTGGCAACGGTGGGTGTCTAAAGCGTACACGGACTGTAGCTTCCTCGTTACTTACAATAACATGATTAAGTACACAAACATTAACACCTCACTTGGATTATAATATTAATCATCTCATATAACTACAAAATTTGTCATATGTGAGTTTTGCCAATAATATATTCTTTTTTTATCAAGTTTGATACATATAAGATTCTTTGATATTAAACTAAACTACACTGTAACGTATATAGGAAATTACTCATTGATCCCTAGAAGTTACTTCTAAAAGGGTGTAGTGAAGTTGCAAATTATGTATCAACAAGTCGGCTCACCCTCTAAATACTTTAAAGCAATTAGTATAAATCTTCATTTGTAACGAAACATTAATTAATTAGATGAAAATATTGTTAAACACAATATATAATAACATGTGCTTTAGTTCGATAATCGTCAAAGATGCCTCCTAATTATGCTTGCAAAGAATATGTGGTACGATCTAAGAGAAGCCCTAACCATTGATTAATCATACTATAACAGAAGAATAAAGTTCAAGACTCTTTATCGAATAGTAATTATAGATTTTGCCTACTAAAGATCTCGAAAAGCAAAATATCGAGTGGTGCTGGTGGCAAAGCAACAACGACTCTTGATCATTGACAAATACCCAGCAAAATGTGAAATTCTCCCGATCTATAAACACCATCAATAAACTTATCGCTAATTACTCCTTAATCCCATAACTACCCCTGCATAATTTTTATGTGTATTCGATGTATCGATTGCTAGAATGCATATAAATTAGGGACCGAATGTTATATCAAAGGAAAGATTAAACGAAAAAAAATGCAAAAACCAGTAATCAACCTAAGGGTAAGTTTTTTTCACGATTTCGATTATACTACTATTTTAAATTGTGCACACCGAGTTAGAGTTTCTCCCTTAATCTAAACGTAGAATATCACCCGTGAATGTATAAAAAGAATATTAGAACTCAAACCTAAAAAATATAAACTTCCAACAAAAGCATCGCAAGTGCAAAAATGTACGATCCAAGAAATATGAAAAACAACGGCCGAGATATTCTCATTATTTCACTCCACATCCCGCCACAATAATATTATAAACACGTACTCAATCTTAGTGTCTTTATTTATTTATTTGCACGATCGTCATCTCTATATAAATACTTCAATACAACCATATCACCACAACACCAATTTCAAACTCACCATCTTTCAAACTTCATCATAGCCTTGCATTAGTATTTGGTATAAAAGTATTATTGATTACAATGGGAAATAGTTTAAGATGTTGTTTATCATGTTTGCTTCCATGTGGAGCATTAGATTTGATTAGAGTTGTCCATTTAAACGGCACAGTTGAAGAATTCACACGTCCCATTACAGCGGGTGAAGTTCTTAGTAATTATCCTAATTATGTACTAAGTAAACCGTCGTCACAAGGTGTCGTAAGGAAGATCTTGATTTTATCTAGCAATACTGAGCTCAAGAGAGGTGATATTTATTTTTTGATCCCGGCTTCTTCTATCCCTGAAAATAAGAGAAAAACGAAGCGTGGGAACACGGAGAAGGTGGTGAGCGAAAGAGTAGATTTGAAGGTGAATAATGTTGTGGTGGAGAAGAAGGTACGACGACAAAGAGTTCGAAGGAGTGTCGATGGTGGTGATTGGAGACCTCATCTTGACAGTATATGTGAAGAACAATAATTGTTTGAAGCTTGTTGGTTTTCTTGTCATGTGGATAGATTTGAATTTTTTGTTGTGTTTTGGAACATATACTTTTGTTTATGGTTTTTGTATAAACAAAGTTTATAAAAAAAACATATTACATTATTAGGCATCCATTATAGTGGTTTATAAAAAGATGAAAATGTCCATAATATTATTAACCATAGTGGACATCAATTTCATGCTTACATGGCATGAAAAGGTCCAATATCTTAGACCTTTTCATAATTTAATGCGTTGAGTTATGTTATATATTTATAAAGCTTTAACAAGTTTATCTATAGTCGAAACAGGTTTATAAATCTAAAAGGTTTATGTATTTATGATGTGGCATATTTATAAACCTTTGTAAAAGTTTATCATAGTGGATACTCTTACCTTTTAGGTGTTTATATATATATATATATATATATATATATATATATATATATATATATATATATATATATATATATATATATATATATATATATATATATATATATATATATATATACTGAAACTAATGCAAATATGATTTGATAAACTTGTTGACCATGCAATGCAATATTACAAAACCAGATCAAGGCGCCTTTGTATTGGATTGAGGATTGAACCTAATTTCTTGCCTGTACGATATGATGTTGTATTTAAATACAATAAGTATCGCCTAAACGAGTCAATCAGTCATGGACTGAGAATCAAGCCTTAACATAATATGTCCTGGTCAGGTCTAGATTCGATTTCCTGTACGTATCAGGGCGAGTTTTGCACATAAATAATAGTCACCCCTCTTTACCTAATTTGATCGATTTTCTAAAAATAATGAGAACTTGTGTACTGCAGTTCGGAGAAAACTTAATTTACCCACTAGGTAGTCTATTCATGTGAGTTGGCAAAATAATGTAATACTCCGTATGTGACATGTACATTTCATTGAAAGGAATAAAAACACAATTAATGCTTTGTTTCTTCTCTACTAATGACTGAATTACATTTCATCTGGGTAAACTATCCAGTGGATAGGTGTATCCATCTCCCTGCAGTTCAATTAGTTGATTAATACAACATGAAACATTTTAAATGACACGTTAAAAAACCAGTTTCTTCTACTAATAATTACCTTATTATGATATATTTGTTATTATACTTCCAAACACTTAGAACTTTTGTATGTTTTATTTGTTGATGAACATTTAGAATATTTGATAACGCGAAAATAGTACTAGTAATTATGTAGCTTAGTTGCATAGAGAAGCAAAACAATGCCATATCTTGCAGAAACAAAAAAATACTACACTAAATATAGTACAATAATAGTTTTTAAGTTGTCCGAACTAAAACAAAGGAATGAAATTAACTAATTAAGTGAAAGGCTCATTACTACCTAGTACGTAACATGATTCTGCTACAGAAATAATATATATTTACTTGTAACTTACGTAACTGTCTATTTACTAGGACATGTAAAATGTAATCTCTAAAACTAGACAGTGGTTTAGGTTTGTTTTAGCTCAACTTAATTTGATACAAAACATATGAGCCAAATCCAACAAGTTAATTTGAATCTTTCTTGATTCACAGCAAAATCGTCTTGTTTGAAACGATACTAGATTAATTTATCGAGTATTGTTAAATTTGATACTAATGATCACTAATTTAAGTTCACCTTTGACTCACTTTGCACATTTATCTAACTTATTATTTTTTTGAGTAAATAGTTTTATTAATGATCAATAATCAACTTTCTAGACAGTCAATAGCAGGCCAGGAACTCAACAACTGAATATCCACTCCATCCCCATAGCTGGTATGAATAGGCCAAACAATTGCTCCGGTTCATTTGAGTCTGAAATCCGGCGTTGAAGCCAATTCCAAATAGTCTTCGTGGCTAACTTCCATAAAGACAAACAAAGAGTCAATACCTGTAGGAGATTTGTAATATGCATTCCAAACATCCAAACACATGCATAAGACCAACCAGGACCTAGAGTATGCATGATCAGACCTCACCCCTCCAGCAACTCACGAACCAATCTAATAGATCTAAGATAAAACAAATGATCAAAACCCTAAATCATAACGGCCTAGGGCTAATATACATGAAACCCTAACAGCAGTAAGGTTCTTGATAATAACAGCGGCTAAAACAAGCCACGCCTCCAATCAAATCTGTAAGAAACAAGATTCGAAAACATGATTGGATAAATCAATTAAACAGATTAATCAATCCAAATCCCTAAAACAAAAAGTGATAGGGTTCCAATAGCAGCAAAACGTGCCATCCAACCAAACAAATCAGCCACAGGATAAAGAGGGTGTCAATAGACAAAGCATTCTGCCCATAAAACCCTCAAGAAAACTCAAAACACAATTGTTTAAGCCACTAAGAACGGTCATAGATGATAGATCTAGGAGTAATGAACAAGAGGAATCGAATTATATGGAATGAACGGTTAGGGATTTGATGGCGTCCAAAATCTCCTTTTTCTCTACCAAGGGGAGAGAAAAAAACCCTAATTGTTTCGTGTTTTGTGTATCTGTCTGATTTCTAGGTTATCTAAGTACTTATTACTAAAGGTTAACTTCGATAATGAAGATCTGACTATGTTTATATGTCGAATATGTGATGGATCTTTCATATTTTAATAAACACGTTCTTGTTATCGGTTAATTAGTTTACGTTAATTGTGTTGCATCACACATAATGGAGAGAGTTCAACTGAACCAACTCGAAAACTATTTCTTGATTAATACTATCAATAAAATATATACTTGATATTATATAGTTATATAGCATTCTGTTATGAAATATTACCAATTTGGTTTTACACCATAGCATAATAGCATATATTTGCATAGCCCTAAGCCCCTGAGTGTAACGATATATATGCCTTTTCCTAAATGCGGTCTATGTCATTTTAGGCTTGAAGTCCAGTCACATATTCAACAAATTTTACATGGTGCGTGTTTAATAGCATAAGGGGTATTTGATTTCGACTTAATATGAAAAAACTGAATTAATTAAGTTATATAAAAACTTTTTGTTTGTGACTTAATAGAAAAAGATGACTGAAAATATTAAGTAATAAAACTTAGTTTGTCTGTATTAAATCATCTTTTAATTAACATGACTTAATTAAAAAATTAAACAAAAAGTGTGTCACAATTTCAACTTAGGGTTAAAGTTTTCAAAAAAATAAAAATAAAAATAATAAATAAACAATTAAAAGAAATACTCTGTGTATATATATATATATATATATATATATATATATATATATATATATATATATATATATATATATATATATATATATATATATCTTCCTATATTATAAAAAGAACACTTGATTTTACTGTGCACCCCAAATAAAAGACACATGTCCATCAATAGTTCCTTCCTATTACACACCTACCAGGCATTTCTTTTCTTTTTGACCAACTATATACCTACCAGCCATTGCTTTTCTTTGACTCAACATCTCCTTTTTTTTTTATTTGATTTCAATCTCTTTATCATCCATAGGAACTCCAAAGATGGCGATTTTCTGTTGATACAATTTTTACACTGCCCTACACTCTTTCAATTGTAAGTCAACTTAACTTTTCTACAATGTTTAATGATCCCTGATTATTATTGTGCGTCAATTAGGGTGGGTTACGATGCCTCTACTCTTACTGTTACCGAGTAGTTTTGCCCATCGATCCGTGTTAAAAGGTTATCGATCCGTGTTAAAAGGTTGTTTGTCACACACAATTGCATCATCAACAAGGTTTAATAAACACAGCAGCAAGCGTTTATGGATTAGGGGTATTAAAAACTAAAACCTTTAATGAACTTCTTTCAATTGTTAGGCTAATTTTTTTATGATGTTTGACTTGTTAGGGAACTATACTTGGATTATTTGAATGCCCCATCGATACATGTTAAAAGGTTGTTTGTCACACTGATTTGCATCATCAACAAGGTCCAATAAAGCTGAATGATCATTTTATGGATTAGGGGTATTAAAAAGTAAAAACTTTAATGAGATTCTTTCAATTGTTAGGCTAAATTTTTTATGATGATTTACTTGTTAGGGACCTATATTGGGATTATTAGAATGCTTATGCCGAGTTTTAATTTTATTATTATTTTATTATTTTTTATTTATTATTTTTTTAACAATTGTTATTATTATATTTTTCATGATGCTTGGCTTTCCGTTTCAGTTGCGACTTTATAAGTTGGTGTTTAATAGCGGAAGCCGATGTTAATAAGTACCCTGAAAATGTCATCGAAGGACGAAGGCTTGCATATCATAGACTGAGGTATGTCCAATCAAATTTCTTGGGTTTGTTAAATAAGTAGTTCACTTCAGCCGTTATTCTCCTGGTAATTGCTTGCAAAAATCTTACTTAGGCTTCAACATAATATTCATTCTCGTGTCTTTTTCGATTCGTGCTGTTTCTTAAAATTGTTACCATTAAACTCTACTCTAAAAAAATGAAACGAAAAAAAACAGACTCCCATATTGGGAATAGTACTCATACTTTCCTTGATGATGCTCTCAATGATAGATTAGCAGACATCAGTGCTGTAGATGTCAACCATGCTAAGGTTGTTGAGCGATCTGCACATTCTAGCACTCAATGTAGAACTATAACAACCATGGTAGAACTTGAGCAACATTCTGAAATCTTGAGAAAGTTAGATACCACTTCGATGCATGATGCTAAGACTGTCAGTCATTCTCGTAATGATTACATTTTCAAAGAAACACTAATGCCATCTAATGAAGTGTTATCAGCAATTGAGTGTTCAAATGTCAATAATAATAACTTCATAATCAGAGAAACAAACATAAACAATCACTTGAGCCACGGATTCCATACACCGCCTATGACCAATAATAGTGACTTAATGGAAAAGAAAAAATATAGGCGAGAATCCTTTTTAAGATGGAAAAACAAACGATGCAAGACAAATACCCACTTTGCTTCCGGAGACTGTAACACACCGTTTACAACCAATGATTTCTCCGAACATGTTGGGCCTTCAAATCTTTCTTCGTTAGTGGTTAATGAAATAGCAGGTACGTAGAATGATATGCTAAAAAGAACAACATATCATCTCTATTGGCTATTAACGATCTTGATCACTTTTAGAAAAAAGACGTGCCAACAGAAAAAGGTCTAAATCTCAAAGTAAAGGTGTGTTTCAAAATTCCCCTTATATATTTACTCCGACGTCACATACTTTTAGTATTTTAATACTAGAAATACTCATTATGCTCAATCATAGGACACATCCCCTCAATGGGAAGAGACTTGTTGCCGTTCATCCGTTCAATGGCTTCCATTCTTCCTCGGATGCAAGATTGTCCTCATTGTGGTGCTGTCAAATTTTACTATGAAACCAAAAATTTTTGTTGCCTAAATGGCCGTGTTTTCTTAACCAGCAACGAACTTCCAGATATCCTAAAGCAACTTTTAACCTCAACATCAGAAGAAGCAAAAACATTTAGAACGTACATTAGAACATATAACAACCTTTTTGCTTTTACTTCTCTTGGAGTTAGAGCTGATGCTAATCTTAGCAAGAGGAATAATGGGATATACACATTCAGAGTCCAAGGCCAGGTTTACCACTTCATAAATGATTTGGTACCTGAGAATGGCAATGCCAAAAATCTTCAGTTATATTTCCATGATACTGAGCATGAGGTAGAAAATCGTTTAGCATCTTGTGAAAGGTTGTCTGAGCAAGAAATAAAAGTATGCATGAAAGCCCTTGAAAACAATCCTTATGCTTGTTTTTTTTAGAAGCTTAAAAGACGTTCCTCAACTAGAAGACTATAAGATCATTCTTAAAACAATTCCTTCGCAAGATCAAAGAGTATACAATAAGCCAGAGGTTTCACAGGTTGCGGCAGTTTGGGTTGATGGCCAGGAAAATGGAGAACAAAATCAGAGGGATATTGAAGTCAAAACTCATAGTGATGAATCAAGAAAGATTGCATATTATTATGGTTGCTATGATGCTTTACAATATCCTTTGATGTTCCCATTTGGAGAACTTGGTTGGCACCAGGGAATTCTTAAAAATGGTGAAAACCAGTATAGAAAAAGAGGAAAGCCACGAACAAGTGCCGCAAACCTTATATCTCCCCAAAATGCTTCAAATGTTGAAGATTTGTTGTTTATGGAAGAGGAAGGTACAAAACCTACCAATTTGTATGCTTGGTTATACAAATTAATTTCCGAATTAATAGTGTTCCATTCTTTTGTAGTTATGGCCCAAAAAGATGTGGACTCCAAATTCGTTTCTGTTAGAGAATATTATGCATATAAGCTTCAGGTTAGGAAGAATGACAAGTCATGTCTACTGCTTTTTGGTCGATTGTTGCAACAATATATAGTAGATAACTATGTCAAACTTGAGACACAAAGGTTAGACTTTTTTAGGTTAGAACAACAAGAAATAAGGAGAGAATTTCTTCAAGGAGTAGTAGATGCCATGGCAACTGGTGAGACTGAGGGTTCAGGTATTGGTCAACGAATAGTACTTCCTTCTAGCTTTATCGGTGGACCACGAAATATGAGGCGAAAATACATAGATGCCATGTCATTAGTGCAAAAATATGGAAAACCAGACATTTTTTTAACAATGACATGTAATCCGAACTGGCCAGAAATAACAGAGCATCTCATGAAACAAGAAGAAGCACAAAATAGAGCGGATTTGATTGTTAGAGTTTTCCATGCAAAACTTGAACAACTGAAGGAGGATCTTTTTAAAAAAAATATATTCGGTGATGTAGCGGCCTATACTTATGTCATAGAATTTCAAAAGAGAGGTCTACCACATGTACATTTCTTGATCATATTGAAGCCTCAATGTAAAATGTATAGGCCAGAAGAATATGATGAAATTGTGTCTGCTGAAATACCAAATGAAACAGATCATCCTCACTTGCATAGAATGGTAGTCAAACACATGCTCCATGGTCCTTGTGGAAAATTAAACCCCAATAATGTTTGCATGAAGAAGAATGGAACGTGCAAGAACTCATATCCAAAAGCTTATTCTAATGAAACCACACAAACAACAGATGCATACCCAATTTACCGAAGGCGCAATAATGGAGTTACTATGAAAGTCAGGAAAGCTAAACTTGATAATCGATGGGTGATACCATACAATGCCTACTTGCTTGCTAAATATGATTGTCATATCAATGTAGAAATTTGTTCGACGATAAAAGCAGTGAAGTATATATACAAATACATATGTAAAGGTAGCGATAGGATAACGTTTGCAGTTTCGTCGAACAATAGTACTTCATTGATTGATGAAATAGAGCAATACCAGTCAGGGAGGTGGGTATCACCTCCGGAAGCGGTGATTGCTCCCGAACCACCTAACTTATATTG